>WNWU01000073.1:2374231-2428138 GCA_012654045.1 Ptyas mucosa
CCCAGAATTCTCCAGCCAGCTATGCTGGCTGGAGAATTCTGGGAGTCGAAGTCCACAAGTCTTAAAGCTGCCAAGTTTGGGAACCCCTGGACTAGATCAAGAGTATGAAATTGTGGCTCTTTTACAACCTGTGGACTTCAACTCCCAGAATTCCTGAGATAGGCTGTCTCAGGAATTCTGGGAGTTAAAGTCCACAAGTTATAAAAGAGCCACAATTGCCCACCCCTGGACTAGAAGACCTCCAAGGTCCCTTCCAACTCTGTTATTTTATTCTAAAGGCAAGGTTGTATTATTTATAATATCTTTTGTCTGTTTTTCTCCTTCATTATTCTGAGAGCTGGGATGTTATCGGGGCTGAATGAAACTTGAAGAAACCTTAGGAGAAATGAATGAAAAAAACAAAAACCCTTAAGTTATTCTAAATTGGCCATATAAGTCTAATAAATGGCTGAAAACCCCTTATGGGCTTTTTGTGCGAAGCAAGGGGGAAAAAATACAAACTTAGGATTTATGGTTTTGATGGTTAGACAGAATAGATTATAGAAAGATGAGTTACACTGTAACCATAGAATAAAGAGGTAAAATTTAAAGTTGTATTTATAAGCAATTCGGAAGCTCTTTCTTTGTATTTATTTTTTCTCTCCTATTTTTTTTTTTTTTTGGTTGCTTGTTTTCTTTCTTGTACTTTTAGCGCTCTCTTCAATTTCTTTCTTTCTTCTTCTTCTTTTCTCACTTTCAATCCGTCCGTTTGTTTCTTACAAACCTGGAAGTGAGGATAAGGAAAGGGAGTGGGGAAGAGAGACAACGTAATTGTTTGGGGGTAGGGGTGGGGTGAGGAACGATTAAAAAAAAATATATTCCTGGAGAGGGCCATAAACTTGCTTCCCCATTTGATGAAGTTAAAAAAATACTTTATATTTGTCAAAGCTTCTTTTTCCTCCTCCTCCTCCTTTATGAAAAAATCCTTCCTTCTCCTTCTTCCCACCCTCCCTCCCTTCCTTCCTTCTCCTTTCTCTCCTTTTCTTCCTCCTTCTCTCTTTCCTTCCTCCTCCTCTCTTTCCTTCTCCCTCTCTTCCTTCCATCCTTCTCCACCACCCCTTTTCTTCTCCCTCCTCCATCTCTTCCTTCCATTCTTCCTTCCAGCCTCTCCTTCTTCTCTTTCTCCATTATTATGAAAACATTTATTTATCCGTGGGGCTGTCAGGCTCCTGAATGCGAAATAACATCTTAACTACGTAGTATGATGGACTTGCAGAGCCGGCACAATGTGTTCACACTGGTGCAATAGGACTGGGTGTTTGTTAATATGATTTATTGGATTAGGGATTTTCTGTCTTCACTGTGAGTTGTATTGTGTTGGGGGGGAGTGCACTTAGAGAGCTCCACCAATCTCATTGCACATACCGTATTTTTCGGAGTATAAGACGCACCTTTTCCACCCTAAAAGGGGGTGAAAATTTAGGTGCGTCTTATACACGAGTGTACCCCCGCCTACCCTTTGGCCTCTGCCTCCCAGCAGTTTACCTCCTCGCAGCAAGCAGCAAGAAGAAACAGCTCCTTTCAGCTTCAGCATAGCCTAATTAGCACATGTTGATTGGATGCCCCCCCCGACTCTCAGCTGTTTTGCTCTCAGCTGTTTTGCGCGGGCCTCTGCTGCTTGCTGCAAGGAGGTAAATTGCTGGGAGCAGATTTTTTTTCTCCTTGTGCTAATCAAGCTATGCTGAAAACGAAAATGAAAGTATAAAGCAGGCTGTTTGCTGCAACGAGGCAAAATTGCTGGGAGGGAGAGGCAGATTTCTTTTTCTTCTTTTCCTCACCCAAAAAGGTAGGTGCGTCTTATACTCCGAAAAATACGGTATGTTGTGCAGTGACAATAAAAGTTATTATTATGAAAACAAAAAAAACCCCTACCTTTTTCTCCTCCTCCTCCTTCCCTCTCTCTCCATCCATCCCTCCTTTTCCTCCTACCTCCCTTCCTTCTCTCCCTTCCCCTTCATCAGACTTTCCGTTTCCTCCCTCCACCCATCCATCTATCCTGATCAGGCTATTCCCTTTTGGGGGAAAAGCAATACAATGCAAAGCGCAGCTTTTTAATCAGTTTTGTGCTTGAAATAAATTGCCCCCGGGATTACTTGAAGAGAGTGTGACATGCGTTGAAGAGATGTTTTATCAAAGTCGGTTGGGCTCGCGAAAAAGAAATTGTGTCGGCCTCCTGAACCATGTGGGGGGGCGTTTTTGTCCTCCTCGGGCACTGGAGGCTTTCCTTGAGCCTCCAGGAGGGCGAAAATGGCCTCCCCAGGCACCGGAGGCCCTCTAGAGGCCAGATATTGGGTCCGTTTCTGGCCTTCCCGAACTTCCGGTAGACCCGTTTTTCGCCCCCCCCCCCCGAGCCTCTGTGCACGCCCTGCACTTACCTGCATCCAAAATGGGCCGCCTGGGGACTTCTGGGAGTGGGGTGGGCGGGGCCAGCCAGGAGTGGGATTCGGGGGTTCTCCGAACTGCGCAGAATCTTAGCTAGAGGTTCTCCCGAACCCCCAGCAGCCCATCCCAGCACTTCTCCTTTATTATTGTTGGGGGTGTCAGAGGGGGAAGGAAGTAACCCATTATTAAATTCTAAACAAACTTCCCAAAAAACCCAACAACAACAGGTACTCCTTGAATTTCGACCAAAATCGAGTCCAAAATTTCTGTTGGATAACTGAGACATTTTTTTAAATGAGCTAAGTGCCCGATTTTGCAACCTTTTCTCGCCAACGTTGTTAAGTGAATCCCTTCAGCTGTTAATAACATGGTCATTGAGCGCATCTGGCTTCCCCATCGACTTGGCTGGTCAGAAGGTCGCAAAAGGGAATTGCGTGACCCCCAGAACACGGCAACTGTCATAAACACACGCCAGTCGGCAAGCATCTGAATTTTGATCACACGACCATGTGGGGATGCTGCAACGGTTGTTAAGTGTGAACGATGATTATAAGTCACTTTCCCCCCCCCCCGGTGCGGTTGGAACTTCAAATGGCCACTAAACAAATGGTTATAAGTCAAGGACCGCCTATTCGAGAAGAGCTGCTAAGTTATATGTCAGTGGGATCCATTCTTCCTCCTGCCAGACAATCTCATTAAAAATACAATAAAATTAAGTGCTCTTTTAAAAAAAAAAGGAAACATAAAAGCAGCTTCACTGTTTTCCTGTTTGATTGTTAGCCAGTGTTTCCATGACACTGAAGGAAAAGCCAGGATAAATATTTAATTATGGAAACAAACCTGATAGTTAAAACTTGAAAACAAAGGTGGGAAGGGGTGAAGACAAAAGTAGGACATCGCATCATTTGCAAAAAAAGGAACAACAGCCGCATTTCCTAGGGAAGGGATTATTTTGCTAACAAGAGTTAAAGCAGCATTGATGTGTTTCTCACCATAGAAATAGGACCTCGAGGCTAATATCAGGAAGATATATCCAAAATATATCCAAAAATAATATCCAAAAGAGTAGATTATTTGAAAAGCACCGATTAATTGAGGGATTTTTTTAAAAAAAATCTGGATGTAAAGAAATATATGTTTACAGGGCAGGGGTGAAATTCTCCGGGTTCGGACCGGATCACCCGATCCGGTAGCGATGGAGGCGGGTGGTTCGGAGAACCAGTAGCAAAAATCCCTGCCCCCCCCGCCAGCTGAGCCGCGCAATCATCAGAGGCTTTTTAAAAAAGTTTTTAAAAGCATTTTTCCTACAACCTATTCAGAGGTTGCTTTTAAGAGCCTCTGACGATCCAAGCTGAGCTGCCTGATCGTCAGAGGCTTTTAAAAGAAAAAAAGCCTCTGCCGATCAGGCAACTCAGCTGGGATCGTCAGAGCCTTTTGAAAGCATTTTTTTACAACCTCTTCACTTGGTTCACTCCATGGGAAGAGGTTGTAAGGCCGTCATTCATGCTAAAGGTTACCCAACTAAGTATTAATTGACATGGTGATCAGTTTTGTATATCTTGTTTTTTCTATGGTGATCATTTTTTAATATCTCATTTTTTTTCTCCGTGTTTCACTTTTCTTCTTTATACTGTAACAGCTATTCTAATAGCAAATCCTTCATAAAAGTTATTGCATTACATTCTTGATTAAATTATCTTTCCATGGATATATAAGTTTATGGTACTACTAAAAAAAAAAGTGGTGTTATTAGCTAGTTTTAGAAAATACACTTTTCCCAATGGGTTTCCACAATTTTGGCCACTGCTGTAGCTTCCCATATGGTGCCCTGGAATATTTTATTCTAAACGTGGTTTGTTCAAGCAATCACAACCAGCTTGATTCCCAAAGAATCAAGAGGTGACATGGTAGCAGTGTTCCAATATTTGAGGGGCTGCCACAAAGAAGAGGGGGTCAACCTATTCTCCAAAGCCCCAGAAGGCAGGACAAGAAGCAACCGGTGGAAACTAATCAAGGAGAGAAGCAACTTAGAACTAAGGAGAAATTTCCTGATAGAACAATTAACCAGTGGAGCAACTTGCTTCCAGAAGTTGTGAATGCTCCAACACTGGAAGTTTTTAAGAAGAGACTGGACAGCTATTTGTCTGAAATGGTCTAGGGTTTCCTGCTTGAGCAGGAGGTTGGACTAGAAGACCTCCGAGGTCCCTCTCAACTCTGTTATTCTATGTTCTAGGATTAGCTCATCTGGTCTGTTTCCTGTCTAGCCTACCTGAGAACGCATGACAGGTGCTTATAGGAAAACCTGTCTTTAGCGTTAATGAGCATTTCCCCTCAATTAGTCTGTTAAAGGGAAACCTCAGTGTGTGCAACTTACATTTTTCAATTAATCATGCAGTGAACCGTGGCCTCTTCTCTCTGTCCTGGCCTACTTAGCAGATTTGACGGGAGGATAGAAAGGAAGAGGGAGAGCGGAGAGGTGGTTTCAAAGCCTAGGGCTTCCAAGGTCCCTTCAAATGAGCCTCAGTGGCGCAGTGGTTAGAATGTAGTACTGCAGGCCACTTCTGCTGACTACTGGCTGCCTGCAATTTGGCAGTTCGAATCCCACCAGGCTCACGGTTGACTCAGTCTTCCATCCATCCTTCCGAGGTGGGTAAAATGAGGACTCAGATTGTTGGGGGCAATAGGCTGACTCTGTAAAACTGCTTAGAGAGGGCTATAAAGCACTATAAAGCAGTATATAAGTCTACAGCATGTGCTATTGCTATTGCTTAATTCTCTGTTATTCTGAATAGCTGGATGGATTGAAGGAGTAACTTTTCTTGAGTAAAAGAGCTTATTCAAGGAAAATGCTAACGAAACTTAGCTTCTTGGAGCAAATGAAAATATTGGGTTTTCACTTAACCCGGTTAAGCCTCCTGGGTAATTTCACCTTAGAATAACAAAGTTGGAAGGGATCTTGGAAGTCTACTAAT
The DNA here is from genome assembly GCA_012654045.1 of Ptyas mucosa. NCBI lineage: Eukaryota > Metazoa > Chordata > Lepidosauria > Squamata > Colubridae > Ptyas > Ptyas mucosa. The sequence goes on from WNWU01000073.1 coordinate 2,379,625, forward strand.
CCTTTGCTCAAACAGGAGACTGTGCACCATTATGGACAACTTGCTCTCTAATCTCTCCTTGAAAACATCCAGTGATGGGGCACCAGCAGTGATATTCAGCTGGTTTAGACCGGTTTGCCTGAACCGGTAGCAGAAATCATGGGTGGGCCTGCCCACTCGCCCCGGTTCTATGCCATCTAGGCATGTTTTTGAGGCTGGGCGTATATGCGGAAGACGCACGTGTGAGCAAAATGCATGCGTGGAAGGCTGGGGGATGAGTGGAAGGCAGGTGCATGCGCAAACTGGGTGTGTGGCGAACCGGTAGTAACACAATGTGAAACCCACTGCTGTGGGGGACCAACAACTTCTGGAGGCAAGTCCTTCCACTGATTAATTGTTCCAACTCTGACGAAATTTCTTCTTAGTTCTAGGTTGGTCTTCCCCTTGGTTACTTTCCATCTTGTATAACCATAATAAGAAAGAACATGATTTTATTTATAGGGAGCCGTTGCGATTTTTCCCCAGCTCTTCAGTGATGTGCTTAGTTGAGGTGGCCTTTGATAACCCCTGGGCTTTTATAACATCTAATTTTATAGGAACTTAAATAGCCGGGGGAAAAAACAAACCCTAAAATACAATAGGGTGGTTGTAGAGGCTGCCTTTCATTGTCTTTACAAGCTGCCTTCTCTCTTTTTTTTCTTCAGTGCCTGAATGGATTCGCCGATATTTCCACTAAAGTCCAACTTTTAAGGCACCATTAAGAAGAAGAATGGAGGAGAAGGAAGAAAAGGGGAAGGAGAATTCAGATAAATGAAGGTACGTTACATTTTTAATTTTCAAAAGTTGCCTTCATAACGCTGTTTTAGGAATAAGCCAGCAGAGATGCTGGAAGCGAGGGAAATGCGGATATGAATTATGTCAGGTGTTGTGTCTCTCCCTCTGTGTGTGTTTTTCTCTTTGACACCTTCACACACTTTTTTCTGCACAGCCGCAGGCTTGGAAATGCTTCCGAATTCATTAATTTTGGACTGAAAACAGGTCTTTGCAAAGAAGGACCGAAGCCTCTCTAACTCCTTTCAAGCCACCCTAAACGCAGAGCTTGAACTTGTGATGGTGTGCGCTTAACTGCCTGTTTTCTGCAGCCACAAATCTTGTGATTTCTTTTTCCGCCACTTGTTTCCAAGGAAGACTTTAGCTGGTGGCAATTTTGCCCCAGTTCTAAAAGAATTAAGGATTTGCTTCGGGTATTTTGGAAGCCTTAAGGAGGGATCTGCTCTCTTAGTTTAAGGAGTTAGCGTGCCAAAACTTGCTGGGATTTTTCTCATCATGGTTTCTAAGCTGTATTTGTGGTTGACGGAGGAAAAAAACACACCACCAGAATGATGTATAGCCTCGGCTGTGTTCAATTGGAGCTGGAGCTGCAAAGAAAAAAAAAATTGCAGATGTTACATTTGGTGGCATCAAGAGAGACAATGGTTCCTTTGCAGCAAAAAGTCTTCGACGGACACAGTGAAATAAAGCAAAAGAGAGAGAGAGGGAGGGAAGAGGAGGAGGACTTGGAAATGTATGGATAAAATATTTCTGTTTTTGCTTTGGGTTATGCATGCTCTGTTATGTGTGGGCTTCCGTCAAGAGAAACGAGCATAGAACGCCTTCACGAACAGTGCAAAATTGAGGAAGAATTGCCGGCACAAAAGCTAAAATCCGAATGCAATAGAAAATAAGAGAGGCTTAAGAGAAGGCAGCCTTACAGAAAAAGCCAAGAGTGCAATTCTGAAAAGCCTGTGAATAACCTTGGACTTAAGAGTCAAGCTGCATTGAATTTCATGGCTAATTAAGTTCAAGGCTCCTGTTCTTTCTCCTCTTTTTGCATTCTCAAAAACTGAAGGAAAAGTAGAAACCTAGGAGGAGGAAGAAGAAAGAAGGGCAGTCAGCTTCCTGTAAAGTGACAAGCTTTTGGGGGGGGGGGGGGGGGTGAAAGAAACCAGAACTGGCAGCGTTCACACATTATGGTGAAGCAGCTTGCCAAAGGTGCTGAGACATGCTTTGCCTTACGTTGCTCTGTGCCCCCTCTTAATAGAATAACAGGGTTGGAAGGGATCTTGGAGGTCTTCTAGTCCAACCCTCTGCTCAAGCAGGAGACCCCATACCCGTGATGGCGAACCTATGGCACGCATGCCACAGGTGGCACACGGAGCCATATCTGTGGGCACGCGAGCGTTGCCCTAGCTCAGCTGCAGCACGCGTGTGCGTGCCAACCAGCTGATTTTCAGGCCTTCCGCGCCCACCGGAAGTCGGGAAATGAGCCATTTCTGGCCTCTGGAAGGCCTCCAGGGGTCCTCCCCAGGCTCCAAGAAAGCCTCTAGAGTCTGGGGAGGGTGAAAAACGGGCCTTCTGGGCCCACCGGAAGTCGGGAAATGGGCTGTTTCCAGCCTCTGGAGGGCCTCCGAGAGGGTGGGGAAGGCCGCTTTTGCCCTCCCCAGGCTCCAAGAAAGCCTCTAGAGTCTGGGGAGGGGGAAAAACGGGCCTACTGGGCCCACCAGTAACCTTTTTGCCATCGTGTGCCAAAATCGGGGAGCACGGGGGAGGTTGGTTTCATTTATTGATTTCATTTGTTTGTCAAGCATGTACAAGGTAGCAAGCGTAAGTATGAACATAAACATGAACAAAGGAAGTAAATACAGATAAAAGGGGACAGTAGGACACGGACCAGGGGTGGGTTCTAAATTTTTTTACTACCGGGTCTGTGGGCGTGGCTTATTTTGTGGGTGTGGCTTGATGGTCATGTGACAATTCTTTAGGATTTAGCAGAGGTATTGGTCTACCAGGCTTTTAACTGCTTGCAGAACTGTACCGGTCTACTCATTTGTTTTTGCAGGCACCGGTCTACTCATTTGTTTTCTTTTAACACTGATCAGCTGTAGGGCGGCCCTTTGACGCCCCACAGCAAGAGTTTAAACAGTTTTTTCCCTCTAGCCGGTCAGCTGGGACTCAGGAGGCAGCAATAGATTGGGGGTGGGGCCAAATAAAAGGTAAGAATAATGCAGGGGGGCCAGGGGGGCAGAACCGGTTCGGTGATGTCATATCGTCACCGCTGCTGGCTCGGCGGAACCGGGCAGAACCGGGCTGAACCAGGAGGAACCCAGCACTGACACGGACGGTAGGTACGCTGGTGTGCTTATGTACGGACCTCTTAGGAATCAGGTGAGGTCCAGGATAGACAGTTTAAGGTTGAAGCTGTGAGGGCTTGAGAAGGTAACAACAGAGTCAGGTAGAGCATTCCAGGCGTGGACCACTCTGTTGCTGAAGTCGTATTTTCTGCAATCAAGTTTAGAATGGTTTACCTTGAGTTTGCATCTATTGTTTGCTCGCGTATTATTGTGGTTGAAGCTGAAGAAGTCGTTGACAGGTAAGACGTTGTAGCAGACAATTTTGTGTACTAGGCTTAGATCGGACCACAGGAAGCATAGTTCCAGATTGTCCAAGCCCAAAATTTCGAGCCTGGGATTGAAATAAGGGATTCTATTGTGAGCAGAGGAGTGGAGGACTCTTCTTGTGAAATACCTCTGGACCCGCTCAATCATATTAATGTCCAATATATTCCAGGCAGACGAACTGTATTCGAGAATTGGTCTGACAAAGGTTTTGCATGCCCTAGTTAACAATTCAATGGTACCAGAGAAGACGCTTCGCAAAATATTATTATTACTATTATTATTATTATTATTATTATTATTATTATTATTATTATTTAGATTTTTATACCGCCCTTCTCCTTTCGGACTCAGGGCAGTGAACAGCCAAATAAAACATTTGTACACAAAAGTTAAAATAGTTTTAAAAATAATTAAATGAAATTTGGCCCATAATTTAAAACATTTCAATTTCAAAAATCAGTATCAAACTTTAAAACCGACATAGAATCAGGCCAGCCCGGCTAACTGAAAGAAATAAGTTTTAAGGGCCCGACGAAAAGTGCGGAGGTCTGGGATCACTCGTATCTCTGGGGGTAGATCGTTCCAGAGGGTTATAAGGTTAAAATAAGGTTATAAGATTAAAATAAGGTTAACAACAAGTTTCCATCCGTGTTTCTTGTCCTGCCTTCAGGTGCTTTGGAGAATGGATTGACACCTTCCCCCCCTCTTCTTTGGCGCAGCCCCTTAGATATTGGAAGACTGATATCATGTCATTTCTAGTCCTTCTTTTCATTAAACTAGACATAACCCAATTCAGCAACCCTTCTTTGTACATTTTAGCCTTCAGTCCCCTAATCATCTTTGTTGCTCTTCTCTGCACTCTTTCTAGAGTCTCCACGTCTTTTTTTTAAAAAAAAGTATATCGTGGCGACCAAAACTGGATGCAAGATTGCAAGTGTGGTCTTACCAAGGCATTATAAAGCGGGAGTAAAATCTCACGCGATCTTGATTCTCTCCCCTCTGTTAATTCAGCCAATCTTGGCTTCAGCTTTCCGCTTTGGGTGGGTGGGGGGGGGAGAGACCCCACCCTACCCCCACTGCATGAAGGACCTGATGGGCTTAGCTTTTGTTCTTGTAAATTCAGCCCTTTTTTGATGGGCAAGCTTGAGAATGGCTCTTTGAAAGCGCTGGAGTGGTGAGAAGCTCTCCAGGCTTCTTGAGCTGAAAGACAGATGAATTAATCTTGAATAAAGAGGCTATGATCTCGTCAATGGCCCTTCAGTTGTTCACACTGAATAGCTTTGATGCTCGGCTGCGTAATTACTGAATCATCCAGATTATGAAATATAGAGAGAAGTAGATTCCTGTTCGGGTTTTTATGCCTATGGAAGCAGAGATTCCTCTCTCTTCCCCCCTGTATCCCATGATAGAGGAAATGAGGCTAGCTATTAGGTTGTTCTTATTTCCATTTTCCTGGTAAAATTTACGTGGATGTAGGCAATGACCGGGCTGAGCCTGAGGGAGTGGTCAAATGCATCATCAGTCATGAGTCACGCCCACAAGAGATCTAAGTCCAGCCCACCTTGAGTTCCTTCTTATCTGAGTTTCTTCTTATCTCCCGCTATTTTCTCTTTGACTGTTAGTAGTTCAGATTCTTGTAGAGAGCTGATGCTTGCAATAAATGTTTATACCCATTTGAACTAACCTGAATCATCCAGATTATGAAATATAGAGAGAAGTAGATTCCTGTTCAGGTTTTTATGCCCATGGAAGCAGAGATTCCTTTCTTTTCCCCTGTATCCCGTGATAGAGGAAACGAGGCTAGCTAATAGGTTGTCCCAGGGGTGAAATTCAGCAGGTTCTGGAGAACCGGTAGCGGAAATTTTGAGTAGTTCAGAGAACCGGCAAATGCGGCCTCTGGCTGGCCCCAGAGTGAGGTGGGAATGGAGATTTTGCAATATCCTTCCCCCAGGAGTGGGGAGGGAATGGGAATTTTGCAGTATCCTTCCCCTGCCACACCCACCAAGCCACGCTCACCAAGCCAAGCCAAGCCACAGCACACCCACCAAGCCACGTCCACAGAACCGTGTGGTACCACGGTAAAACCATGGTATTTTTTTTACCATAGTAAAAAAAATTTAATTCCACCAATGGGTTGTCCCTATTTCCATTTCCCTGGTAAAATTTACATGGATGTAGGCGATGACCAGGCTGAGCCCAAGGGAGGGGTCAAATGCATCATCAGTCATGAGTCACGCTCACAAGAGAGCTAAGCCCAGCCCACCATGAATTTCTTCTTATCTCCCGCTAATTTCTCTTTGACTGTTAGTCGTTCAGATTCTTGTAGAGAGCTGAAACTTGCCATAAACCTTTATACTTATTTGAACTTTCTGAATCTTCTGATTTCCCTGTTGCTTGACAGTGACCTCCTGACGGACTTTTGTTTGCTAGTGAAAAAAGCACCATGGTCAAAAAAATATATACCGGTCAAAAGAGTTCCAGAAATGTGACCGTAAGGCCAAGTTGTATAAAATGGGCCCATAGTAGAAGAAAGGCCCATAAAAACACCAGTAGCTTTTTGGACAGACTTAACAGTAAAATCTTAGCAATAGAATAATGGACCTTGGAGGTCTTCTAGTCCAGCCCCCTGCTCAAACAAGAGAACCTATAATATTTCTGAGAAGTGACTGTCTAGACCAGGGGTCAGCAACTGTGGCTCTGAAGCCGCATGTGGCTCTTCCATCCCTCTGCTGTGACTCCCTGTCACCACCACAATTTTGACAGGAGCTTCTAGTTATGGGGAGGAAAAGCATGGCGCACCAGGACGAGACTCTATAGCAAGGGGCGGGTTTTCCGGTCAGCTCCACAATTGATAGGGCTTTCAGTTAGGACAGGTAGAGGAAAAAGGATGCCGCGCTAGCAGAAGACTCTATGGTGGGGGAACCAGACTTCCGGTTGGCTCCAGAATTGAACAGGGGGGGGCTTCTGGTTAGGATTTTTGTGGCTCTTTGAGTGTTTAAGGTTGCCGATCCTTGGTCTAGACTCTTCTTAAAAACCTCCAGTGATGGAGCGTCCACGATCCCAGGAGGCAAGCTGCTCCACTGGTCAATTGTCCTCATTGTTAGGAAGTTTCTCCTTAATTCCAGGTTGCTTCTCTCCTTGATTAGTTTCTATCTATTGTTTCTTGTCTTGCCTTCAGGTGCTTTGGAAAATAAGTTAACCCCCCTCCTCTTTGTGGCAGCCCCTCAGAAACTGGAACACTGCTATTATGTCTCCCCTAGTCCTTCTTTTCTCTAGACTAACCCGACCTAAATCCTGCAGCCGTTCTTTGTACGTTTTAGTCTCCGGGCTTTTAATCATCTTAGTTGCTCTTCTCTGAGCATTTTTCCAAAGTCTCAACATCTTTTTTGTAGTACGGTGACCCATATTAATTGCAGTATTCTACCTGTAGTCTTACTAGCATTTAAAGCAATGCTAATACTTTATGTGAGCATACACCTCTGTTACAACCTAGGATATTCAACCTTAAAAGGCGATTGATCGAGTAGGATTTTAAACCAGAAACGGAGCAGAAACCAAATCAGAGCAATTCCACCCATCCCTGGATCTGACACAGCCCCGCAATTCTTTCAGCTGCAAATCTGCAGTCTAGATTTATGTCTCCTGTCTTTTGCGCCACCTCCCCCACTTCTCCAATTCTTCTGCCTTTTCTTTAAAAGCCTCAAAAATAAATAAGTAAATACTTCAAACCCCCCCCCCCCCCCCGAGCGCTCAATATTCATTCCGGTTTCCCTGATGATTCAAAGGAGAAGCATCTGTGCGGTCTGCCTGAAGTAGCTAGGCTGAAGGCAGAAGTGGCTGGACGAAGCCCACGAGATAATATTTTTATTAAACATGAAAGCCATTATTTCATTTGTGGGAAAGTCTCTCCCTTGCTTATTTCCTCCCCTTTCCTTTTGGCGAGTAGATTTGTATCCGTCTCCCAGGACAGCCTATCATGCTTATGATGTAATTCGGCACAATACAATTTGTACTTTGGCTGCCTCCCTCCCTCCTTCCCTCCCTCCTTTCCTCCTGCCCACCCACCCTATATATTAAACTAACAAAACGTGTCAAAATGCAACCAAGCCGCTATGATATAATGTACTTCAAAGCACTTTTTTTTCCAGTGCCTAACCTTGGGGATTTTGATGCGATGCCAACAGTTTTGTACAAGAGTTGGGATTTATAGAATAAATGCCTGGGATAAAGCCGAAATCCGGGGTTTACGCACTTTCTGAGCAACGTAAAAAGCTCCTCTCTAAAGAATAGTAGATCTGGAAAAAAGACCTCAGAGGACCAACCGCTGTTGCTGTAAGCATCCTTGATTAATGGCCTCCTAGGCTTCGCTTAGAAAGCTCTAATGCAGTGTTGGTGAACCTTTTCAGCACTGAGTGCTGAAACGGGAGCGTGCATGCATGGGGGGGGGGGGCGGGGAGCACCAGAATCTGGAAGAGCAGCTCCGTGGCGTGCACGCACAGGAGCAATGGAAACCAGAAGATCAGATCCCTGGCGGGCATGCGCGCGCCAGGAAGATGAGCTTCTGGTTCCTGGCGTGCGCATGTGCGCCAGCCAGCTGGTCTTCATGCCCGTGTGTGCACCAGAAACCGGGAGACCAGGTGACTGTCAGAAACCGGAAGCTCAGCTTCCTGTTGTGCCCATGCCTGCCAGGGATCTGCTTTTCCAGTTTCTGGCGCTCTTGTGCGCGTGAAGACCAACTGGCCAGTACACATGTGTGTGCTGGAACCCGGAACAGCTACGCTCGATGGCTGGCGTGCCCGGTGAGATGGCTCTGTATGCCACTTTTGGCACATGTGCCATTATAGCTTCGCCATCACGGCTCTAATGGAAAAGAGGCGGCCACCATCGGAGTGAGTTGTTTGGCCACTTGGGTCAACTTGACGAGATATTTGTTGAGCAGGTCATAAAAATATAAACAATGGAACGATGAGAACTTTGCTGTGACAGGATACAATGACCGAATCTTGAAAGAGGGGTTCAAAATGTTCTCCAAAGCACCTGAAGGCAGGACAAGAAGCCACGGAATGGAAACTTACCAAGGAGAGAAGCAACCTGGAACTGAGGAGAAATTTTCTTGACAGTGAGAACAATTAATCGGTGGAACAGAAGTTGCCTCCAGAAGTTATGGGTGGAACCATTTGTCTGAAATTTTATAGGGTTTTCTACTTCAGCAAATGGTTGGACTAGAAGACCTCGAAGGTGCCTTCCAACTCTGTTATTCTGTTAAAATAGCTTTCTGAAGATGCAGATATTTTCGCTCTGGTCTCTATATCATTGCTTCTTCAGGTTAAACACACCCAACTTTGGCATCCGGACCCATCATCCTGTCCGTTGCCTTCCCCTGGATGTGTTCCATCTCATAATGAGTCCTTACCCTTTGGAGAAAATGATAAGGGAGCAGATGGACTTGGGGTAGGTCAAATGATGCCCTCCATATTTGTTGTTGTCCAGTTGCTTCCTGAAAAATAAGCCCCTTTGGGACAACCATGACCTGGATGACTGAGAATCTCTACAGACTTTTAGCTATACAATTTGGGATGAAGACCCTTGGAATGGCGTGGGAGTAGGAATGGATTTCCAGAGGGGGGAAAAATTGCAGACCACAGGAACCAGGAGCACCACTCAGGTGACCCTGAGGACACAGATAAACCCCTAAGTGGCCTCAACGACCCTCTCAAAGGATGCAAATGACCAAGGAATGTCTGCAAGGAATATAAATCCTTCCATTCCCCCACTGTCCAAGTTGGAACTGAAAAAGCTTCTTGGGTGAGAAGCAAAACATCTTCGAGAAAAAAACAAAGCTCATTTGCCTTTTGAAAAAGCCCCTTTGGGATTTTCTGCTAAGTCGTCCTTGACCTGACCTCCTAACCTGATCCATGGTTGCCTACACCCATTCCACTTGCCCATCGGTAATTCCACAGTCATCATGTCTTTGGTTATTTCTGATGGACAGAGAAATCGCTGGTCCATTGGAAACCTTCACACGGTCTGAAAACCCCCCACTGGTGGTTACGTGTCTGAGTAGAGGGATCATTTTTGCTGGTGGGTCCCTTCAGAGCCCTTTGGGGAACATCCTGAGAACCAACCGAGGTTTCCACCCTAACCCCTTTCATGAAATATTCTTAGCTTTTCGCAACGAGGGAACACGTTCCCAATTTCTGCTGTGGTGCTGGGATGAAGAGCATCCTCGTAGCGGTCTCGATGGGATTTAGGCTTCCATGCTGTTATTCCCAACCATCTGAAGCTCAGCCTATTAAATTGTATTTATTATAGCAAGCGAACATCAATTATGGATCTATGCGTCTCAGAGCTTTGCGTTTATTCCCACATGCTTGCTTGGCCTCCCTCTAAAGCAACGGAGATATGCTAACCCATTTATTCCATTAGACTAACTACGCAGCCCTGTTATTATTCTCTTATTCCCAGTCTTACTGGGCCAAACAGCTGACCAGTTGCTCTTAATGGGCTTTCACAATAAGGCTGTGGTAAATGTTGTCGAAATCTCGTCTCGGGTTGTCGAAGAAGAAAGTGCCCTTAGAATAGATCAGAATTTCCACTACCGGTTCTCCAGAACCTGTCAGAACCTGCTGGATTCACCCCTGCCATGGAGGCTGAAAACAAGGCATTGGGACATCCCATTTTGGCTGGCAGAGAGCTGCAGGAGGCATCCATCCTGGCTCCCTCCCCGCCCACCCTCTCGGCTCATGGAGGAGAACCACAATGCTGATCCAGCCCTTGAAGAAATCCAGTTTGTCACCCCTGCTCTACAACATCATTTCTGATTTATAGCCCCTGGGATCTGATCCTAGCACGGACAGTTCAGGACTCAAGAGTTTTGTGGAATGACTGTCAAAGTCTCTGGAGATTCTCAATCATCCAAGGTCAAGGTTGTCCCAAAGGTGCTTTTTCAAGAGGCAACTGGACTTTCTGGTTTTTCTTTGAAAATGTTTCGCTTCTCACCCAAGAAGCTTCTTCAGCTCTCAGCTCTTCTTCAGCTGAAGAAGCTTCTTAGATGAGAAGTGAAACAACGACTTGGGACAACGACTGTCAAAGTTTGCACAGTTCCCTTTGATTGTAGGAATCGGCCAATGTTTCTGTGTGAGTGTTGAGGCTAACATGTTCTGTGTGTTGAACACAAAAGACGCTTGTCTCCATCTGATCCCCCTAGATAAAAACAACAATGAACCCGACAACAGTGCCAACCAATTGTTGAATAACACAACGGGTACAAAAGAGTGCAATTATTTCCTTGTCTATCAAGGCAGAGATTTTGCCTGGATGAACACGGTTTTTTGCCTTCAGGAATTTGTGGATTTGGGGATCTTCTCTTCAAATGACTTGCATCTCAAACAGCAATTCTGTGCATGGCTACAAATTGAGTTTACTGGGTCCTTGGTGCTCTCTAAGCTTGGTTGTTGCTTGGTTGCAGTCGTTTCATTACCCAACTGGGTAACATAATCAGTGCATTTTTTGCTTTGACTTTTTTTTTGCACCAGTCATCCCTTGAATGATCAATAGAAGACCAGGCAAGGGTATAAACAGTTAAGATACTGGCTTAGAAACCAAGAAATAGTGAGTTCTAGTCCCGCCTTAGTCATGAAAGCCAGCTGGGTGGCTTTGGCCCAATCATCAGGAGAGAGTGAATTCTAGTTCTGCCTTAGGCATGAAAGCCAACTGGGTGATTTTGGGTCAATCACCAGTAGGAGGTGAATTTTAGGCCCTCTTTGGGCATGACTGGATGATTTTGGACCAGTCTGTCTCTGTCTCTCTGTCTCTGTCTCTGTCTCTCTGTCTCTGTCTCTGTCTCCGTCTCCGTCTCCGTCTCTTTCTCCGTCTCCGTCTCCGTCTCCGTCTCTGTCTCCGTCTCTCTCTCTGTGTCTCTGTCTCTGTCTGTCTGTCTCTCGCTGTCTGTCTGTCTCTGTCTGTCTGTCTGTCTCTCTCTCTGTCTCTCTCTCTCTCTCTCTCTCTCTCTGTGTGTGTCTCTCTCTGTGTCTGTCTCTCTGTCTCTGTCTCTCTCTCTCTCTCTGTGTGTGTGTCTCTCTCTCTGTCTGTGTCTGTCTGTGTCTGTCTGTGTCTGTCTTCCTCTGTCTCTGTCTCTGTCTGTCTGTCTGTCTCTCTCTCTCTGTCTTTCTCTCTGTGTCTCTGTCTGTCTCTGTCTTTCTCTCTCTCTCTCTCTCATCAACCCACCTCCCAGGATTGTTGTTATGGGTAAAAAGATGAAGAGGAAGGAGTCTTCCAAAGGTTCCACCCACTTGAGTGACTTATCCAATAACAAAGGCAGGATTTTAAAGAAGTCTTAACAAACAAGCGAACCTTGATATTTTGCTTAGTTCGCATTCAGAGGCAAACAGAATGAATTTTTTTTCAATGTCCCTTCTCCCCCCTCCTCCTTTCTCCCGTCTGTGTTTCCCACCCCCTCTTCCCCCTCCCTTGTCCATCCACTTTCTCAGCTCAGCCATTAAATTGCTGACTTCATGATTTCCTGCCTTTGTGCGCCCCCCCTCCCCCGTCCCTCCGTTCTCCAGGGACGGCCTCTCCAAACACGGGTTTTGCCAGCTGCTGCTGCTGCTATGTTATACTGCAGTTCAAATGCCTCCCGGTCGCCACAGCTGTGTGTTTTGAACTTGACTGATTACACAGGGAAGTGAACCATGCTTATTCACATCTCCTCCTCCCCTCCCCCACCACAGCCTCTTCCTTATTAGAGAGCAGTCAAGCGAGGCTCCTTCTGACCCTCCTCCCCAAAGTATCTGAGCTGTGGCCTTTCTTCACCTCCTGGCAGGTGGGATAAACCTGATAATAGCAATAGCCCTTAGACTTATATACCGCTTCACAGTGCTTTTACACCCCCTCTCTAAGCGGTTTACAGAGTCAGCCTCTTGCAAATCCCAACAATCTTGAGTCCTCCTTTTACCCACCTCGGAAGGATGGAAGGCTGAGTCAACCTTGAGCCGGTTCAGAATCGGACTGCTGGCAGTGGGCAGAGTTTGCCTGCAATACTGCATTCTAACCATTGTGCACCATGGAAGAAAGGAAGGAAGGAAGGAAGGAAGGAAGGAAGGAAGGAAGGAGAAAAGGAACAGTAATAGCAATAGCCCTTAGACTTATATACTGCTTCACAGTGCTTTTACAGCTTCTCTCTAAGCGGTTTACAGAGTCAGCCTCTTGCCCCCAACAATCTTGAGTCCTCCTTTTACCCACCTCGGAAGGATGGAAGGCTGAGTCAACCTTGAGCCGGTTCAGAATCGAACTGCTGCCAGTGGGCAGAGTTTGCCTGTAATACTGCATTCTAACCATTGTGCACCATGGAAGAAAGAAAGAAAGGAAGGAAGGAAGGAGAAAAGGAAGGAAGGAAGGAAGGAGAAAAGGAACAGTAATAGCAATAGCCCTTAGACTTATATACTGCTTTACAGTGCTTTACAGCCCCTTTCTAAGCAGTTTACAGAGTCAGCCTCTTGCGCCCAACAATCTTGAGTCCTCATTTTACCCACCTCGGAAGGATGGAAGGCTGAGTCAACCTTGAGCTTGGTGAGATTCGAACTGCCAAATTGCAGTCAGCCGGCAGTCAGCAGAAGCAGCCTGCAGTACTGCACTCTAACCACTGCGCCACTGTGGCTCCCATTGTTCCTGCCCTTCCTTCTGTGATAACCCCTCCCTCCAGGACCGCACTTCCAATCAAAGGGAGATACAGGTAGTTCTTGACTTACCATCACAGCTGAGCCCAAAATTTCTGTTACTAAGCGAGACAGCAACAAGCATAGAAAACTGCTTTTTCTTTGCCCTGTTGCTTGCCCACCCCTCACCCCCTTTATCCTAAGTTCTGGTCCCCACGTTACAAAAAAGATGTTGAGACTTTGGAAAAAGTGCAAAGAAGAGCAGCTAAGATGATTAAAGGCCCGGAGACTAAAACATACGAAGAATGGTTGCGGGAATTGGGTCTGGCTAGTCTAGAGAAAAGAAGGACTAGGGGGGACATGATAGTAGTATTCCAGAAACAATCAAGAAACAATGGATGGAAACTAATCAAGGAGAGAAGCAACCTGGAATTGAGGAGAAACTTCCTAAAAAGTGAGGACAATTAACCAGTGGAACACCTTGCCACCAGAAAGCGTGGGCGCTCCATCACTGGAGGCTTTTAAGAAGACACTGGACAGCCACTTGTCTGAGATGGTATAGGACCACCTGCTTGAGCAGGGGGCTGGACTAGAAGACCTCTAAGGTCCCTTCCAGTTCTGTTCTGATTCTGACTATGCTTTCCATACACTCTTCAAAAGAGGCCCACACCTCTCTACCATCTCAGAGGCAGGAGGAGGCCCCAGAGAAAACGGTGCGATGACAGGACATCCTTCTTTTCAACCTTGTGCAGTCCTTCACTTGCATTGTGGTTCTGACAACAATTCAAGGGAAGATCGGCTGAGGAACACCCCACTCTTGCAAACCAAAAGACTTGAGAGGCTGAGAACTTCCCTGTTGATGCCCCAATTTTGACCTTGAGGATTGCAATCTGGGAACTTCTTCTTTCAGACACATCACAAGTCAAGAACCTGATGGCCGCAAGACTCAAGTTTCATAATCCGTTTGCTTCTGACAGAACCGGTCCAAAATATCTTTGTGTTGTGACCTAGGCCCAAGTAGTTATTACCAGACACAATCAGTCCTAAACAAACATATTTTATCAGAACAGCTGGGAATTACTTCATTCTCAGCTTAGTCCAAATTAATTCCAAAACAAGTCCTTCGTTAAAAAGTCCTTTGGCCTTATCACAAACTTTTGTCTTCTTTGGCACCCTGCCAAAGGCTTTTCTTGGCAAAGCCCCATGAAGTTGAGAAACAAGAGATGCCGACAAGAAACAAATGTAGCAATGTTGCTTTCCTACAAAGAGCCCAAGAGCTGTTGCTGCTCTTTTAAGATTTATGGGAGGGGCCAATCATCTCCTGGCCTTACTCCCGAGTCGTCATTTTTGCTTTAGCTGCTCTTGCCTTCAGGCAGCTCTTCGCATGTGTGCACTAGGAACAGGCTCCTCCTGTTCCTCTGCCTCTCTGCTATCTGTCTCTGGAACAATGGTGGGTTGCTCCCGGTTTGCACCGGTTTGCAAGAACCGGTAGTAAAAATTTGTAGTAGTTCGGAGAACCGGTAATAACATTGGCTGGCCACACCCCCGAACCGGTCCCCAGCTCAGTCGCCGCTCACTTACCCCGCCCACCTCATCAGAGGCCTTTTTTTTTTTACTTTTAAAAGCATTTTTTCTACAACCTCTTCAGCCGAAAAAAATGCTTTTAAAAGTAAAAAAAAAAAAAGGCCTCTGACGATCGCACGGCTCAGCTGGGATCGTCAGAGGCTTTTCAAAGTATTTTTTCTACAACCTCTTTGGCCGAAGAGGTTGTAGGGGGGGAAAAAATGCCTTGAAAAGCCTCTGGCGATCCCAGCTGAGTTGCCTGATCGTCAGAGGCTTTTCAAAGCATTTCTTTCTGGAACCTCTTAAGGTTGTAGAAAAAAATGCTTTTAAAAGTAAAAAAAAAAAAAGTTGGCCATTACCCACCCAGTCACATTACCCCCTACGAAGCCACACCCACAAAATAAGCCACGCCCCACAGAACCGGTAGTAAAAAAATTTAGAACCCACCCCTACTCTGGAGGCTCCGGAGTCCGCGCATCGCTCCCAGATGGCCCTGGCCCCATCTCTGCCTCTGATGCAGAGCCCTCATCCGTGCCTTCCCCAGACTCGAGGACTGGCCCATTGTCCCCCCCCCCCAGCCTCCTCACTGTCCGACTCCGCTGCCAGCTCCTCAGGCTGCTGGTGGACCACAACAGTTTGGCGTGCACCATCATGTCAATCTTACTGATGTACATCAACCTGGAGATAACCTCAGAGAATTTCTTTCCGAATGGAAGTGGAAAATGAGGACGCAGTTAGGGTTCTTTTTTTTTTTTTTTTTTTTTTACTTTATGGCTCTTCAGCTTCTAGGGACCCATGAAAATGTTATTGGCTCTTCTCTCTTCACAATCCTTCAGCCTGAGCCATTTTTGAGTGACAGACAGGTGCTGAAGGAATTACCAGCTGTCTTCGCTGCCTGGTGTACGTCTCTCTTAATGTTTTTTGTCCGTGCAATCGACACAGAAGGGTTTCCGAAGGAGAACATTTTAAGCATCCCGATTTCAACCTTCACGGTTATATTAGGTGAGCAGAATGAAGGAGAAGAACCTGGAGCATTGAAACTCTGCAGTGGCTCTGTTTGAGTGGGTGTAAAAGGTTGGTGGAAATCTCGGATATTGTGGAACTCCAATGAAAGAAATTGATGAAGAAACTATATAATTTTCTATTAAACGTGAAAATGGAAGATGAGCAAGTAAAGGAAACAATGATACAGTGGGCAAGAAACTTTGGATATAATATAGAATTCGAGAAATGGCAAAGTATATGGGAAAGAAATTATAAATTAACAATGACAAGTTCTTATAAAGAAAATCAAGGAGAGAAGCAACCTAGAACTAAGGAGAAATTTCCTGACAGTTAGAACAATTAACCAGTGCAACAATTTGCCTGCAGAACTTGTGAATGCTCCAACACTGGAAGTTTTTAAGAAGGTGTTGGATAATCATTTGTCTAAAGTGGTGTAGGGTTTTCTGCCTAAGCAGGGGGTTGGACTAGAAGACCTCCAAGGTCCCTTCCAACTCCGTTTTTCTATTCTAAAAACTTATATAAAATGTTTTATAGATGGCATTAACCACCTGTTAGGGTAGCCAAAATGTTCAAAAAATATGTCTAGTAAATGTTGGAAATGTAACCAAAAATCTGGCACATGTTATCATCTGTGGTGGATTTGTGCTAAAGCAAAAACAATTTGGGGCAAAAATACACACGTGGCTAGAGAAGATGTCAGGAAAACATGTAGGTCTTAAACCTGAACTTTTTTTTATTAGGCATAGTACCAGAAAAAATTGATAAATAAAGTGTATATTTAATATTGCATGTATTAACAGCAGCAAGGATTGTATTTGCGCAGCATTGGAATAATAAAGAAATAGAATAGAATAGAATAGAATAGAATAGAATAGAATAGAATAGAATAGAATAGAATAGAATAGAATTGATTTTTTTAAATAGAATAGAATTTTTTATTGGCCAAGTGTGATTGGACACACAAGGAATTTGTCTTTGGTGCATATGCTCTCAGTGTACATAAAAGAAAAGATACATTCATCAAGA
This sequence comes from Ptyas mucosa, assembly GCA_012654045.1. NCBI lineage: Eukaryota > Metazoa > Chordata > Lepidosauria > Squamata > Colubridae > Ptyas > Ptyas mucosa. Next base: position 2,396,288 of record WNWU01000073.1, read on the forward strand.
ATCATAAGGTACAACACAATAATAGTCATAGGTACAAATAAGCAATCAGGAAACAATATTAATATAAATTGTAAGGATACCAGGAACAAAATCACAGTCATACAGTCATAAGTGGAAGGAGATGGGTGGTGGAAACAATGAGAAGATTAATAGAAATACCACTAGTTGAAGAGATAATTAAGAAGATATTGGACTCTGCAGAAATGGACAGACTTACATTGAAGATTAAACAGAAAGAAGATACAGAATACTACCAAACATGGAATTTACAGTATTTCATCAATGGCTGGGGAAAAGGGGTAAAGATTAGGAACACAGTTTGTTTTGTTAAGCAAACGAAACCCAGACAATATGATGTTTATTAAGCACTCATTAAATGTAATAGTAGAAAATGAATAAAATTTTGTATTAAAAAAATGTTGGTGGAAATCTCCAGAGATCCTAAAACCAAAGAATTTTCTTTTGGGACTGATGGATAAGCAGATGGGGTGGGGGAACTATGGAATTTTGTTTTCCTATATGACAACTGCAATAAGATTGTTATATGCACAAAGATCCAGCTTCACCCCCAATGGAAAAATGTATCGTAAAGACGATGGAATTTACTGCAATGGCTGAATTGATCGCCTTATTTAAAGGCAGGACATTATCTAAGGCTTTATAGAGTGGTATTAGTACCTCCCTTGATCTTGATTGTATCCCTCTGTTAATGCAACTAAGGATTGTGTTGGCTTTTTTTGGCTGCCACCACACACTTTTGCCTCATATTTAATTGACTCACTAAGACTCCAGGATCCCACTCACAGTTACTGCTATTAAGTCTGGCTTTACCCGGTTTACATGTGTACTTCATAACTTAACACCTGCAGTGAGTCACTTTACACCTGTAGTGAGAAATGGAGCAAAATTCACTTTTTTTTAAAAAAAAAAATTGATTTATATGCCGCCCTTCTCCGGAGACTCAGGGTGGCTTACAATGCGCTAAGCAATAGCCTTCATATTTTTGTATATTTATACAAAGTCAACTTATTGCCCCCACAAACTGGGTCCTCAATTTACCTACCTTAGAAAGGATGGAGGCTGAGTCAACCTTGAGCCTTGGTGAGATTCGAACCTGCAATAATTGCAGGCAGCTGGTGTTAATAACAGGGCTTTAGACCACTGTACTATCCAAGGCTCTTAACAACTGCCTCTCTGAGCAACAGATATTTTGGGGCTCAATTGTGGTCGTAAGTTGAGGACTACCTGTATTGATTTATATAGCTCAGGGGTGTCAAACTCAGTTTCATTGAGGGCCACATCAGGGTTGTGTTTGACCTTGGGGGGGGGATGGGCGTGGCCAGGGTGGGCATAGCCAGCATGACATTACTTCTGTCGGAAGGGGGGGGGGCTATGGCAGCCCGAGGCTCTGCCAGCGAAACTGCGCTCCTGAGCTCCATTTTCAGCTGTTACGGCCTGCTGCAAACCTCTGCCTGCAAAAACAGAGCGGGGGGGGGGGGCATGTGCGGCCCTTGTGAGTCCGTTTTTGCTGGCAGAGGCATTGCGGGTCAGTTCTTCACTATTTCCAAGGTGGCCATGTGGGCCATATCTAAGCACCCCACAGGCCAGATCCTGGCCCAAGGCCTTAAGTTTGACACCCCTGATATAGATAAAGGTTCCCCTCGCACACATGTGCTAGTCGTTCCCGACTCTAGGGGGCGGTGCTCATCTCCGTTTCAAAGCTGAAGAGCAAGCGCTGTCCGAAGACGTCTCCGTGGTCATGTGGCTGGCATGACTCAACGTCAAAGGCACACGGAACACTGTTCCCTTCCCACCAAAGGTGGTCCCTATTTTTCCACTTGCATTTTTATGTGCTTTCGAACTGCTAGGTTGGCAGAAGCTGGGACAAGTCACAGGAGCTCACCCCGTTACGCGGCGCTAGGGATTCGAACCGCTGAACTGCTGACCTTTCGATCGATAAACTCAGCATCTTAGCCCCTGAGCCACCGCATCCCTGTTATAGATGGATATAAAAGAAAGCTCTTCAGCTCCATTGAGGACTGGCGCCTTCAGTTTCGAGACCCTTAAAAGAAGGCAGGGCAGGACCGTATCTAACCCCCGTTTTTCATTCTGAACCATCCGCCGTTGTGCGTGCGTTTGCGAGCGAAATCACTTTGCATGTTTAAACAGGCTAACCAATTACAGATGGAGAGAGGCTTCAGAATATTCCACTGTAATTGGATTTCAGCTTTGTTTGTGGTTTTGGCATCTGCTTCTTCCCGAGGCCACAAGATGGAAAAAAAATAGAAACAGGAAAAAGAAAGAAAAGAAAAAGATTTCGTGGAAAAGCTTTGGAACATTCTCCGGCCCCTCGAACAGATCCCGATTACCTTTTGGGAAAAAAAAAAAGAAAAAGGAATCTGTAAATCGAAATACAGCTAAATGCTGTTCCTTTTTTCCTTTAATCCTTTTTTTTTTTTAAAGAGAGATAATATCCCCTTCCTCTCCTTAAAAGTTTTTATTGTTGCACTCGGCAAAGTGTCTAGTTCCTGTGTTAAGACCGTCTGTTCCCTGAAGCGTCCTTGTGCGATAATTACACAGGCTTGTTAATGGTGGTGAGTCAGGCTTTGTCAGTTTCAAATAACTGTAATTTCTCTCCTGAGCTCTGAATATTCTTTGCATCTTTTAAGAAATTCACGTCACCAATTTTGTGTGTTGAGGGAGGCCAGAAGACGCCCGAGGGGGCAAATTCAAGGGTGAAAGAAGCAACTTAGTCAGAACAAAGAGGTGTACCTTGTAACCTGTAAAATATCCTGTAAGCCCAGAATATTTGGCGGACCACCTGCAGCCAGCAACAACTTCCCATCGCCCGGTTCGCGCCCATAGGGACGGCCTGCCCAGGGTACCATCGGCTAGACAATGTCAGCTGGTGGTCCCCAGGGGTAGAGCCTTCTCTGTGGGTGCGCCCACCCTCTGGAATCAACTTCCCTTAGGGCTCCGGCTGGCCCCTGAGCTTCGCACTTTCCGCCACGAATTAAAAACTTGGTTATTCAAGTCCCCCGGCCTGGACTGATGGGCTTTTATATGGGTTTTTAACTTTTATCTGGTTTAATTAGGTATTTTAACTTCGTACTGTGGTGATTGTGGATTTTATTGCTGTGAGCTGCCCTGAGTCCGTTGGAGAGAGGGCGGCATATATAAGTTAAATTTAAAAAAAAAAAAATCCTGCAAAATTTTCGAAGGCGTGAACTTTCACTTCTCACAATTCTCGGCAGTGACTGGGGAATTCTGGGAGTTGAGGGTTGCTCAGGTTGGGTAAAATTGGCTCACTACTATCATCATCATCATCATCATCATCAGATAGATAGATACAGATTAACAGAGTTGGAAGGGACCTTGTAGGTCATCTAGTCCAATCCCTGCACCATTTTTGACAGTTGGCAGTCCAGTTTCTTCGTGAAAGTTTCCAGTGATGAAGCTCCCACAACTTCTGAAGGCAACTTCTGTTCCGTCGGTTGACTGCTCTCGCTGTCAGAAAATTCCTCCTTATTTCCAGGTTGAATTTCTCCTTGATCAGTTTCCATCCATTATTCCTTGTCTGGCCTTCGGGTGGTTTGGAAAATAGCTTGACCCCCTCCTCTCTGGAGCAGCCCCTCAAATATTGGAAGACTGCTATCCTGTCTCCCTTGGTCCTTCTCGTCACTAGGCTAGCCAGGTCCGGTTCCTGTAACCATTCATTGTATATGTTAGCCTCCAGTCCTCTCATCATCTTGATTGCTCTTCTCTGCACTCTTAGAGTCTCAACATCTTTTGTATAGTGTGGTGACCAAAACTGGATGCCGTATTCTAGGTGTGGCCTGACTTTCAAGAAGAGATTGGACTGCCATTTGTCAGAAATGGTGGAGGGTCTGCTTGGGCAGGGGGGGTTGGACTGGATGATCTATAAAGTCTCTTCCAACTTTGTAATCTGTAAGGATTGTGTAGGAAACTGTGCAAAAGAAGACTCAGCCAACCTTTTGGGGACTTTGGGGAAGAGGTTGTTGTGCTGAAGGACTTACTATTCTCTGATTTTTCATTCCCCCCCCCCTTTTCTAAATGCTTCCATTGAGTCTTTGGACTCAGTGACAACCAACAGGCAATCTGTCTTGATCTTCGGAGACAACTATGTGGGAATGCAACGGCTAGATAAGCATGCTTGTCTCCCGCTGTAACATTTGCACTTCAGAGGCATTACCTAATCAGATGCCATCTATCTCTGGCTAACCCCCCCCCCCCCAACACACACATGTGGTTTTCACAGGTATTTAAACAATTTTTCTCTCCTCCTGGATGCCTCCCCCCCCCCATCTGATTGCATATGTGAGCTACACCGTTTACTGTATTTTTTGGAGTATAAGACTCTCTGGAGTATAAGACACACCTTAGTTTTTGGGGAGGAAAATAAGAAAAAAAAATCTGCTTCTGCCTAGCAGCATCCATCAGTATTCATCTGGCTAGCATCCTGTCAGTGTGTGGGAGAGTTGAGGGCTGTTTGGAAACTGAAACAGTATTTGCTGTGTGAGCAACAAGGAAGGAGACAGCAAGGGGAGTCTGGGCGTGACTTAGCTCAACTGTTCTAAAGCTACATGCTGTGCTGATCTCTGAAACTAAAACTGAAACTGAAACTCCTCTCCTCTGCTTGTGTTTTGGTCAGGTTGGAAACCTGCTTTTGGTATTGTATATTTACTTTATATTATATATAAAGAGAAGTTATTGAATCCTGTTGAATCAGTTACTTGTGTGTGCTTTCTGGATGCGATTGCTGCCGCAAATTCTGACAGTTCTTGCAGCAAATAGCAAACAGCTAGGTCAGCTTCAGCACATTGTGGCAGCCTGATTCAGCATGAGCAGCTGATTGGCGGGTGGATCAGCCTCCTGGAATATCTCCAATCAGCTGTTCCAGGCTGTAGGGATTGCAGCCTGGAATAGACCATCGCCTCCTCTATGCCTTGCGTTTTTGTCTATATTCAGAGTATAAGACACACCCAAATTTTCAGCCTCTTTTGGGGGGTGGGGGGGAAGTGTGTCTTATAATCCGAACAATATGGCACTTCTCTGCATTTTCTGGGTTCTTTTGGTGTTTCACAGGTTCTTTGGTGTTTCCATCCTGTTCTTTGGTCCAGCCACCTTGATAAAGGTGGGGCAACAAACCCTGGGACTCGCTCCGAAAATGCCCCCTCCCAAAAGATCTAGAATTGGCTTCCTCCAAGTTCAAGGAAGTAGAGCACTCCTACCATTTCAACGTTGTGTCCCAAGATGCCCCACCATTGCTGGGACAAAAAGGGGCATTTTTTGGGGGGGAGTGGTAGATTTATTAAAGCAGGACCGAATATGGTGATGCATTGTCTGTTGTATCATACTTCACAATCTGCAATCCCTCTTGGTCCATCGGCTCCTGAATTGCGCTTTCTAACGAGAAAACAAGGCGAGACGAAGTGCCCGGCCATATTCGCGGTATTGAATTAATTGATGTCCATTTCCAAGGCATTTATATTCAAATGAAATACAATTTTGTGTGTGTGTGTATGTGTTTTTTTTCCCCCTTGGCTGCACACATCTTCAGGACCAAATGCCACCCTGGGTTTGACACATTTACATAAATGTGCATATAATATTTCTATATTTGTGCTTCCAAGGTTTTTAAACCACCTCTCCGCTCTCCCTCTTCCTTTCTAGCCTCCCATCAAATCTGCTAAGTAGGCCAGGACAGAGAGAAGTAGGACCTACGTTTGACCTCGGTTCACTGCATGATTAATTGAAAAATGTATGTTGCACACAGTGAGGTTCCCCTTTAACAGACTAATTGAGGGGAAATGCTCATTAACGCTAAAGACAGGTTTTCCTATAAGCACCTGTCATGCGTTCTCAGGTAGGCTAGACAGGAAACAGACCAGATGAGCTAATCCTAGAACAGGGGTCTGCAACCTTAAACACTCAAAGAGCCATTTGGCCCCGTTTCCCACAGAAAAGAAAACACCGGGAGCCACAAAACCCTTCCCGTACCTGACTATTTCCTGAGCGGCCACAAAACTAGCCTACGTAGTTGAATTAAACATTCTGTTTTCTTCTGAAACTTTTCTTTTCGTGGATTTATCCATGGTTGGCCTACTGGGGGTTGAAAAGCTCAATAAATTGCGTGCTGGCGGTTGTGACGCAGATTGGCAGTTGTGATGCATATTTTGAGTGACAGGGAGCCGCAGCAGGGGGTGAAAGAGCCACATGCAGCTCCAGAGCCGCAGGTTGCTGACCCCTGGGCTAGGATAAGCCACCCAACAAAAGCACAGGCAGTCGACTTACAACAATTCACTTAGTGACCATTTTGAACTTGCAATAATGGAACCGAAGAAAGTAACTGGTGACCGTTTTACCACACTTACGACCGCTGCAGTATTCCTCATGGTCACGTGATCAAAAGTCAGATGCTTGGCAACTGACTAGTACTTATGACAGTTGCAGTGTCCTGGGGTCATGTGATCCCCGTTTTCTAACCTTCTTCAAAGCCACAATGGAGAAGCCAGATTAATTTAACAACCATGTGATTCACTCAACGAAGGGTGGTAAAATGGGGCAAAATTCCATTTGCAACTGTCTTGCTTAGCAACATTGAGCTCAATTGTGGTCATAAGTCGAGCATCAGTCGAGCTGTCCTGATATTTTTGACTCTAGACGTGCCGGCGGATGTCGCACATTGGCGGTTGTGACACATATTTTGAGCGACAGGGAGCCGCAACAGAGAGGTGAAAGAGCCACATGCGGCTCCAGAGCCGCGGGTTGCTGACCCCTGTCCTAGAACAAAGAATAACAGAGTTGGAAGGGACCTTGGAGGTCATATAGTCTAACCCCCTCATCAAGCAAAAGAATCTATACCAGTGATGGCAAACCTATGGTACGCATGCCACTTTGGACACGCAGAGCCATGTTGCCTGGCATGCACAGTGTTGCCCGTTCCTCTTCCAGGTTTCTGGCATGCATGCATATACAATGATCAGCTGGCCTTTGTGCGTGCGGCAGTGCCAGAAACCGGAACAGCTGGTCTTACATTTTCCGGCGTGAGCATACACGCCAGCAAGCTGATCTGCGCGTGTGCATGCACGGCAGTAACTGGAAGACTTGCTGGCATGCCAGAAACCAAAAGTACCTTATCTGGTGCGCATGCCCCCTGGGCAGCTCCTCTTCCTGGTCGCGGCCCTGACACGGGCAAAGTGCTCCCTTTCTGGCACTTGGTGCCGCGTGTATGCACGCGCACTCTCCCTTTTCGACATGGTACCAAAAATGTTTGCCATCACGGCCCTAGACCATTTCAGACAAATGACTGTCCTCTCTCTTCTTGAAAGCCTCCACTATTTTTCTATCCCTAATTTTCTACTTGCACTTTTTACGTGCTTTCGAACTGCTAGGTTGGCAGAAGCTGGGACAAGTCACAGGAGCTCACCCCGTTACGCGGCGCTAGGGATTCGAACCGTTGAACTGCCGACCTTTTGATTGACAAGCTCAGCATCGTAGCCACTGAGTCACCGCGTCCCTTCCACTAAATTAGACATACCCAATTCCTGCAATCGTTCTTCGTATGTTTTAGCCTTCAGCCCCCTAATCATCTTGGTTGCTCTTCTCTACACTCTTTCCAGAGTCTCAACATCTTTTTTTTATATTGTGGTGACCAAAACTGGATGCGATATTCCAAGTGTGGCCACCCTAAGGCTTTCTAAAGCGTAAAATTTGTGAAATCCTATTTTACTGTAAGGCTATATTAACAGAAGCTTGCAGGTCTGAAAGTACAGATCTCCCACCCTCTCCTTTACAGCCTGAGAAACTAGGGAGATTGTCTTCTTCCCGTTATACAGCTGCGGGCTATGTTGTCTCTTATTTGATCATTCTCTAGGCCTCTTTTTCAGGTGTCTCTCTCTCTTACCCAAGTGGTGACTTCTGTCTGATTGACTATAGATGTGTTAAGCAGCTGGATTAACTCTGCCCACTGGCTTCCTGAACTTGGATGTTGTCTAAGATGTGGGCCCACTTTGATAATGTATTTTCAATTTGACGTGTGTTGTCTGGAAACGCATGGGTAGCCTGTGATGGATTAGCAAAATTAATCTCGGTTATGTCACGAGCACATTACACAAGGCTCAATTGAGCTTGATGGATCCCCCCCCCATTTCTTATTTATTATTTCCTGCCACGTGCCACTAAATCGGAGCCCTCTTAATCTTGTAAAGCATTGGAGCTGCATGTGGCGGAGCAGCTTACATATAAGGGTCAGCATTTCCTTAATTAACCCAATTTTTCATGCTTCCAGGTTGCAGGAGGCTTTTAATTTATGCTGGGCCAAAACGGTTTGGTGATTTAGAGGGCCTGGCTTTGCATTTGGAAGAGGATAGAAGACAATATGAAAGTCATCAAAGTTTTAAGAAAATCATTCCCCCCCTCCCCCGAACGAAGCTTCTTTGTGCAAATTAACCTCGATCTCATTTGGATCTTTCAGACGTTAAAACGGATGAGATTTAGAACTCCAAATCTGTTCAGAAAATTGCTGAGATCCAATTCAAGCAGGGGTGAAATCCAGCAGGTTCCGACAGGTTCTGCAGAACCGGTAGCGGAAATTTTGAGTAGTTCGGAGAACCGGCAAATACCACCTCTGGCTGGTCCCAGAGTGGGGTGGGAATGGAGATTTTGCAGTAGCCTTCCCCTGCCATGCCCACCAGGCCATGCCCACCAGGCCATGCCCACCAAGCCACACCACATCACCAAGCCACGCCCACAGAACTGGTAGTAAAAAAAAATGGATTTCACCACTGAATTCAAGTTTCAGAATCATTTTGGGACAATAGCAGAGCCTGTAGTACAGTGGTTTAAAGCACCCTGTTATTAACATCTATTAACATCTGCTGCTTGCAATTACTGCAAGTTCGAATCCCACCAGGCTCAAGGTTGACTCAGCCTTCCATCCTTTCTAAGGTGGGTAAAATGAGGACCCAGATTGTGGGGGCAATAAGCTGACTTTGTATAAATATACAAAAGTATGAAGGCTATTGCTTAACGCACTGTAAGCCGCCCTGAGTCTCCGGAGAAGAGCGGCATATAAATCAAATAAAAATAAAATAAAATAAAATAAAAATAAAATACTGCATAGTGAGGTGGGGTTTTTTTATTATTATTATTTGATTTATATGCTGCCCTTCTCCAGAGACTCAGGGCGGCTTACAATGCGCTAAGCAATAGCCTTCATACTTTTGTATATTTATACAAAGTCATCTTATTGCCCCCACAATCTGGGTCCTCATTTTACCAACCTTAGAAAGGATGGAAGGCTGAGTCAACCTTGAGCCCGGTGAGATTTGAACTTGCAGTAATTGCAGGCAGCTGATGTTAATAACAGTGATTTAGTCTGCTGTGCCACCAGGGCTCTTGGGTGCATGAGAGAGAGAGAATCTGGTCCTAGTCCCATCTTAGGTATGAAATGCTTGGATGATTCTGGGATCAGGAGACAATGAATTTTAGTCCTGCTAGAATTAGGAACAAAAGCTGCCTGGGTATCTTTGGGCCAATCACCAGGAGATGGTGAGTTCTAGTCCCACATTAGTCATGAAAAACAGCTGGGTGACTTTGAGCCAATCCCTCTCTCTAAGCCCAACCCATCTCACAGAGTAGTCGTTGTGGGGAAAACAGGAGGCGGGAGGAGATATTTTGCTCCCTTGAGTTCTTTATCAAAATAATAAAGGCAAACTAAAACAATCTACTAAACGACACAAATACTAGATCAAAGTAATCAATCCGTCAACAGGAAAAATACTCCCGATAATTACGGACCAACGACAGATGGCAGGATGACCATGTTCAGAGGTGGTATTCAGCCGGTTCGCACCGGTTCATGAGAACCGGTAGCAGCGATCGCGGGTGGATCTGCCCACCTGCCCCGGCTCCAAGTCGTGCTATTTTCGAGGCTGGGTGCATGCATGGAAAGCATGCGAGCAAGCAAAGCACGTGCATAGAAGGCTGGGCGCATGCACGGACAATGCACACAGGACGAACCAATGTTGAAGGTAAGTGAAACCCACCCCTGACGATGTTGTTATTCTGTTGGTAAAGAACACCAAGATTTCCAGGGAAGCTTCTGATCTTCTAATTGAATTGGGCTTCCAAGCTGTATTATTATTATTTCTTTAATGCCCAACTCGATCGATTTTTGTTGCCCTGCCCGAGACCTCACCAAGTACCGTTTTAGCTTATCATTACCCGGCGTTTATGCATTTATCCCAAACGACCCTGTGTCTGTAGAATTATTTTTGCATCCCGGCAAGCAGATTTGTAAAACAAATGTCTGTTGGAGAGAGAGAGAGAGAGAGAAGGGAGAGAGAAGGGAGAGAGAAGGGAGAAAGGAAGAAATTTAACTGCTGGAGCTGAGTGCATAAGTTGCGATGAATAATTAATTGGATGACAATGCTTTCTTTTCTGCTAATGGGAATATCCACAAAGACAACGCGGCGGCTGACTTTATCCCAAGGAGAAGCAACTCGGCCCAGAGTCCCAGCTCTGAACCCCATTTTTATGGATCCTAGAACTACCCTGACTGCTCTTTAGAAGGCCAGATCCTGAAGAGGAAACTCAAGTACTTTGGCCACCTAATGAGAAGGAAGGAAGGACTCCCTGGAGAAGAGCCGAATGCTGGGAACGATGGAGGGCAAAAGAAGAAAGGGACGACAGAGAACGAGGTGGCTGGATGGAGTCACCGAAGCAGTCGGCGTGAGCTTCAATGGACTCCAGGGGATGGTAGAGGACAGGAAGGCCTGGAGGAATGTTGTCCATGGGGTCGCGATGGGTCGGACACGACTTCACAACTAACAACAACAAAGAGATATCCTAGCCCCCTAAGCCTAAAAATCAGGGGTTCTCCCCAGCATTTTTGGCACATCTTTTCATGTTTGCTCAGAAAGTCTATCGCTCTTAATTATCCTAGGAGTACCTGAGCAGGCAACCCATTCACAAGATATGAAGTGTCAGTATCAAGCTGACTTAGAACCCACCCTCCCTCCCCACATACACGGATTTGAGCTGTAGGGGATTGAAATGGAAATACCCCCCCCCCTTTTTTTGTGTGTGTGCAAGCAAAGCCTCTCCAGCTTCTTACCCCGTGCCCTGCAGTCTTGAATGGGAATGCATTTCCTTGCAATGCAGCCAAGCTTGGCTGGCTCCCATCCATTCTTAATTTGCAAGTGGGAATAACTGCTTAAGCAGTGAGGAATTCTTTCTGGTTTTTCTGCTGCAGCCAATTCCTTCTCAGACAAATCCCTGCCTTTTGCCACAGAGCTCATGCCAAGAGTTGGCAGCGCACCGCCTGTTGTGGTTTAATTTGACAAGGAGCATCGGTTCTCAGGTGCCTCCGACACACTTTAGAAAAGTTGCCACTACGATATTGCTAACGTCGACAGCGGGAGCAGGAAGTCGCCAACACGAAATGCCAGTGGCTGGAGGGCAACAGGGAGACTTATCTATGGAGCTTCTCCGTCATCCAAGTCACGGTTGTCCCAAAAGTGCTTTTTTTTCAAGAGGTAGCTGGACTTTCTGTTTTTTTCCTTTGAAGACGTTTCGCTTCTCATCCGAGAAGCTGCTTCAGCTCTCACCGGATGGTGAGGAATGGAAGGATTTATATTCCTTGCAGACAGCTGGTCATTTGCATCCTTTTAGTGGGCTGTTAAGATCCTCTGGAGATTTATCTGTGTCCTCAGGGTCACCTGAGTGGTTCTCCTGGTTCCTGTACTCTGCAATTTCCCCCCCCCCCTCTGGAAATCCATTCTTACTCCCACACCATTCCAAGGGTGTTCATCCCAAATTGTACAGCTAAAAGTTTATGGAGATTCTCAGTCATCCAGGCCATGCAACTGGACTTTCTCTTTTGAAGATGTTTCACTTCTCATCCAAGAAGCTTCTTCAGCTCTGACCGGATGGTGAGGAATGGAAGGATTTATATTCCTTGCAGATAAAGCTGGTCATTTGCATCGTTTTAGAGGGTCCTTGAAGCACTTGGAGGTTTATCTGTGTCCTCAGAGTCACCTGAGTGGAGCAAATGGTTCCTGCAGTCTGCAATTTTTTCCACCCCCCCTCTGGAAGTACGTTCCTACTCCCACACCGTTCAAAGGGTGTCCATCCCAAATTGTACAGCTATCTGTAGAGATTCTCAGTCATCCAGGTTCTGGCTGTCCCAAAGGTGCTTTTTTTTCAAGAGGCAACTTGACTTTCTTGTTTCTTCTTTTGAAGACGTTTCGCTTCTGTTGTGGCCCGCCAGCGGCTTGCGCGGATCGTGGCTGATCCCGACGATGAGGAGGCTGGTGTGGGGTCGCGCCAGCAGCCTGCGTAGCCGGCACTCGCATTGAACAGCGAGGAGGCTGAAGAGGATGTGGTGCCAGAGGCAGAGACTCAGCCTGGGCCTTCAGAACCTCCAGAGGCTCCTTCAAGTGGAGAGAGCGAAGTGGAGGAGCGTCTCCTCAATGCTCGAGCATGCAGGGCTGCCAAAAGGCAGGAGTGGCTACTCAGGAGGAGGAGGAGGTCTCCTCAAGAGTAAGGTTTGAGGATAATTGGCCACTCCCTTAGCCTATTTAAATCGCACACAGTTAGTAATTTCTTGCTGGAAACAACATGTAATTATTACAGAGCATTTTGGAGAGTGAGTGTCTTATCGTATCTTGTTTTCTGGGCTGGTTGCCAACCTTTGCTAGATTTTGTTTATTCTTGGTACGTTATAAATTTGATAAGGACCGTTGGTGTGTTTCACAATCCTTGGGAATCCGGAGCTGGGGCAGAACAGCTTCTCATCCAAGAAGCTTCTTCAGTGCTGACTGGATGGTGGTGATGAGAATGGAAGGATTTATATTCCTTGCAGATAGCTGGTCCTTCGCATTCTTTTTTTGGGTGGTGGTGGTAGTGGTGTTAGGGATCACAAAATTGCTAAGCATATATGCCTTATTGCATCAATGAGATCGTGATGGTGTGCAGATTGTGTGTCATGTACAACTCAAGAAGCCCCTTGCTCATGAAGCTCAGCTTCCATCCTTCGGACCTGTCTAGATCCTGTTGGAGACTCCTGTGGTTACCAGAGCTTGACAGGGAAATGGGTCAAAGACAGTTCACCTCGAAGTGGCTACCTAAGCAGGCTATTTAATATGGTGCTCTGCCTCCGACACGTAGCAAGGCAGTCAAGCAAATCACAGAAAGCCAAGGTCTTACATTACTGTAGGAGTTCACCTCTAAGTCAGCACTTTTAATTCAGCCTCCACACACTCTCTTTTCCTTGCCTTTCCAGCCAGGATGACCATGAATGCTCGTGAAATGGACATACTTGTGTTTTAGTTTCCAACTTCCGTGTTTCCTCGAAAATAAGACCAGGTCTTACATTAATTCTTGCTCCAAAAGACGCATTAGGGCTTATTTTTCTGGTTAGGTCTTATTTTTGGGGGGAAATACAGTACTAAATGCATCCATCTGGCTGACAATCTTAACTGGGGTTTATTTGGGGGGGGGGTAGGGCTTATATTACGAGGATCCTGAATACTTGTGTTTTCTATGCTTTAATTTCCAACTACCCATGTTTCTCCGAAAATAAGACCCGCCTTAGATACGAAAGCGGGCTGAGTGACTTCGAGCCAATTACTAGATGATGAATTTACTCCCACCTTAGGCATGAAAGTCGGCTGGGTGACTTTGGACCAAAAACCAGGAGACAGTGAGTTCTAGTCCCGCCTTAGATACGAAAGCTGGCTGGGTGACTTCGAGCCAATCACCAGGAGATGATGAATTGAGTACGAAAGCTGGCTGGGTGATTTGGAGCCAATCACCAGGAGATGATGAATTTAGTCCTGCCTTAGGCATGAAAAGTCAGCTGTCGGACTTTGGGCCAATCACCAGGAGATGGTGAGTTCTAGTCCCGCCTTAGATACGAAAGCTGGTTGGGTGACTGGGCCAATCACTAGGAGATGATGAATTTAGTCCTGCCTTAGGCATGAAAGATGGTTGTGGAACTTTGGGCCAATTATCAGGAGACAGTGAGTTCTAGTACTGCCTTAGGCATGAAAGTCACCTGGGTGACTTTGGGCCAATCACCAGGAGATGGTGAGTTCTAGTTCTGTTTTAGGCATGAAAGTCACCTGGGTGACTTTGGGCCAATCACCAGGAGATGGTGAGTTCTAGTTCTGTTTTAGGCATGAAAGTCACCTGGGTGACTTTGGGCCAATCGCCAGGAGACTGGGAGTTCTAGTCCAGCCTTAGGCATGAAAGTCAGCTGGGTGACTTTAGGCCAGTCATTCTCTCTCAGCCCAACTCACCTCCCAGTGTTGTTGTTGCAGGGAAAAGAGGAGGGGGGAATGTATATTGGATTCACTACCTTGAGTTATTTGTAATAATAGTAAAGGCAAGATACATACAAATCAATTCACACATTACTATGGTACAGCATGAGGAAAGTCAGAACAGACCCCAGGGGTTCAGCGTTCCACAACCTCTAAGAGCCCCTAAGTTCAAACCCACAAAGCTTCTTTCTCAAAGAAATCACTTAATCCACCTCTTTTCTTCCCCCATCTTTGAAGAAACCCAGAAGATGGTCTAACTCAGGGGTCGGCAACCTGTGGCTCTGGAGCCGCATGTGGCTCTTTCATCCCTCTGCTGCAGCTCCCTGTTGCCAGTCGGCTCCACAATTGATAGGGCTTTCGGTTAGGACAGGTAGAGAAAAAAGACGCCATGCTATGGCGGGGGAACCGGATTTCTAGTCGGCTCCAGAATTGAACAGGGGGCTTCCAGTTAGGACCTTTGTGGCTCTTTGAGTGTTTAAGGTTGCCAACCCCTGGTCTTAACTCCATCTTTGCAACCCGCTCAAGGGTTGGGTTCAACACTCTGTATTTACTGAAACAAAAAGCTTATTGAGTTAACCCAATGGCATGGATTTTTGCCTGAATTTCAAATGAACCACACACACTGGCCTGGTTTCCGTGACACAGCGAACCGCAACGAAATTGACGTGTTGTGTGAACGCAGCCAAACTCGGAAGAACTAGGTCTTCCAGCTGCGTCCGTCTTTGTTCTCCTAAGCCTGTTCCTCTTTGGAGTTCCTCGCCAACAGGAGAACAGTCGAAGTGGGGCATCTGCTTCAGATTAAGCCTTAATTCGCTTAGTTTGCTTGTTTAACTAAGTTGAACTGCTCCTTTGATTAGTTCCATTTTAAGCAAAGTTTAATCAAACATCTGAAATAAACAAAATCAAACTGAACTAATTGGAGTAAATGGAGTCAAATTAGGGCCTTGTTAAGCACTTTAAAGCCAGGGACACAAAGCCAGGGGTTTTGCCAGGTTTTGTCGCCTGTGGTACCAACAAAAACCAAGAAACCAGCATTACAATTCAGCATGCTTGCAACAACATGGTCTACAGAGTCTTCTGTGTGGCAAAGGCTGATGGGCAACGGATGAAGGAAGAGCCCACCAAGAAGACAAACGGAAAGCCATCAAGAGAGACTGAGGTGACATGATAGAAGTCTTCCAATATTTGAGGAGCTATCACAAAGAATTGGGGGCCAACCTATTCTCCAAAGAACCTGAGGGAAGGACAAAATAACGGACGGAAATTTATCAAAGAGAGATCCAACCTAGAATTTCCTAATTTCCTGCGAGTGAGAACAACCAGTCAATAGAACGACTTGCCTCCAGAAGTTGTGGGTGCTCCATCAGTGGAGACTTTCAAGAAGAGCCTGGACAGCCATTTGTCTGGAATGGTACACAGTCTCCTACTTGAGTAGGGGGTTGGACGAGAAGATCTCCAAGGTCCCTTCCAACTCTCTTATTCTGGTTTCAGAACCGCAGGGTTCTAATTTTGAGGGTTCCTGTCAGTGGTGGGGTCCAACTGGCTTTACTACCGGTTCTCTTCGTGCACGTGCTTTGCGTGTGATCGCCGAGCAAGCGCGTTAGGAATCTGTCCAGCTGAGGTGAGAACAATCCACTCTGCCGCACCTATCAGCTGGGCTAAAAGAGAAGAAATAAAAGGTAAGAATAATGCGGCTCTCGGACAAAGAGAACCGGTTCGGTGACGTCATATCGTCACCGCTACCGGCTCGGCCGAACTGAGCTGAACCAGGAGGAACCCACCACTGTTTCCTGTCCCTGATCGACCGATGATTTGGGGGGTGGGGGGAACAAAACTTGTCTCTGGAGATAAATCAGAGCTGGCACGTCGTGTATAATGTAACTCTAGACAATCTGACAGTTCCAAATAGAAGACAGCTGCCTATGACAGATGACTCATGGTTTCCAAATTTGTTCTCCGTGAAAACCATTGGAAATTTAAAAAAAAAAAAAAGAGGATGATTGTTCCTCTCCTCCACCCAGACGTCAGAGAAATTTGCACCGTGGCTAGAGACAAGTGTTGGTAAAGACCCAATAGTTCGGTTCAAAGTCAACCATTATCTATTGACAAAAGACAGAGAGGGATGTCAACAGTCTTTTGGCTTGAAGCAATCCCAGCTGCGTGTAACGTTCATCCAGCAGGTTGGTTGGTTGGTTCTCCCTGGTCCTTCCCCATTAAAAGAAACCAATTAATTTCCCATTGATTGGGAACAAAAGGGCTGCCAAGAACCTGACCCACCTGCCTCTCAGAATGGACCTCGGCTGGCTACAACGCACGCTCTCCTTTTGCAACCTTTTCAAGCCCAATGAGAGCTTTTGACCCCGGCCATGTATTTATGCAGTCTGTTAATTAAGGCCACTGGGGATGGGCGAAGCCATCAATTCATTGCATTCCAAGCTTGCTTCAAGAAAAGGTTGGTGTCAGAAAACAAAGAAGGACTCACTCTACCCTAAGTAAGAAATTAGAAAGAAAACGAACATCAATGGAAGAGAATATTTGTAGCTCAGGGTTGAACTGTGGAGTCCTTGACAGCTTTCGTGCCTAAGGCAGGACTAGAACTCACCATCTCCTGGTGATTGGCTCAAAGTCACCTGGCCAGCTTTCGTGCCTAAGGCAGGACTAGAACTCACCATCTCCTGGTGATTGGCTCAAAGTCACCCGGCCAGCTTTCGTGCCTAAGGCAGGACTAGAACTCACCATCTCGTGGTGATTGGCCCAAAGTCAACCAGCTGGCTTTCGTGTCTAAGGCAGGACTAGAACTCACCTTCTCCTAGTGATTGGCTCAAAGTCACCCAGCCAGATTTCGTGCCTAAGACAGGACTAGAACTCACCATCTCCTGGTGATTGGCTCAAAGTCACCTGGCCAGCTTTCGTGCCTAAGGCGGGACTAGAACTCACCATCTCCTGGTGATTGGCTCAAAGTTACCCGGCCAGCTTTCGTATCTAAGGCGGGACTAGAACACCCGGTCACCTGGTTCCTAGCTTGATAGTGCCTTCACCACCAGACCAAACCACCTGATAGTTTAAAAATGCCAGGAAAAAGAACATCCTTTGCATTCATTCACCGGTACCCAACTCTATTTCATATATGCCTGAATGGAGACCTGATACAGAATTGGAAAAAAAAGAAGGATCTTAGTTCCCATTTTGCATGCTAGGCCCTGGCATTCGTGATGTTTTGATTGGTGCCCTGGGTTATAACTGTCACAAACATCAAACGTGCCCGTTCTCAGACAGAGGAATAAATATATCGCTTTATTCTCTCTCTTTCTTCTGAATTGATTTGTTTTATCTCCAGGCAAATGTCATTTCCTGCCTCTTAGAAGCTTTTCTTTTCCTTCTTCTTCTTCTTTTTCCCCCCCTCCCATATTGCCGAATTGGGTTGTTTGGTTTTGCTAAGGTCTGAAAGGAGGTAAAATGAAGTGCATCATTAAAACAAAAAGGCCCTTGAGATAATAGAGGGGGGGGGAAGCGTGATAGAATAAGGAAGGAAGCAGATGGTTAAGCGTTAAAACTGCACTTGTTACTCCCACATCTGGCAAAATGCAGCACCTGTACACGTGCCAAAATACATCTGAAGAGCATTCTGATTTAAATAATATGTTTTTCATTTGAGAACAATTAACACCAATATTTGCATAGCGTGAAGTGTGGAACTCGTCCACATTTTATGTCTGCAGGAAGAAGGGGGAGGGGGTGGCGCAGGGTTTCTTCGCAATGAATGTTGAGTTGTGACCGTGATGCTTTCATCTACCAAGTCTTCTTTGTAGTGGTGTGTGTCTGTGTGTCTTTGTGTGTGTTGCATTCAACCTACTGCACCTCTTTAAAGCAGCCGTGTCTTTTTTTCCCAGGGTCGTAAACTTGCAATGGGTTTTGAAGCAAAGGCCCCGACCCTGTTCAAGAGTGGAAATCACCTGCACAGTGGTTAGAATGCAGTTTTGCAGGCTTATTCTGCTGACTGCCAGCTGCCAGCAGTTCAATCCTGACGAGCTCAAGGTTGACTCAGCCTTCCATCCTTCCGAGGTGAGTAAAATGAGGACTCAGATTGTTGGGGGCAAGAGGCTGACTCTGAAAAACCGCTTAGAGAAGGCTGTGAAAGCACTGTGAAGCGGTATATGTCTGAGTGCTATTGCTATTTCATTTCTTTTTTCAGAGCTGTGTTGCAAGCTTGGTTGTCCAGCTCATCTCCTGAGAAACTCATAACATTTGTGAATCTGAAAGTGACACTTGACTAAATAAGTGCATTCTCTCTCTCTCTCTCTCTCTCTCTCTCTCTCTCTCTCTCTTTCTCTCTCTCTCTCTCTGTCTCACTCTGTCTGTCTCTCTCTTTCTGTCTCTGTCTGTCTCACTCTGTCTGTCTGTCTCTCTTTCTGTCTCTGTCTGTCTCTGTCTCTCTGTCTCCCTCTCTGTCTCTCTCTGTCTCTGTCTCTCTGTCTCCCTCTGTCTGTCTCTCTGTCTCCCTGTCTCTCTCTGTCTCTCTCTCTCTGTCTCTCTGTCTCCCTCTGTCTCTCTCTGTCTGTCTGCCTCTGTCTGTCTCTGTCTCTCTGTCTCCCTCTCTCTGTCTCCCTCTCTGTCTCTCTCTCTCTCTGTGTGTCTCTGTCTCTATTTCTCTTTCTGTCTCTCTGTCTCTCTCTCTCTGTCTCTGTCTGTCTGTCTGTGTCTCTCTCTCTGTTTCCCACCACCAATTTGTTTTTATTACAGTTTTCTTGCACGTAATACAGA
Organism: Ptyas mucosa; assembly: GCA_012654045.1. Taxonomy (NCBI): domain Eukaryota; kingdom Metazoa; phylum Chordata; class Lepidosauria; order Squamata; family Colubridae; genus Ptyas; species Ptyas mucosa. The sequence continues at coordinate 2,415,400 of WNWU01000073.1, forward strand.
TGGCAGCTGTTTTCTTTAGGATGTTTGCTTAGTTTTAACAGAGTGTTTAGACAGACAAAGTGGTGTGCTGGGAGAAGAGAAAGCAATTTCCTTTTCCTTTTCTTTTATTCTTCTGGCTTCATTAAACACTCTGCTGTCCTAATCCCCACTCCATGTCTTAATAAATAGCTTTTTGCTTTTTGCTTTTTTAAAAAAAAAGCAAATTTATATCTTGACTTTAGTTCCGTTAATATACTTGTGTTTTACAGCAAATCTGGATTGACACATTTGGCATAGCTTGCGTCTATGGCATTAATGGGATGATTTGAATAATTGGCTGGGTTCCCACCACACTCTAAATCTTCGCTTGTGATTCACACACACACACACACACACACAGAGTGCCTGAGTTCAGACAACGTGCAACCAGAAGCAAAGAAAACTGAATGAATGGCTAAAAACACCATGCGTGAACCAAACCTATGAAAAATAAATCGTTCAGATGGTTCGCACATCTGTTGGCTTGTTGTTGGTGTCTCCAGATGGTTGAGTCCTTCCAACAGTTATGGATCCCGTTAGATACGGACTCAGCTTTGATTTGCTGATCAGTCACCCCTGGATTTGCCAAACTCTAATCTGCAACTTGCACTTGAGAATCCAGATCTGTTCATCTCCTATGGCAGGGGTGTCAAACTTAAGGCCTGAGGGCCGGATCTTGCCCACGGGGTGCTTAGTTCTGAGGGCCACCCTGGAAACAGTGAAGGACAATCCTGCCGTGCCTCTATCAGCACGCAACCCTCCGGAGCTCTGTTTTCGCTGGCAGAAGGTGGCAAGAGGCTGTCGTGGTGAAAATGGAGCTCGGGAGCCCGTTTTCACTGACAGAGTGCTCGGCCCCTTGACACAAGTGACGTCACTCTGGCTATGCCCACCCTGGCCATGTCCGCCCCCCCCCACCCCGAGGTCAAACACAACTCTGATGCGGCCCTCAATAGAATCAAGTTTTACACCCCTGTCCTACGGGCAAGTTGTGTTCTATTCCTCGTGAGGCATGACCCTTCCCCAATACATTTAGTCCTCGACTTGACAACCATAACTGAGATCAGAATTTCGATTGCTAAGTAAGGCGGTTCTATAAGGCAGTCGTGCGTGATTTTGAGGATTTCTCTCACAGTTGTTAAACCAGAGGGTCAGCAACCCGGGGCTCTGGAGCCGCATGTGGCTCTTTCATCCCTCTGCCGCGGCTCCCTGTCGCTGGTCGGTGCCACAATTTTGAGAGGAGCTTCCGGTTAGTGGGCAGGAAGCATGGCGAACCAGGAGGAGACTCTATGGCAAGGGAAGGGTTTTCTGGTCGGCTCCACAATTGATAGGGCTTTCGGTTAGGACAGGTAGAGGAAAAAGGACACCGCACTAGGAGGAGACTCTATGGTGGGGGAACCGGACTTCCAGTCAGCTCCAGAATTGAACGGGGGGGGGCTTCCGGTTTGTGGCTCTTTGAGGGCTTAAGGTTGCTGACCCCTGTGTTAAATGAATCACAGGGCCGTTAAACCAATCTGGCTTCCCCCCGCCCCCTCCCCCATTGGTTTTGCTTCTCTGAAATGGGCTGGAAAGTTTCAAACAGCAATCAGAGGAGAGCAAAGAAAGGAGAGATTCACAAAGCAGGGATTCTTTGAAAAGCTCCTTTGTCCTACCCGAGAGCTGGACGCTTGCACGGATTCCAGAGAAACGCTTCTTTAAATAACAGCTATTCGGTCCCCGAAGTTATCCTTCGGAAAATCATCTGCCAATCTATAATCTGCCCCTTCTTGACTGAGAAACGCTAGCAAGTTTTAGCAAGTTTTTGGTTGGGAGGCTTGCTGAAGTGGAGAAGCATGCTGTCCATAATTGTTTTATAGAAATGTATTTGGCTTAATTCTTCTCCAAGTGCGGGTTGGCATTGACCCCTTTCAGCGTGCCAAATGGCCGAGGTGCTTAAGTCTTTGATTCATATCCTTCTAGTCCTTACTTTGTCGAAGGAAGCAGAAAGGATTAAGTTGGCGGACAGATTTAAAGCTGAAAAAATCCATTCTGGGCAGAGCAGAGCAGAATCGTGCCAACTGGCCAGCGTGCTTCCTACTGTGGTTTTCTTCCTTGCAAAATATTCTCCATAGCCAGAGAGGGAGAGAGAGAGACAGAGAGAGAGAAAGAGAGAGAGAGGCAGAGGCAGAGAAAGAGACAGAGAGAGAGACAGAGAAAGAGAGACAGAGAAAGAGAGACAGAGACAGACAGACAGACAGAGAAAGAGAGAGAGAGAGAGAGACATACACAGACAGAGATAGAAAGAGACAGAGAGACAGAGACAGAGAGAGAGAGGCAGAGAGAGACAGAGAGAGAAAGAGAAAGAGAGAGACAGAGAGAGAAAAAGAGAAAGAGAGAGACAGAGACAGGGAGCTAGAGACACAAGGAGACAGAGAGAGACAGAGAAAGAGAGAAAGAGAGAGACAGACAGAGAGACAGAGAGACAGAGACAGAGAAAGAGAGAGAGAGAGAAGATGCCCGAGTCCAGGCAAAGAAAATTTAAAGAATGCAAGGAACCGTGCTTATTTTTCTTTGCTCTACGCTGAAGAAATTACACTTTTTTACTACGAAGATGGAACTCTGCCTGTAATTCTAGATTAGGAAAGGAGAAGTGGGGGGGGGGAGTGTTTTGGCGGACAGAATTTCAGGAAATCCTGGCGGTGTGGCGTTGAGCGAAATTCCTTTATTTTGGCAAACCCAGGTGGGTCAAGTTCAGAGTGCTAATTTAGACACGTTTATTGTGGCACACGAATTCTCCAATTCAATTAGAGCTTTTGGATAGAAACGCAGATCGCCGTTCCAGTAAAAAAGATCTTCATTTTGCATTGTAGCTTAAAGACAAGTCAAGGGGAGAGATCAGAGGTAGCCCCAAATCCATGATTTAGGATGGCTCAACATTGCAAAGGAAAACGATGAAAAAATGTCTACAGGATTCATGTAAGTACAGCAGTGATTCGATTTTTAGTCTTTGTTTATTTATATCCTGCCTTACTATTTTTATAAATAACTCAAGGCGGTGAACATATCCAACAAATCTTCCTCTTTCTCCATAACAACAACCCTGTGAAGTGGGCTGCCCTGAGAGAGAGAGAGAGAGAGAGAGAGAGAGAGAGAGAGAGAGAGAGAGAGAGAGAGAGAGAGAGAGAGAGAGAGAGACTGACCCAGTGTCTCCCAGCTGGATTTCATGCCTATGGCAGGACTACAACTCCCAGTCGCCTGGTGATTGGCCCAAAGTCTCCCAGTTGGCTTTCATCCTAAATCAAAACTAGAACTCACCATTTCCTGGTGATTGGCCCAAAATCATCCAGTCGGCTTCCACGCCTAAGTCAGAACTAGAACTCACCATCTCCTGGTGATTGGCCCAAAGTCACCCAGCCGGCTTTCATGCCTAAGTCAGAACTAGAACTCACCATCTCCTGGTGATTGGCCCAAAATCATCCAGTCGGCTTCCATGCCTAAGTCAGAACTAGAACTCACCATCTCCTGGTGGTTGGCCCAAAGTCACCCAGCCGGCTTTCATGCCTAAACCAGGACTAGAACTCATAGTCTCTCGCTGGTGCCTTCACCACTTAGATCAAACTGGCTCTCCGGGTTTGCTTAAGCATTGTGGTAAAAAGAGTCATAAAAAGTGGGTCTGGTGACTTGATGACTTGCTTTACAACTGTACCGACTTAACGATGGAAATCCAATTTGGGTTGTGTGTCGAGGACTGTGCATCGGGGGGGGTTATTCAGCCCGTTCTATCCATTTCATGCGAACTGGTAGCGGCAGCTGCGGGAGGCTCTGTCCACACCCCCGGATGTCATCACGTCCTGTTTTTGACGCTCTGTGCATGTGTGGAATGCCCTGCGCATGCGCTCGCATTTGCGAACCGGTAGCGAAGGTAAGTGAATACCACCCCTGCTGCGCATCCTTTAAAACAACAACAATGCACCTTCCAAGCTATCCAGTAGCAAAGGGAATCGATGCTTTTATATGCTCTCGGTACGCGTATCGGCGTCTTCCTTTCTCTGTGCGCAGCGCTTGCAAATGTAATAAGGAGCCGGAGGGTTGCTACAACGAAGTAAGTGATTTCTGGGTGACCTGTGGGAATCTGCTTCTTCTGTTGATGCGCCCGTTCGCATTGAATAGTAATGAATATATTATTCATTGCCACCCACCAGGGAGAGCATTGTGGCACTCCGCGCATAGATCTGTAACAACAATATTGCCGGCGAAGAAATGGAAAGCGTGTGTGTGTGTGTGTGAGAAAGAGAGAAGGAGAGAAGGAGAGAAGGGAGGGAGGCAAGGAAGCTGTTTAACAAGATTGAGAAGCCCGATAGCAGCTCCTTCAGGGACGGCAAAAAAAAACAACAACCCTATGCGAGATACATTTCAAACAGGGAGGGAAAGAAAAAATCTCTTGCTTGCCACTTTGGGGGAGTGATGCATGAAACTCAGTGGAAAGTTGGTTCTTCGCAAAGGTGGGCTTCAAAAATTTTATCAAGGGGTTCTCTGCCCGGTTGCTGGGTGGGCGTGGCCTAGTCGGCCTCCTGCACCATGGCGGTGGGGGGGTGTTTTTGCCCTCCCTGTGCTCCGGTGGCTTTTCTCGAGCCTCCGGGAGGGTGAAGACGGCCTCCCCAGGCTCCAGAGGCCCTCCGGAAGCTGGAAACGGTTCCATTTCCAGCCTTCCCGAACTTCCGGTAGGCCCGTTTTTCGCCCTCCCTGAGCCTCCACACACGCCCTGCACTTAAATGCATCCAAAACGGGCCGCGTGGGGACTCCTGGGAGAGGCGGGGAAGGGGGGCATGGCCAGCCAGGAGTGGGATTTGGGGTTCTCCGAACTGCACAGAATCTTAGCTAGAGGTTCTCCCGAACCCCTGCGAACCCCCAGCAGCCCCACCTCTGGTTCTTTGTCTCGCTCAGTTTCAAGGGTTGTCTTGGAACGGCAGATTGGTACTTCATGCAGCCCACTGAGGTTGGGCTGGGGTGAGTCCGTGAGGACGGATCAAATAGGTGGGTTGGAAAAGGTGAAGGTTTAGATTTACAGATTACAGCATTAACGGAGTTGGAAGGTACCTTGTAGGTCATCTAGTCTAATCCCCCCCACCCCCCACCCAAGCGGGAGATCCTACACCATTTCTGACAGATGGCAGTCTAGTCCCTTCTTGAAGCTCCCACAACTTCCGAAGGCAAGTTCTGTTCCATCGGTTGATTGTTCTCCCTGTCAGAAAATTTCTCCTTATTTCCAGGTTGAATCTCTCCTTGGTCAGTTTCCATCCATTCCATTATTCTTGTCTTGCCTTCAGGTGCCTTGGAAAATAGCTTGGCCCCCCTTCCTCCTCTCTGTGGCAGCCCCTCAAATATTGGGAGACTGCTATCCTGTCTCCCCTGGTCCTTCTCTTCACTAGACTAGCCAGGCCCAATTCCCGCAACCGTTCTCTGTATGTTTTAGTCTCCAGCCCCCTCGTCATCTTGGTAAGGGTAAGGGCAAGAAACAATTTTCACCTATCAAGAAGTGAATGAGCAAAGCCCAATTCACTTAACAACCATGTGGTTGATAGAATATTTGTAGCTCAGGGTTGAAGGAGGAAGATCCTTGGCGCTGTCTGAGCTTGGTGCTTTTCTTGCAGACGTTTCATGACCCAGCTAAGTAACAGCATCAGTGCTGGAAAGGAGGGAGGTTTTCAGGGAGGAGGAGGAAAAGGAGGAGGAGGAAGAGGAGGACTGTGGGTCCTTAGTACTCTCTGAGCTTCATGGTTTACTTACAGATACTTCATGACCAACTTCATTAATATCATCAGTACATTGATGATGTTACCTAGTTTGGTAATCAAACGTCTACAAAACCGCCCACCGAACTCAGACAGCACCAAGGGCTCCACAGATCATTGGAAGCACTGATTCCTTTAACGTTCGTGGCAAAGAAGGTGATAAAATCGAGCCTGATCCCCTTGCCTAGCAGTGGAAATTGTGGCCATAAACATGGGTGGGCTGCTTTGGGTTCGCAGGGGTTCAGGAGAACCTCTAGCTAAGATTCTGTGCAGTTTGGAGAACCCCCCAAATCCCACTCCTGGCTGGCCCTTCCCTTCCCCTCCCCGCCCACCCAACCTCACCCTTCCTAGGAGTCCCCACATGGCCCATTTTGGATGCAGGTAAGTGCAGAGTGCGTGTAGAGGCTCAGGCCTACCGAAAGTTCAGGAAAGCCAGAAATAAGCCCATTTTCAATCTCCAGAGGGCCTCCGGAGCCTGGGGAGGCAGATTTTACCCTCCCGGAGGCTCGAGAAAAGCCTCCAGAGCCTGGGGAGTGCAAAAACATCAGTTGCCTGCAATTATTGCAGGTTCGAATCTCACCAAGGCTCAAGGTTGACTCAGCCTTCCATCCTTTCTAAGGTAGGTAAATTGAGGACCCAGTTTGCGGGGGCAATAAGCTGATTTTGTATAAATATACAAAAGTATGAAGGCTATTGCTTAGCGCATTGTAAGCCGCCCTGAGTCTCCGGAGAAGGGCGGCATATAAATCAAATAAAATTTTTTTAAAAAAACGCCCACCCCCGCCATTGTGCAGGAGGCCGACTAGGCCACGCCCATCATGGCCACACCCACCAAGCAACTGGGCAAAGAACCCCTTGCTAAAATTTTTGAAGCCCACCCCGGGCCGTAAGTCAAGGACTGCCTGAATTAAGAAAAGTGTGGCAGAGAAGAACGGCTGAGAAGGAGATTCCTAAGCTTATGTAGACCTTCCCAATTATTCCAGCCTGACTCAGGATTTCTTCCTGCTGGGTGCCACTTGTTGCTTCCTGGAAATCCCCACACCAAAACAACTCAGTGGTGCACTTTCTAGAGAAAAATGTCAGACACCAATCTGTGGGCATTTCCTTTCCATCTGGGGTAATCAGAGGTCAGAATCTGACGTCATCTTGTCAACCCCTGCAAGCCATAAGTTGAAAGACAGACACAGATTTCAGAGGATAGTTAGAACTGCAGAAAAAACCGTGGCTACCAACCTGCCTTCCATGGAGGACCTGTATACTGCAGGAGTCAAAAAGAGGGATGGGAAAATATCTACAGACCCCTCGCATCCTGGACATCAACTGTTTCAACTCCTACCCTCAAAATGACGCTATAGAGCACTGCACAATAGAACAACTAGACACAAGGACAGGTTTTCCCCGAACGCCATCACTCTGCTAAACAAATAATTCCCTCAACACTGTCAAATTAACTACTAAGACTGTATTACTATTCTTCTTCTCATCCTTACTAGTACCTGTCTCTTCCCACTTATGGCTATATCCATGTTGCTTGTATCTTTACAACTTACATTGTTTTTATTGTTTCCTAGTAAGATTTGATTGCTTATTAGTAACGTATGACTATCACTAAGTGTTGTACCACTCTGCTAAACAAATAATTCCCTCAACACTGTCAAACTATTTACTAAGTCTGTACTACTATTAATCTTCTCGTCGTTCCCATCACCCATCTCCTCCCACTCATGACTGTATGACTGTAACTTCGTTGCTCGTATCCTTACGATTTATATTGATTGTTTCCTAATAGGATTTGACTGCTTATTTGTACCCTATGACTATCATTAAGTGTTGTACCTTATGATTCTTGATGAATGTATCTTTTCTTTTATGTACACCCGAGAGCAAATGCTCCAAAGACAAATTCCTTGTGTGTCCAATCACACTTGGCCAATAAAAAATTCTATTCTATTCTATTCTATTCTATTCTGCTCTGCTCTGCTCTGCTCTGCTCTGCTCTGTTCTGCTCTGCTCCGCTCCGCTCCGCTCTACTCTACTCTATTCTGATTCTTAACGAATGTAACTTTTCTTTTATGTACACTGAGAGCGTATGCACCAAAGACAAATTCCTTGTGTGTCTAATCATACTTGGCCAATAAAGAATTCTATTCTATTCTATCTATTCAAAAAGCAGATGTTGATTGCACTTTCCCTCTGTGGTGCACGTGCAAATAGTTCTTGAGAGTTTCCCAATGAAACATCTGGAATCTTTGCTTCAAGCTTCTCTTCCTTCAGGGGTTGAGCAGCTGCAAGCATGAACGGATGTCTTCGCAGGCATGAAACCATGTACTTGGCCTCAAAGCTCCAATTTACCTGGTTTCTCTTCCTCTTCCATTTACCCTCCAGACAAAGCTGGCTCTTTTTTGGTCTTGATGATGGCCAATGAGGATATTTGGAAGATGAAGATATTGATGTTCTGCACCGATGTTTGTTGATAACAAGGGGCAAAGCTCTGGCATGGAATTGTGACAAAACTCAACGTGCTGATGATATCTCAGCTGGGATGGGCCCCATGACTCAATCCTGCAAATATTTCTCAACTCTGATTTTACTGTGTGACAATCTTCCTGTTATCTGATGATCAGCAAGTAAGCCTCCATAAGGTCTTGCCAGAGTGGAAACTATTATTGTTTGTTTATTCTACATATGTTCAAGCCAGTAAAATATAGCCAAAATTCTTCTCTGCTTATATGAGACCATTCCAGGGGTGAAATCCAGCAGGTTCTGAGAGGTTCTGGAGAACCGGTAGCGGAAATTTTGAGCAGTTCGGAGAACCAGCAAATGCCACCTCTGGCTGGCCCCAGGAGTGGGGTGGGAATGGAGTTTTTGCAGTATCCTTCCCCTGGAGTGGGGAAGGAATGGGGATTTTGCAATATCCTTCCCCCAGAAGTGGGGTGGGAATGGAGATTTTGCAGTATCCTTCCTCTGGAGTGGGGATTTTGTAGTATCCTTTCCCTGGAGTGGGGAGGGAATGGGGATTTTGCAGTATCCTTCCCCTGGAGTGGGGTGGGAATGGAGATTTTGCAATATCCTTCCCCTGCCATGCCCACCAAGCGACACCACGTCCACCAAGCCACGCCCACAGAACCAGTAGTAAAAAAAATTGGATTTCACCACTGGACCATTCCATCTTCAGTTCCAAATACATTTCTTGGATTTCCAGTGAAATTCAAATGATTCAAATTATTTGATCTTTATTGTCAAAGCACAAGACGTGTACAATGAGATTGGCTGAGCATCTGCCCCCCACAACATAAATACATATCAATAACTCACAGTGAAAGAAAGAAAATCTTTACCCCAATAATCATACTAACAACACACAATCCTCTATACATATATGTGCCTAACATTGCATTATGATATATTGCACCAATATGAACATGTTGCCCTGGGCTCTGCAAGTCTATCATACTACATGCTTATGATGTTATGTTGCATTCAGGAATCTGAGAGCCCATGGATAAAAGCTGACAGCACCATGGATAAAAGAAGCACAGAGCAGTTTCGCGGGTTGTAGAGATCACTCCCCTCTGGCCGCTGTGGGTAACCCTGGGAGACAGCCTTGAGAAAGATATATCTGGAATGTGCTCTTGTCTTTGGCTGCTGTGTTGCTTCGTCGGTTTCCCATCCCCCTTGCCTATGGCAACTCGAGAGCAGGCCATGGATGCTTTGCGAGTTGACATTCCACTCTTTTCAGTTTTAAAATTCTTCTTCTTCTATTATTATTATGATGATGATGGTTAGTTGCACCGATGTTGAGAATGGATTTGGCATCTTTATCCACTGATCTGGATAAACCCAGTTCCCAAAGTTAAGAAACCCTACTCTATGGATGGCAAAAATCTATGTGTCTTTATTTGCAAGGAAGAAAAATATAGTAATCTTTGCATTAGCTAATCTGGAGATTAAATTTGTCCGCAGATTAGAAACAAGGAAATACATACTGCAAGCACCTGTATTTCTCTGTCTGTCTGTGTCTGTTTCTCTCTGTCTCTCCCTGTCTCTCTCTCTCTCTCTCTCTTTCTCTCTCTCTTTCTCTCTCTCTTTCTCTTTCTCTGTCTCTCTGTCTGTCTCTCTGTCTCTCTCTCTCTGTCTGTCTGTCTGTCTCTCTGTCTGTCTGTCTGTCTCTCTCTGTCTCTTTCTCTGTCCCTCTCTGTCTCTCTGTCTCCCTGTCTCTCTGTCTTCCTGTCTCCCTGTCTCCCTGTCTCTGTCTCTGTCTTTTTCTCTCTCTGTCTCTGTCTGTCTCTCTCTCCCTGTCTCTTTTTCTCTACACAAACACAAACGCACACACACACACACAGACGGGGGGAGGGGGGAGAGATCAGGATTGCCTTTGAAAAAAATCTTGATGCAAAGTCCCATATTCCCTGGAAGCTTTTTGAAGTCAACATTTCTTAACGAGCCATAGCATAATTAACTCTGGGTGATGTTTTTTCAGCCACACTGAATTATTCCAAGCAGCCAGGTTAAACATGCCTCAAATTGAAATCCTATCCCTTCTCATTACATAGATTTAATCAATAATATTAATTGGGAAAACAGGAGGATCTCTTTATTAACCTAGCTGGATAAGTATGCTTTGGAAATACAAGGCAACAAAGTAATTAAGCTTGGTTTATAGTTGGGTGTCTAGGATTTTATGCTCTGGCATTCCGGTCTCAGACATCCCAAAATCTGGTTGCCTAAAAGCTGTTAATTCAGAAAGATGGGAAGTTGGCCATCTTTCCAGAGGAATTTTAGGAATTGAGGTGTGGTTTGGAAATGTGTTAATTCAGTCTGGTGAGGAGGATCACAGTGGAATTTTGAGATCACTGAACGTGGCAGTGAAACTACGAGGGAAATAAAAGGATTAAAGCTTTATTCCTAAGCAACATCTACACACCATTCAAAAGAGGCAATCAAAAGGCTAAAAAGGAAACAGACTAAAACACTTCCTAGAATAAGCAGAGATTAACACCAGGGTTAATGCTAAACTAACAATCCAGAACAGTGGTGGGTTGCCCCCGGTTCGGACCGGTTCGTAAGAACCGGTAGTAAAACCGTCGGGAGGCCCCACCCACTGCCCCCTGATGTCATCATCGGTGATCTGCGCATACGCATGTGCAGAAGAAAAGCGAGTACGCACGGGCGATCCCGTTGCAAACCGGTAGTAAAGGTAAGTAGAACCCACCCCTGATCCAGAAGCAAACAATACCCCAATCAAGAAACTACCAGCTCAGACAAACAGACAGTAAACAATAGCCTAATCACTGATGCTAGGATCTAATCAGAGAGCAAACCCCTCTCCCTTGTAAAACTGATGATGTTACCTAGTTGGGTAATGAAACGTCTGCAAGAAAACCACCAAGCTTAGAGAGCACCAAGGACCCTACAATAGCCCTCCTTCTCCTCCTCCTCCTCCCCCTCCCCCTCTCCCTCCTCCTCCTCCTCCTCCTCCTCCTCCTCCTCCTCCTCTTGAAAACCTTCTAGCACTGCTGATGTTGTCTACTTGGGTAATGAAATGTCTGCAAGAAAATTACCAAGCTTAGAGAGCACCAAGGACCCTACAGTCGTCGTCGTCCTCCTCCTCCTCCTCCTCCTCCTCCTCTTCTTCTTCCTCCTCCTCCTCCTGAAAACTTTCTAGCACTGATGATGTTATCTACTTGGGTAATGAAACGTCTGCAAGAAAATCACCAAGCTGACAGAGCACCAAAGACCCTACAGCCCTCTTCCTCCTCCTCCTCGCAAACCCCACTCTCTTCTGGCACTGCTGATGTTACCGAGCTGGGTCATGAAACGTTTGCAAAAAAACCCCAACCAAACTCAGAGAGCATCAAGGACCCCTCATTTCAACCCCCGAGCTACAAATATTCTATTTCAAGTGAACTCAGCCACCATCCTGGATCAGACTTGGGGGAAGAAAAGAAAAAAACAAAACAAAACCCACAGTTGAATAATGTCACTGCCTTCTGTGACTCTCTTTGTGTGTGCCTCTGTGTGTGTGTGTGTGTGTGTATGTGTGGTGGGAAACACATTTTGCCCTGGTGTGATAAAAAAAACCCCTACCGTTGACTCAACTCTTGTAGGAAGTTATTATCCCAGCGTGATGATTCATCCTTGCCTCCGGTGATGCATTAGAAAGAGAAAGCTTTTCTCTGGAAGAAACATGAGAAAGAGGGACGAGATTTGTAGCACATCCTGATGATCTACTCAAGGCGTTTCCCCCCCCCACTCCCCCCTCCTACATCCTTGGATGGTTTACTTCTGGCCTCTGATATGATAAGGACGGGCAAATACTTCAGTTCCTGCAAAGACGCGTCTCTTTTGTAGATCGTAATCAATGCCGGCTGGAGTCACGGTGTCTTATTGCTTCTTTCTTGGTTTCGGTACTCTGCTTAATTTGGTAGAAGCCGAGGCCGCAATGCAGCATCCTCAGCGAGCGAAGCTGTGGGAAGATCTGCCTGACCTACTGCCCTCATCCCGTTTTCATTCCTGTTTCCCTATCCCAAAGGTGCTTTTTCAAGAGGCAACTGGACTTTCCGGGTTTTTTTTCTTGGAAGGCGCTTCGCTTCTCATCCAAGAAGCTTCTGGCTAAAGAATGCCAAGGACCAGCTGTCTGCAAGGAGTATCAATCCTTCCATTCCCCCACCATCCAGTCAGAGCTGAAGAAGCTTCTTGGATGAGAAGCGAAATGTCTTCAAAAGAAAAACCAGTTGCCTCTTGAGAAAAGCACCTTTGGGACAAACATGACCTGGAGGACTGAGAATCTCCATTTTGTTGTTAGTTGTGAAGTCTGTCTGCCTGCCTGCCTGCCTGCCTGCCTGCCTGCCTGCCTGCCTGCTCTGTCTGTCTGTCTGTCTGTCTGTCTGTCTGTCTGTCTGTCTGTCTATCTATCTATCTATCTATCTATCTATCTATCTATCTATCTATCT
>WNWU01000073.1:2444917-2458122 GCA_012654045.1 Ptyas mucosa
CCATTCCATTCCATTCCATTCCATTCCATTCCATTCCATTCCATTCCTCCTTCAGGTGCTTTGGAGAATAGGTTGACCCCCCCCTCTTCTTTGCGGTAGCCCCTCAAATATTGGAAGACTGCTATCAAGTCACCCCCCAATCTTTCTTTTATGCCATCACAACCTGCATCTGAGGTCACCTACCATTTTGGAAGGCCGTGTCGGTCATTCTTCTTCTCCTCCAACACCACCGATGTAAGTTTGTCAGCTTGCAAATCTTTCCATTCAGCTTTTTTGTTTCTTTACTGCTGAATTCCCAGATTGTCTTTTGCAGGATGTCACCTCCACTGAGCAGGACTGCCAACATTTCTCATTTGAATGGGATTTCCGTCTCCGATGGATAATTGAGCTGAATACGCACACGTGTGTTTTACCCGTCTGCTTAACACGGTCCACGTTCATTGGCTTTTAATCCCTACAAATTGCTTTGCGCTCCAGAGCTTTTGTTCCCCGTGTCGAGCGGTTAAAACGCAACAACGTGGAGATCTGTTTCTTGTGCCATCTTATCAAGGCAGTGGGGAAGTGCAGGGTTGTTTTCTTGACAAATGCTACCAAAAAAAAAAGACACACACACACACACACACACACACACACACAGAGGAAGTGAAACCCTCATTAAACCCTGCTGTTTTAATTAATTGGTCCTTCAGCTTTACTTTTGTGGAAGGAGCTCACAGCCTTAAGCTTTCCCGCGATTAATTACAAAAGAAGAGCAAATCACAATAATTAGTTTAGCCTCCGGTGCTTGTTTGACCTCTGACCTAAAGTGTGTGGCTTCTCTGGTACGAAGGAACTGGAGGAGGAGGAGGAAAAGGAAGAGGAGGAAAAGGAATCACGAAGAGGAGGAGAAAGAAGAGAAGAAGGAGGAGGGAGAAGAAGGAGGAGAAGAAAGAGGATCAGGATAAGGAGGAAGTAGAACAAGAAGAGGAAGAGGAGACGAAAGAAGAGGAGGAAGAGAAGAAGAAATAGGGAGAAGAGAAGGAGGAGGAGGAAGAGGAGGAGGAAGAAAAGAAAAGGAGGAGGAGGAGGAAGAGGAAGAGGGAGATGAGAAGGAGGAGGAGGATCAGAAGGAGGAGGAGGAAAAGGTGGAGGAAGAAAAGAAAAGGAGGAGGAGGAAAAGGAGAAGGAGGAGGAGGAGAATCAGGAGGAGGAGGAAAAAGAAGAGATGAGGAAAAGAAATGATGCAGAGAACAGCAAAGATGCTAAGGGGTCTGGAGCAGTGGTGAAATGTAACATTTGTTACTACCGGTTCTGTGGGCATGGCTTGGTGGGGAGGGGTTAATGTGACTGGGTGGGCATGGCCAACTTTTTTTTTTCCTTTACCTTTAAAAGCATTTTTTCTACAGCCTTAAGAGGTTGTAGAAAAAAAATGCCTTTAAAAGCCTCTGATGATCCCAGCTGAGCCACACGAACGTCAGAGGCTGTTTTTTTTAACTTTTAAAAGCATTTTTTTCCCGGCAGAAGAGGTTGTAGAAAAAATGCTTTTAAAAGTTAAAAAAAAAAACAGCCTCTGATGATTGCGCAGCTCAGCTGGGTATGGGGGGGGGGGAGGCAGGGATTTTTGCTACCAGTTCTCCGAACCACCCGCTGCCATTGCTACCGGATCGGGTGATCCGGTCTGAACCGGAAGCCTTTCACCCCTGCACTGGAGGCTAAGTCATATGACGAACAAGCTGAAGGAACTAGGTTTAACCTAATGATGTGAAAGCTTGGGGTGAAATGATAGCTAGCTGTCTTCCAATGTATCTGGAGACTCCAGGAAAAAAGACAACTGACGTACCTAACCCTAATTATTTGTTTTAATTGTTTATTTGTATCCCACCTTTATTACTTTTGCAAATAACTCAAGGCAGCCAACATATCCAACACACACCTCCTTCTTCCTCTTTTCTCCACAATAACGACCCTGCGAGGTGGTCTGGGCTGAGAAAGAAGGATTGGCCCAAAGTCACCCAGCCGGCTTTCAGGCCTAAGGCAGGACTAGAATTCCCATTTTCCTGATGATTGGCCCAAAGTCACCCAGCTGGCTTTCAGACCTAAGGCAGGACTAGAACTCGCCATCTCCTAGTGCTGTGATGGCGAACCTATGGCACAGGTGCCACAGGTGGCACGCAGAGCCATATTGGTGGGCACGCGAGCTCAGCTCCAACATGCATGCGTGTGCCAGCCAGGTGATTTTCGGGCCTTCTGGGTCTACCAGAAGTCAGGAAACACACTGTTTCCAGGCTCCGGAGGGCCTCTAGGGGGTTGGGGAAGGTTGTTTTTGCCCTCCCCAGGCTCCTAGAAAGGCTCTGGAGCCTGGGGAGAGCAAAAAATGGCCCTACCGTGCCATCACATGCCAAAAGGGGAGGAGCACAAGGGTGCGGGGCACATAGAATTATGGATGTGGGCACGGTTGCATGTGACCCCACTGCACTCCCCCTGCTTTTGGCACGCGATGGCAAAAAGGTTAGCCATCACTGTCCTAGTGATTGGCCCAAAGACACCCAGCCGGCTTTCATGCTGAGGCAGGACTAGAACTCCCAGTCTCCTGGTGGTTGGCCCAAAGTCACCCAGCCAGCTTTCAGGCCTAAGGCAGGACTAGAATTCCCATTTTCCTGATGATTGGCCCAAAGTCACCCAGCTGGCTTTCAGACCTAAGGCAGGACTAGAACTCGCCATCTCCTAGTGATTGGCCCAAAGACACCCAACTGGCTTTCCCAGCTAAGGCAGGATCTGAACTCACTATCTCCGAATTTCCAGCCTGGTGCCTTAACCACTAGACCAAACGGGCTTCCCGACCTGGCCTCCTCTTCCACTCCCAATTGCCCATTCTATCATGTTTGCAGCCACCCTGCTAAGTAGATGAAGAGCCAGCACGTAGATTAAGACTCCACAGGGGTGTGGCACTAAACCTCTTCAACCCTAAACCGAGAAGGGCTTTGTAATGGGGGTGTCATTCGACAACTCCGGTCCTCCTATCGCCGCGGTTTGCCCAAGATCAACTCTTAATCCTGCCTTGCTTCAAAGTTGGGTGGGGTAGTAGTAGGTCAAGTTAGGAAATGGACTTCCACAAAGACTACACCGTGTAGAATCAGAGAGTTTATCGCTCTTATCTTACAACGTTATTTCTTTCCAGGGCTCAAGTATAATCTCTTTTATTTCTTTCGATCCTTTGACAATGTTATCTCGGCGTCTCTCCTCTTCTATCACCCAGCCAAAGTCATATTTCTTTGACATCTGGAGATCGTTACTGTTCAGCCTCTATTATCGAGGCAAAACCAAAAGGATTGCGACGGTTTTTGGATGACACCTCATTTGATTTTTTTGGGGGGGTGGTGGTGGGGTGGGGAGACGCTGCCTGCTTTGTGACTTATCTCACACTAGAAGGCAGAGAAAAAGAGAGAAAAATAAGGTATCAAGCAAATGAATGGTGGATTTCTACTGGTTCATCCTGGTTCGCGCAAACTGGTAGCGGCGGCGGGAAGCTCCGCCCACCTGCCCGGACGTCATCACAGACACTCTGCGCATGAGCGCATGCTCACAGTTCCAAACTGGTAGCAAAGTTAAGTGAAACTCACTACTGAAGCAAACCCTCTCCCTGCCCCGTTTCGTAGACAGGTACTCAATTTCTACTCAGAGGCAAGACTCCACCTGAGAGTTCAGATGTTTCAAAGGTCTTTTGTTGTTGTTTGGAAGTAGGGGAGGTAACTCACCAGGGGGTGACCACCACAGCAAAGGCAAGCTAAGATAGCAGTCTTCCAGTATTTGAGGGGCTGCCACGAAGAAGAGGAGGCCCACCTGTTCTCCAAAGCACCTGATGGCAAGACAGACAAACAAACACATAAACAATGGATGGAAACACATCGAGGAGAGAAGCAACCTAGAAATAAGGAGAAAATTCCTGACAGTGAGAACAATTAATCAGTGGATCAACTTGCCTCCAGAAGTTGTGGGTGCTCCATCACTGGAGGTTAGTGTTGTGACTCTGACCCCCGACCCCGTTTCATTGGAGGGAGAAGGCTTCGAAAGTGAAGGAGAGGAGTTGGCCAGGCCTCCCTCTCCAGGACCCTCCTCTCTGGCAATGCCTCAGGTGTCTCCCGAAGGAGAAGAGATTGGCCAGGAACCAGGTATCCCCGAGCAGTCGCAGTCGGACAGTGACGGAGATAAGTCTTGGCTGGATCCATGCCAGTGTCGGAGAGACAAGCGCACGCAACAGAAAAGGAGGCGTGCCAGAGATTAAGCTGAGTCACTGGACCACACCCCACAGGGGATAAAAGGGGGTGTGGTGGCCATTCAGGCTCTGTGACGGACAAAGCTAAACAACTAGCGAGTCACATTGTATCTCTGAAACTATGCTATCTGCCTGCCTTGGATTTAATACGGACTGGACTTGACAATTCTTTGACTTTTGTGTATTTGTTTTAGTTTATCTGACGGAGGAGGAACACCTCCCTCTGTGAGTAAAGTTCTTGGCAAGCAGCTACTGGGTTGTTGCCAATCCTGTTAACGAAGGAATTTATTGTCTGCAAGTTTTATTTAACCCCCCGCTGACTGTGTGTGTGAGAGAGATGGGGACAGAACAGTTTTCAAGAAAAGATTGGACAACCATTTCTCTGAAATGGCGGTAGGGTTTCCTGCCTGAGTAGGGGTTTGGACTAGAAGACCTCCGAGGTTCCCTTCCAACTCTGTTAGTCATTCTGAACTGAAGTCAGAACTGAAGAAGCTTCTTGGATGAGAAGCGAAACGCCTTCAAGGAAAAACAAAGCCCAGGTCAGTGGTAGGTTGCCCCCGGTCCAGATCGGCTCGCAAGAACCGGTAGTAAAACCGGCGGGAGGCTCCGCCCACTGACCCGGACGTCATCATAGGCGATCTGCGCATAGGCGATCTGCACGCGGGCACGATGCGAACCGGCAGTAAAGGTAAGTAAAACCCACCCCTGGCCCAGGTGTGTTCTAGACTGAATCTACTTCTGTCTGTGGTTATAAAGTCTGGATCAGAACACCAGATCCGATTCTCAACAGAGAAGACAATGGGAAATGTTTGGTTCTGCCAGCTGCTCTATAAACCCAAACTCGTTCCATTTTAAATGTGAAGGATCTAGGTCAGTGGTGAAATCTGAACTGCTTTACTACCGGTTCGCTGGCTGCATATGCGCAGTGCACGCCAAAAAGAGGCATGTGGTAAGTAGAACAGCACGCGGGGGAGGGAGGGAGGCGCGGAAGGCATTAAAAATGCTTTTAAAAGGCTCTGACGATCCCAGCTGAGTTGCCTGATTGTCAGAGCCTTTTAAAAGCATTTTTTTCTACAAATGCTTTTAAAAGGCTCTGACAATCAGGCAACTCAGCTGGGCATGGTGGAGGTGGGGGGAAAGGGATTTTTGCTACCGGTTCTCCGAACCACCCGCTGCCATCACTACCGGATCGGACGATCCGGTCCAAACCAGGAGCATTTCATCCCTGATCTAGGTTCTAGAATGGACCTACTTTTGCCTGTGACCACAAAGTCTCAACGGCCACTTCAATTCCCAGCTGAGAAGATATGAGGGTAGGTTTGGTTCTGGTAGCTGCTCTGGAAACGCAAACTCATTTCATTTTAAATGTGAAGGGACTAGGATAGTGTGTCAGGTTCCGATGTCATCTCAAATAAATTGCACTCCCAAGCAATTAGTCTTTGCTGAAATATTTCTGGGACCAGATCTGAGAACAACAGATCTGGTCCCAACTTCGTCGTAGCCAATACTAACCCTCTGACCCCAAAACCTGCCCCTTCCGTTCCCCCAAACCTCAACTTCTTATTGGCCATCTTCCAGCTCAATCTTCTTAGCTCCTGCCTCCAACCCCAGGAATTCCCCCCTCCCATCCCATCTCCAAGCAACACTATCTACAAAAAGAATAAGTAGGTAAAAGTTCAAGCCTCATCTCCTCCTCTTTATGGCAGCTTTGTAAGGCTGACATAGTGATGGTGAACCTTTTCGCCACCAAGTGCCCAAACCAGAACTTGCATGCATGTGCATGCATATATGTGCGCTGGCACCGGAAACCCAAAGACCAGCTAGCCAGTGCAAGCATTCCTGTTTTTTGGCCCCCAAAACAGCCTGAAAACGGCCGAAAAACAGTCTAAAAGCAGCCCGGAAAACGGCTTGTTTTTTGGCCATTTTTTGGGCGGTCCAGCTCCCATGAAGACCAGCTGGTGCCAGAAACCAGAAGAGCAGCTGGTGATGGCGCGCATGCCTGCAGAGAGAGCTCTGCATGCCACCTCTGGCACGCGTGCCATAGGTTTGCCATCACGGACCTAGGTTCTAGAATGGTCCTACTTCTGCCGGTGACCACAAAGTCTCAACAGCCACTTCAATTCCCAGCTGAGACGTTGTTGGAGAAGATTTGGTTCCGCCAACTGCTCTGGACACGTAAAACTCATTGCATTTTAAAAGTTAAAAAATCTAGGTTCTAGAATGCACAAAGTCTCAACAGCCCTACTCAAGGGAAACATTATGGAAGCCACCAGAGAAATCTGCTGACCTGATTTAAGGCAGCTCGCCTTCGTGCCCAGGAAGCTACTGCAACCTCAGTCTCTTCAGACCGAATAAAACTTTGCCTTCCAGAAGGCGTGAGAAGGTCTACCGTGCCTGCTCTGTTTCTTCTCCGCCTGCCCCAAGCAACAAATACGCCTGATTGCAGTGCAGCCGTGTAGACCTTGTATAATGAGCATCCCCCAGGAAATATGTAATTGTGCATCCAGCAGGGTAATTAGAAATCAGACTGGGGTGGCTGCAGCAAATTCCCCAAGCTCAGTGTGTCAGCTGCCTTCTCTGCTGAGAAGGGGGAAACGGCAGAAAAGGGAGAAATTATATCTCGGTGGCAAATCTAGATAGCTTACTAAAAAGTAGAGACTTTTTCCCAGTTGCAGTGTATGGCTGTGAAATCATCATAACAGAATAACAGAATAATAGAATAGATCATAACAGAATAACAGAATAATAGAATGACAGAGTTGGAAGGGACCTTGGAGGTCTTCTAGTCCAACCTCCTGCTCGGCAGGAAACCTTGTACCATTTCAGACAAGTAGCTGTCTAGTTTCTTCATAAAAACCTCCAGTGATGGATCACCCACAATTTCTGGTGGCAAGCTGTTCCACTGGTTAATTGTCCTCACCGTTAGGAAATTCTTCCTCAATTCCAGGTTGCTTCTCTCTTTGATTAGTTTCCATCCGTTGCTTCTTGCCCTGCCCTCAAGTATTTTGGAAAATAAGTTGATCCTCTCTTCTTTGTGGCAGCCCCTCAAATATTGGAAGACTACTATCATTCAACAGCTGTGGCAAGAAAGGTCATGAAACAGAGCAACAGTCACTTAAAGAACTATTTCCCTTTGCAATGGAAATCATAATGATAATCATAAGTTTATTTGTCAAGCATATATAAGATAACAGGTAAAAGTATAAACATAATTTGAATACATGAAAAGAGTAAGTAAAAAAGGAATATTAGGACACGGACGGTAGGCACGCTGGTGCACTTATGCACGCCCCTTACATATTGGGCTATCCATAAGGAAGGCTGAGTGCCAAAGAATGGAGGCCTTTGAACTCTGGTGCTGGAGAAGACTCCTGCAAGTCCCTTGGACTGCAAGGCGATCCAACCGATCAGTCCTAGAGGAGATCAACCCTGACTGGTCCTGGGGAGGAAAGCTATGGCAAAACTAGACAGCCTACTAAAAAGCAGAGACATCACCCTGACAACAAAAGTGCATATAGTCAAGGCGATGGTTTTCCCAGTTGCAATGGATGGCTGTGAAAGTTGGACCACAAGGAAGGCTGAGTGCCAAAGAATGGAGGCCTTTGAACTCTGGTGCTGGAGAAGACTCCTGCGAGTGAGTCCCTTGGACTGCAAGGCGATCCAACCGGTCAGTCCTAGAGGAGATCAACCCTGACTGCTCTTTAGAAGGCCAGATCCTGAAGAGGAAACTCAAATCCTTTGGCCACCTAATGAGAAGGAAGGACTCCCTGGAGAAGAGCCTAATGCTGGGAACGATGGAGGGCAAAAGAAGAAGGGGACGGCAGAGAACGAGGTGGCTGGATAGAGTCACTGAAGCAGTCAGCGTGAGCTTCAATGGACTCCAGAGGATGGTAGAGGACAGGAAGGCCTGGAGGAACGTTGTCCATGGGGTCATGTTGGGTCAGACATGACTTTGCAACTAACAACAACAACAAATATCTCGGTGGATCTGGAGGTGGAACTGCTTTGAATATCAGACGAGAACCAGTGGAAGATGCAGATATTGGTTTCATCGAGTGCCCCTTGTTCCTCATCTCCTTTTCCAGCAGTGCATAACTTGTGTTTCTGCCTTCAAAGCCTTGTTTGAAGGTGGGTTGCTCCCGGTTCTGTCCAGTTCTTGCGAACCGGTAGTAAAAGTGGCGGGAGGCTCCACCCACCCACCCGGACGTCATAATTGACCTTCTGCACATGCATAGAAGCACACTCGCTCCCGTTGCGAACTGGTAGTAAAGGTAAGTAGAACCTACCCCTGTTCTACATCTTCTACCAAAGTGGCTGCTGTGTTGGAGTTTTGGCTAGAGCAGAAGGGGGAAAGGAAATCACTGGCCCTGCCCCCATCTATTCTCTGCCTCCCAAGTCCCAGCTGATCGGGAGGAAATGGGGATTTTGCAGTAACCTTCCCATGGAGTGGGGAGGGAGTGGAGATTTTACAGTATCCTTCCTTCCCCTGCCATGCCCACCAAGCCACGCCCACCAAGCCATACCATGCCCACTAAGCCACGCCCACAGAACTGGTAGTAAAAATTTGAAGCCCACCACTGAAGGATATTGCAAAATCTCCATTCCCACCCCACTCTGGGGCCAGCCAGAGGTGGCGTTTGCCGGTTCTCTGAACTACTCAAAATTTCTGCTACCAGTTCTCCAGAACCTGTCAGAACCTGCTGGATTTCACCCCTGCATTATAGGCATCCTTGCTTAGCCCCAAACCAAGTTACATTGACCATTATAGGCATCCTTGCTAGATCCTCTCATTCTCTCTCTTTTGCTCTCGTCTCTCTCTCTCTCTCTCTCTCTCTCTCTCTCTCTCTCTCTCTCTCTTAACAACGCTGGCTTCCTTCTTTGTCAGAAAGATGCCAATTTAGGTGTTTTATCTCCTAGGCAGCATTTGAAGGAGGGTTGGCGAACTGGGCTTTGCGGAGCCCAGTAGAGGCAGAATGAAAACGGCCACCTTTTGTCCTCCTTATTGTCGTCTCAGCTTGTTCCTCATTGTCTGACGCTCAATGGGTGATCCTCAGGCCTTTGCACAGTATCAAGAATGACGCCGTTCTTGGGAGCAAAGAATACAAGCCAGCCGGGAAGAGAAGTCCTGTGCTTCAGAAATGAATGGATGGAAGAAAGAAAGAAAGAAAGAAGACGCACTTGACCATTCTCGAAGTTTGCCCCAGAGGAAGTTGCCAAGTGTGCTTTGCACTCTGCCAGGGTCATGCCACAAATTTTCCAGGCAGCTTTTCAAGACGGAGAACTGGGCTCCTTTCCCACCAAGAAGCGGGTGGGGTGGGGGGAGAGAGAGAAAGAGGAGGGAAGGAAGAGAAAAGCTCCGAATTTCATAAGACGTCTGAGAAGTTCTAGCTGTTGAGCAAAATGCAACAGGCTTAATTTTGGAGTGTTTTGGGAAGGGACTGTGCGCCTTCTGCAAAGCATGTCTGAAGGGCTCAGAATTTTTTTCCCTTGGAGAAGAGAGGAGAGGAGAGGGAGAGAGAGAAGAAAGAGAAAAGGAGAGGAAGAAAAAGGAGGTCGAAGAGGAGTAGGAGAGAAGGTTAGAAGGCTACCACGAGCATCCTGTGGATGGAAGGGCAAGTAAAAGTTGGCAACTGTTGATCGACAATGGGCTCTCAATCTGTAGTGGTAGGTGGGACTGTGTAGGGAAAGCAATAGCAATAGCTCTTAGACTTATATACCGCTTCACAGTGCTTTTACAGTCCTCTCTAAGCAGTTTATAGTGTCAGCTTCTTGTCCCCAACAATCTGGGTCCTCATTTTACCCACCTCAGAAGGATGGAAGGCTGAGTCAACCTTGAGCCAATCAGGATCGAACTGCTGGTGTGTGGGCAGAGTTAGCCTGCAATACTGCAATCTAATCACTGCGCCACCATGGCTCGCCCTTCCTTCCTTCCTTCCTTCCTTCCTTCCTTCCTTCCTTCCTTCCTTTCCTCTTAGCAATAGCATTTAGGATTTATGTACCACTTCACAGTGCTTTTACAGCCCTCTCTAAGCAATTTACAGAGTCAGCCTCTGGCCCCCAACAATCTGGGTCCTCATTTTACCAACCACGGAAGGATGGAAGGCTGAGTCAACATTGAGCCTGGTGAAATTCGAACTGCCAAATTGCAGGCAGCCAGCAGTCAGCAGAAGTAGCCTGCAGTACTGTACTCTAACCACTGCGCAATCGCGGCTTTAAGAGATCTGAAAGATCAGATAAGAGGCAGCATAGGCTGGGCCCGAAAGTGGGGTCAAATGCATCATAAGTCACGAGTCCCTTCATGCCCACAAGAGATCTAAGTCTAACCTGTTTTGAATTCCTTTGTATTCTTATCTCCCGCTCATTTCCCTTGAGCATTAATTGGCCAGATTCTTGTGAAGAACTTAACATCCAAGTCAACCAATCTTAGCCAAGTTCCCCCAAGCCCTCATTTCGGCCTTGAGCCAGAAGAAGAACTGCACGGCCAGTTTCTCACTTCTAATAACATGTCTTGTGAAACTGTAATGGACACCCATGCAGATAATACATTAATTTATTAGTTCAGCTCAGCTGGATTTGCTGAATGAAAAATGGTTGTAAGACTCCCTCTCTCTCTCGCTCCCTCTCTCTCTCTCTCTCCCCCCTCCCCTCTCCCTCCCCCTCCCCCTCTCTCTTTCTCCATCTCCCTCTCTCTCTCTCCCTCCCTCCCCTCCCTCTCCCTTTCCCTTTCCCTCTCCCTCTCTCTTTCTCCCTTCCTCTCTCTCTCTGCCTCCCCCTCTCTCTGTCTCTCTCCCTCTCTCCCTCTCCCCCCCTCTCTCTGTCTCTTTCTCTTTCTCCCTCTCTCCCTCCTTTCCCCCCTCCTTCCCTCTCTCTCTTTCTCTCTCCCTCCGTCCCGCTTTTTTTGAATAAAATTCAAAAGAGCCTTGGATAGTACAGTGGTCTAAAGCCCTGTTATTAACACCAGCTGCCTGCAATTATTGCAGGTTCGAATCTCACCAAGGCTCAAGGTTGACTCAGCCTTCCATCCTTTCTAAGGTAGGTAAATTGAGGACCCAGTTTGTGGGGGCAATAAGCTGACTTTGTATAAATATACAAAAGTATGAAGGCTATTGTTTAGCGCATTGTAAGCCGCCCTGAGTCTCCGGAGAAGGGCGGCATATAAATCAAATTAAAAAAAAAATCAGTGGGGCTTTGATAGGTCTCCAGCTATTTTTAAAATGCGAAGCCTGACTTTGTTAACCCAGGTCATTCTATCCCTGCTTGATGAAGGTTAGATTTTTATCTGCGGCCTATCACACTTGGATGAGAATTGCCGGAGTGAGTAAATAAATATTGGTGGAATATTGCCAAGCAGTTGTGTGCCATCTGCCCTGAGAAAGAGAGGTTGGCTCCGTCTTCGGCTAAATTGGTTGTGGAATGTAAGTAGGGCTTGGATAGGAAAGAGCGGATGGGGCCCCAACTCTTTGGGGCAAAATTCACCACATCTGCAATGAATGGAGATTGAGACCCCTGGCTTAGGCACCGGTGATAGACGATCATTTTTCTTCCTATAGGTACAAGCAGTCCTTGACTTACGACCACAACTGAGCCCGAAATTCCTGTTGCTAAGCGAGACATTTGTTAAGTGAATTTTGCCCCGTTTTCTAACCTTTCTTGACGCAGTTGTTAAGCGAATCTCTGCCGTTCTTAAGTGAGTCACACGGTTGTGAAGCGTAACTGGCTTCCCCATTCTCTTTGCTTGCCAGAAGGTCGCGAAAGGGGATCGCGTGACTCTGTGGACACTGTGACTGTCATAAATGTCAGTTGCCAAGTGTTTGAATGTAAATCACATGACACGAGGATGCTGCCATGGTCGTAAGTGTGGAAAACGGCCATAAGTCACTCTTTTCAGTGCCGTTGTAACTTCGGTCACTAAATCTCACCAGGCTCAAGGTTGACTCAGCCTTCCATCCTTTCTAAGGTGGGTAAAATGAGGACCCAGTTTGTGGGGGCAATAAGCTGACTTTGTATAAAATATACAAAAGTATGAAGGCTATTGCTTAACGCATTGTAAGCCGCCCTGAGTCTCCGGAGAAGGGCGGCATATAAATATAAATTTTTTTAAAAAAATGAACAGCTGTAAGTCAAGGACTACCTCTAATCCCTGATTTACAACAGTCCACTATGATTAAACCATCCATGGCCCAGTGGACTGGCCACTAAGTAAAACCGAAGGAGTTGGTTTGGCTCACATTTAAGAAGAACCCTGGTAAGCAGAGAAGCAACCTGGAATTAAGGAGAAACTTCCTGACAGTGTGGACAATTAACCAGTGGAACGACTCGCCACCAGAAATCGTAGGTGCTTCATCACTGGAGGTTTTTAAGAAGAGACTAGATAGTCGCTTGTCTGAGATTCGTATAGGGCCGTGATGGTGAACCTATGGCACGCAGCGCCTTCTCTGTGGGCACGCAAGCTGTCACCCCAGTTCAGCTCTGCCATGCATGCACTTGCGTGCCTACCGTGTGCCAGCTGGTCTTTGGGTCTCTGCCGCATATGCGCAGGGGTGTGTGTTTATGAGGGGGATGGCATGTGTGCATGTGCAGGGGTGGGCGGCCCCCAGGGGGAGAGCCTTCTCAGTGGGGGCACCCGCCCTGTGGAATGAGCTACCTCCCGGAATACGACTGATCCCGGACCTCCGGACCTTCCGTAAGGCCCTGAAGACATATTTATTCCATCAAGCGGGCTTAGCCTAAACAGTTTTTTAGTGGGATTTTAAATTTTATAAGATTCGGGGTTTTAAATTGGGAGGCCGGTTGATTTAATGTATTTTTAATTATCTTCACTTTTGTGTTTATATGTATTTTAATGTTGGCTGTTCACCGCCCTGAGTCCCATTGGGGAGAAGGGCGGTATACAAATTAAAATAATAATAATAATAATAATAATAATAATAATAATAATAATAATAATAATAAT
>WNWU01000073.1:2465557-2484510 GCA_012654045.1 Ptyas mucosa
TCTATCTATCTATCTATCTATCTATCTATCTATCTATCTATCTATCTATCTTTCTTATCTATCATTATTGCTGACATCTGAATTCAGTTGTCCTTCTGCAGTTTGGCCAGCCAGTTTTTGGCTCCTGAGAATGTAAAAGGTCACTTACGGGAAAACCCGTCCCCCCCCCAGCTAAATGTAAGGTTACCGGAAGGACAGGAAGAAAGAATTTCGCAGTCCCCAGTTGGGAATGCTCGCCTCTTAGCACCTCCAGCGAGTGTATGTGAGAGAGTTGGCACTCTGGAATTAAAATAAACCTGGCTGTCATCACTTCAAGGGTTTTCATTCTGCAAGTCATCATGTTTCTCAGTCAACTGAAGGAAAGGATCACTTTGGGCAATGCTTTAGACTTATCTGCACTCGCTAAAGGAACACTGACTGCTTTGGAGACCATCTCAAGCTTGCTCCCTGTATGTCCATCAGGACCTTCTCGCTGGTTTGGGCTCAGTTTCCTGGATGGCTACTAAGCTGGACTGTTTTTTGAGGAAGAAGGAGGGGAAGGAGGAAGAGGAGGAGGAAGAAGAAGAAGAAGAGGAGGAGGAAGAGGAGAAGAAGAGGAAGAAGAAGAAGGAGAAGAAGAAGAAGGAGGAGGAGGAGGAGGAGGAGGAGGAGGAAGAGGAGGAGGAGAAGAAAGAGGAGAAAGAGGAGAAGGAGGAGGAGGAGAAGAAAAAGAAGAAGAAGAGGAGGAGGGGGGAGGTACATGTCTAAGGACAGTATATAATCAGGGTTCTTCTGCAAGGAAGCACATTTCAACTTTATATTACAATTCTCTTCTAAGGGCAAGCAACTTACAAAAAAAGTGATGATCTCAGCAGAAAGAATTATTTAACCCAACACAGATTGATAATAGTTCTGAGGATAATTTAGTTGCATCCTTCCATTTGTAAACCTGGCCTGGAATTTGACAAGATAGTCTTCATCTGTTAGGCAGCTCCAAGGATTTGAAGTACTCAGTAGTCTTTACCTTGAAGAAGAACGACTCCGTCTTTGAAGTTGACCAGGGACTTTATAGAGTTCTCCCTGGTTTTCTTGTTCTGTTTTCTAAGTTACAGCGACACTTAAAAAAGAGTGACTTAACAGCTGGTACTCACATTTACGACTGTCGTAGCATCCCCATGATCCCGAGATCAACATTCAGGCGCTGGGCAATTGGCAACCATCAAACGAAAGAGGAAGAAGTGGCCAATATGAAATCTGGATGCTGAGCAGCTGAGAGATGCATTTTCAGCTCTTGCCCAGAATCAGAGACAGGGAAGGGAAGATGGAAATGATTACTCATCTTAAGAAGAAGCCCAAGAGCTGGGCATTCTGATAAACAGAAGCCAATTAAGCCCTGAGAAACTTAGAATAGAATAACAGAGTTGGAAGGGACCTTGGAGGTCTTCTAGTCCTACCCCCTGCTCAGGCAGGAAACCCTACACCACTTCAGACAAATGGTTTATCTAACATTTTCTTAAAAACTTCCAGTGTTGGAACATTCACAACTTCTGGAGGAAAAGTTGTTCCACTGATTAATTGTTCTCACTGTCAGGAAATTCCTCCTTAGTTCTAAGTTGCTTCTCTCCTTGATGAGTTTCTACCCATTGCTTCTTGTCCTACCCGCAGGTGCTTTGGAGAATAGCTTGACTCCCTCTTCTTTGGGGCAGCCCCTGAGATATTGGAAGACTGCTCTCATGTCTCCCCTAGTCCTTCCGTTGGAAGAAAAAGAAGGCTTTCCCTTTAAGGATTGTTGGAAGGCAGAGCTTTCCCTTCTTGAATTCAAAACTCCCAGCTGGGAGATTACTTAGAAATGATTGGAGGTCAGCTGCTTGAGAGCAGAATTAGTTTATTGTTTAAAGGAAAGCAGGCAAGAAACAAATACAAGAACAGCGTGCGGAGTCTATCCTCTTTGAGCTGTAAGAAAAACCCTTTTTTATATCCTAAAAGGTCTTTTGATTTTTTTTCTGTGTGACCCTTTACAGTCTTTTGAAATTCTTTTGATTTGGCATGTGAATCCTTTGGTTTGTGTGTGTGATTGTTTTATGGTGTTTAAATCCTGCTTTTTGTGATTGGATTCTTCCATCCTGGATTTGGCAAATAACTAATTGTATTATAGTCCAATCTCTGTTTTTCCTAGCCCTTTGTAGTTGTTCGTTCCCGGTAATTAATCAGTTTGCTATTACTGTGTTTTAGTGAATATCTCCTTTTCTCATGTGTTAAAAATTCTAATTATTTTGGCTTGATTTCTTTTCCTTTTTGGGTGTTTGCTTTTTTTCTGTGTCCCGTACCTGTTTGGATGTTGCAGGCTCCTGTAATTTTGTCTTTCCTTTGTTGTGGAAAATAGGGTGGCTTCAGCTTCTTAATGGCCCATTGACAAAGATGGGGGCTGAAACTCTGCTTATTTTCTTTTAAGGGAATTTTCCTGCTCTTTTAATATTTTATTAAGTTTCTTTTCCTTTTTCTAGGAGAAGAGCGAATCATATCTTCCAACACTTCTTTTCATTAAACTAGACATACCCAGTTCCTGCAACTGTTCTTCGTATGTTTTAGCCTCCAGTCCCCTAATCCTCTTGGTTGCTCTTCTCTGCACTCTTTCTAGAGTCTCCACATCTTTTTTACATCACGGTGACCAAAATTAGATGAGGTATTCCAAGTGTGGCCTTACCAAGGCCTTATAAAGTGATATTAACACTTCATGTGATCTTGATTCTATCCCTCTGTTGATGCAGCCTAGAACTGTGTTGGCTTTTTTGGTAACTGCAGCACATGGCTGGCTCATATTTAAATGGTTGTCCACTAGGACTCCGAGATCCCTCTCACAGTTACTGCTATTGAGCAAGGTATTGTAGGAAGAAATATCCTTCTGGGTTCAGCTCCAAGTGGGGAAAAAGACACTGGAAACATGGAGTCTGCTTGGAAAGATGGTTTAATGGTGGACAGGATCACATGGTTTGAGTTCCTGAACAGAAAAAGGGCGAGATACAGCGAGTCTCCGGGTTTTATGCTCTCTCTGGCTTTGAACTTCCTGGGGCCCCAAAAAAGTATCCTGATTGGTTGTCAGACTCCCAGGGAGTGGAGGTCTTAGCTAGCCTTGCTGGCTGATGTAATCTTCCCAGGTGCCATGTGGTGAGTTTCTGCTGCTAGATGGGTCCTATTGTGTTGCAGATGATGGTCCATTGACAAAGATTGAGTTTCTGCCTCTGGCCCATTGACAAAGGGTGGGGGCAGGAAGATGGGAGCTGCTTCGTCTTTAAAACATGCTTCTCCATTTCTCATCCAGGGAAACATAATATTCTGCCTTTTTAATATTTCCTAAAACATTTCATTCTTCTAGGAAAGGGGTGGGTGCTAACTTACCTATACTGTACCTGTGCATTTGATTTTTCTTGCCTAAATGTAGAACCTTCCTTTTTTCACGATCCCGAAGTTTAATTTGGTAGGCTTCATGTCTACTTGCTGTGAAGAACATTGCACCTGAATGTTCCTCCTCCTTTTTTGGAAAAAGAGGAAAGCCATACATCCTTTGGAGATAGAGGTTGTTTATACTCTTCAGGGGGGAGCGGGGAGGAACCCAAACATGCAAAGATTTTCTACTTTGAGGAAGCACAGGAGAACCTGGACACCTGCATTTATGCTACATGTCTACGGAGGGTTTCCATCATCCAGGACATGGTTGTCTCAAGAGTATTTTTCCCAAAAGACAACTGGATTTTCTTGAGTTTGTCCTTGAAAACCTTTTGCTTCTCATCCGAGAAGCTTCTTCCATTCTAACGGAATGGTGGGGAGTCCAGGATTCTTTAGTTAGAACGGAAGAAGCTTCTCGGATGAGTACCGTGTTTCCCCGAAAATAAGACCCTGTCCAGAGGTGAAATGCTCCATGGTTTGGACCGGATCACCCGATCCGGTAGCGATGGCGGCGGGTGGTTCGGAGAAACGGTAGCAAAAATCCCTGCGCCCCGACCTCCCCATGCCTAGCTGAGCCGCACGATCATCAGAGGCTTTTTTAAAAAAACTTTTAAAAGCATTTTTTCTACGACCTCTTCCGCCCAAAAAAATGCTTTTAAAAGTAAAAAAAAAAAAAAAAAGGCCTCTGATGATCACACGGCTCAGCTGGGATCGTCAGAGGCTTTTCAAAGCATTTTTTTCTGCAACCTCTTGGCTGAAGAGGTGGTTAAAAAATGCTTTGAAAAGTCTCTGGCAACTCCCAGCTGAGTTGCCTGCTCGGCAGAGGCTTTTCAAAGCATTAGAAAAAATGCTTTGAAAAGTTAAAAAAAAAAAGTTGGCCACACCCACCCAGTCACATTAACCCCCCCCACCAAGCCACGCCCACAGAACCGGTAGTAACAGATTTTACATTTCACCCATGACCCTGTCTTATATTGTTTTGAACCTCGAAATAAGCACTTGGCCTTATTTTTGGGGAGGTCTTATTATTTTGGGGCGTGTGGAACAAGACGGGGCTCCTCTTTCCGTCTTACCTGATTTCCAGCTCTGTCTCCCTAACCCTAACCAGAGGAAATGGCGGGGACTGGCTGCGCATGCGTTTAAATATTTTCGGGGAGGGCTTATTATCGGGGGGAGGCTTATTTTAGCACATGCACTCAAAAGCTCGACTGGGCTTATTATCAGGAGATGTCTTATTTTAGGGGAAACAGGGTAGCAAAATGTTTTCAAGGAAAAAAACCCCAAGAAAATCCAATTGTTGTTTAGTTTAGTTTACTTTATTGTCATTGCACCTCGTACAACGAAATTAAATGCCATCTTCTGTGTACATGATAATTATAAAAATAAAAACACAAACACACATCCTTCGCATTCTATGCTGTTCAATTGAATTGAAAACCCCTGATATTGCATTAATATTGCAATATATACAGTAGAATTCAATACAGTTACTGCTCTGGGATAGAAGCTGTTTTTCAGCCTATTTGTCTTTGTTTTTATTATCCTGTACCGTCTGCCAGATGGTAATAGTTCAAAAAAAAAAAGGGTGTGTGTGTGCCCAGGATGAGATGGATCCTTAAGAATGTTTTGAACTTTCTTAAGGCAGCGGGAGCCATAAAGCTCTTCCAAAGAGGGGAGAGGGCAATCAATGATCCTCTGAGCAATGACGTTAACCCTCTGGAGTGCTGTCCTATCTGCCACTGTGCAATTGGCAGACCATACACTCCTGAGAGGTGGTATTCAGCCGGTTCGGATCAATTCACCCAAACCGCTGGTGGAAATCACGGATGGGCCTATTCACGAACCCTGGCTCTATGCCCTCCTATTTAGACACATTTTTGAGGCTGGGCGCATGTGGGGAAGGTGTGTGCATGAGCAAAGAGCATGCACGGAAGGCAGGTGCGTGCACAAACCAGGCCCATGCTCATGAAGTGAGCACGCGTGTGGGCAGCGAATCGGTAGTAACATAATGTGAAACCCACCTCTGACACTACTGTTGTTCAACCTGGTGCTCCAGGATCATCTGTGGTTTGTGGTCTTCAAAACTCCTCCCCCTAATTACCAAATGATACCTATTTAATGGGATAGATGAGGATTGATTAAATACAGAAGTGGAGATCTGTCATATTTATCCTGGAGTTAATATGATGGATGGCCAATCCTGTGTTATAATCATTATTATAATTAGTTCAGGAAAAACCAGCTACCTCTTTAGGTTAATAGACATCCAGAATTCTATTTCAGCGATGGCTGCATTTGATTTGCAGGCAAAATTCATGGCTGGAGCTACACATCAATCATGTCTCCTGTTTGCCAACAGGCAAAATGGGTCAAGACTTTTATTATGCTTTCCAGGGCAGGAGAAGAAGAAAAATCTCTTAACGGTTAAGGAATGGCAGGGTAACAGGACGAGCGCTATGTAGCTTTCCTCCACTTTGAGGGAAATGCTGTTATTAAGAATAATGTATGTAACCCTGGTTATCATTTGGCATCACAGTATTATGCTATGCGGGGAGAGGAGGAGGAGAGGGAAGAGGAGGAAGAGGAGGAGCATAGAGGAGAAGAAGAAGAAGAGGAGGTTGAGGAGGAGGAGGAGGAAGGAGAAGGAGAGGAAGAGGGAGGAGGAACGAGAAGAAGAAGAAGAGGGAGGAGGAAGAAGAAGAGGAGGAGGAGAAGAAGAAGAAGAAGACTGAACCTTGTTGAACGACATATGGCAGCAAATAATCAAAACAGAAGAGGAGCATTTGTGATTTTGGGCTCCCACAAGATCTCTTGCAAGAACATTTCAATCTTGCAAGAATTGGCAGTCTCGCACGACTTCAAACATTTGCTTGATTCACTTTTAGTTTTAAAAATAGGGCTCTCTGTACTGTAGCTGCTGCTTAGAAGAACGGCTGACCTACGCTGTGGCCTTGGGAGATTCCCGCTTTCCAAAAACAGTCCGAGAATGGTTGTTTATTCACCCAACAGCTGTTTGTTTTTACGTGTTTGGTTGGGGGGGGGGGGGGAAAGAAAGAGAGAGAGAAAAAAAATCAATAGCTGTTTTCTCCGTAGATTATCTGAGCTGAGCTATTTCGGCTGAATAGATAAACGCGGCAATTTGATATTTTCTGATCCGACTGGCAGATTTCAGTTGCCGTTTTTAAACTTCCTCCCGTAAACCTGAAATCAGCCCTACCGCATTATAGCTTCCGTTTGAACTGAATTGATCTACCGCCCTTTCAGCAATTGTGCAGCCATTCTGTGAAGCATCCTCGCTTTGTTATTCATCACGCAGAATTCAGTGAAGTGGCATTAAAGCAGCAAAACGTATCTTTCCTATCCCGTTAAAACCGCAGGGAAAACTAGGCATCGGTCAGCAGTTTCTACAACACTGATTTGATTGCAAGTTTCGTACAGCTGGTCCTCGACTTACGGCCATTTGTTTGCAATGCATGAGTTATAATGCTGCTGAAGAAAACAATAGCCCTTAGACTATTGCAACCTTAAACCCTCAAAGAGCCACAAAGATCCGAACCAGAAACCCCCCGTTCAAATTCTGGAGCCGACCGGAAGTTTGGTTCCCCCACCATAGAGTCTCTTCTAGTGCGGTGTCCTTTTTCCTCTACCTGTCCTAACCAAAAGCCCTATCAATTGTGGAGCCAACTGGAAAACCCACTCCTTGCCATAGAATCTCCTCCTGGCACGCCATGCTTCCCCCCCCAACTGGAAACTCCTCTCAAAATTGTGGCACCGACCAGCAACAGGGAGCCGCAGCAGAGAGATGAAAGAGCCACATGCGGCTCCAGAGCCACAGGTTGCTGACTCCTGCCTTAGACTCATATGCCACTTCATAGTGCTTTCTAGCCATCTCTAAGGAGTTTACGGAGTCAGCCTCTTGCCCCCAACAATATAGCTCCTCATTTTACTGACTTTGCGAGGATGGTCAGGATCGAACTGCTGGTTGTGGGCAATGAGTCAGCCTGCAATACTGCATTCTAACCACTGCGCCACTTTGACCTATCCTTGAAATTATGACTGTCATGTTGCACCACATAATACCAAATTAGGGTATTATCAGGTATAAGAAGTCAGGAACCAAGGTAGAGTTCAAAAGTCCTATAACTTTATTTTGTGCTACCTATACACAAGAATCTGAACTACTAATAGTCAAGGTGACTAGATAAGAGTCAACAGACGTCAAAGGAAGCTGGAATTAGGATTCTTATGGGGACATAAAGACTCCAGACAGATGAGGCGTTTGACCCCGCCTTTGGGCTCCACCTGGTCATCTCCAACAGGAAGAAGAGGAGAGGAAGCAGGAGGAGGAGGGGAAGAAGAGGAAGAGGAAGAAGAAGAGGACGAGGGGAAGAAGAGGAAGAATAGAAGGAGAGGATGAGGAAGAAGGCAAGGAAGAAGGGGGAGGAGGGGAGGAGGTGAAGAAGAGGAAGAGGAAAAAGAAGAAAGAAGGTGAGGAAGAGGAGGAGAGGGAGAGGAAGAAGAAGAAGAAGAAGGGAGGAAGAGGAAGAATAGGAGAGGAAGAGGAAGAAGTGGAAGAAGGAGGAGGAGGGGAGAAGGGGAAGAAGAGGAAGAAGAAGAAGAAGAAAGAAGAAGAGGGGAGGAAGAGGAGGAGGAGAGGGAGAGGAAGAAGAAGAAGAGGGGAGGAAGAGGAAGAATAGGAGGAGAGGAAGAGGAAGAAGAAGTGGAAGAAGGAGGAGGAGGGGAGAAGGGGAAGAAGAGGAAGAAGAAGAAGAAAGAAGAAGAGGGGAGGAAGAGGAGGAGGAGAGGGAGAGGAAGAAGAAGAAGAAGAAGAGGGGAGGAAGAGGAAGAATAGGAGGAGAGGAAGAGGAAGAAGAAGTGGAAGAAGGAGGAGGAGGGGAGAAGGGGAAGAAGAGGAAGAGGAAGAAGAAGAAAGAAGAAGAGGAGGAGGAGGAAGAAGAGGAGAGAGAGGGGGAGGAGGAGGAGGGGAGGGGCAAATGTAAGCTGATTCTTGCAATCTGCAACTTTCCCAGCCAGCTTCCAACCAGCAAAGTCAATGAAGAAGCCAGATTGGTGATTTACATAATGACTGTGGTATAAATTGTCGTAAAACTGGGTCTGGTTATGTGACTGGCTTAACAGCTGCCTCACTTAAGAACTAAACAGGTGCTTTAAAAATAATTTTTTAAAAGCTTGCCATTGTTGATTATTTCAAACATGCCTCACATATTGGCTAGAAAATGCCCATTTGAGCATATTTTTTTAATCTTCCTTGTTTTTAATGGATTTTTGACTTTTTATTCAGATCTTCCTGAACATCATTTTATCATTTTTCAATCTCACTCTACAGACACTTTGCTACTTGAACTACAGTCCAAAGAGTCAAGTAACTAGCAAAGATTAGATCATTGACTTCCCGCTGGGATGGCCATGAGAAATCTAGCAAGCAGAAAATATTTGCTTGGTAAGAAAATTTCACTACTCTATCTTCTTCCTCCTTCCTCTTCCTCCTCCTCCTCCTCTTCTTCTCCTCCCCCCTCCTCCCCTCCTCTTCTTCCTCCTCCTCCCCTCCTTCTCCTCCCCACTCCTCCTTCTCCTCCTCCTCTCCTCCTCCTTCTTCCCCTTCTCTCCTCCTCCTCCTCCTCCTCTCCTCCTCTTCCTCCACCTCCTCCTCCTCCTCTTCTTCTTCTTCTCCTCCCCCTCCTCCCCTCCTCCCCCCTCCTCCTCTTCTCCTCCTCCCCACTCCTCCTTCTCCTCCTCCTCTCCTCCTCCTTCTTCCCCTCCTCTCCTCCTCCTCCTCTTCTTCTTCTTCTCCTCCCCCTCCTCTTCCTCCTCCTCCTCCTCCTCCTTCTTTCCCTTCTCTCCTCCTCCTCCTCCTCTCCTCCTCCTCTTCCTCTTCCTCCTCCTCCTTCCTCTTCTTCCTCTTCCTTCTCCCCCCTCCTCCTTGAACCTACAAAAATGGAACCTTGTGGTTCCTGATCACAACCGTCCTTCAAAAGGAGAATGCCCTAGCTATTACTAAGATCTTCTTGAATGGATCCTTCAGGATGGGTAGAAACCTTTGGAAGAAGGTGTCTCCCTTCTTCCAAGATACCAAAGCCTCACAGGCTTTAAAAAAACTGTGACCCTCACCCAGAAGTCCACAGTTAACCCATGCAGGCTTTCGAAGCAGTGGAGATACTCTTAACTCCCCAGGACCTGCGTTTTTAGACACCTCCGTGTCTTCCATCCAGATGATCTAAGCGGGACACCGGATATCTCACGTTTTATGGCCCCAGTGGATTCCAGGAGCAATTATCTCTCTGCCTCTGCAAAACCAGGCCATTAGCTGATTGCAGTATTTGGAAGCTTTTCTCCCCCTCCCCTTCATTCCCTTTCCATAAACAGCTTGGCCCTCTAAAAGAGGATTACAGTCACTATGCTCTGGCAGCGCCTTCTGTTGTGATCGATGCCGTTTCCACGAGGATCAGCGGAATTAAGGAATGACCGGCCACTCGCTGTAAAGTCCTTTCGGGAATATGTTTGTTTTTTTTAAATTTTACAGTTATCATTCCATTCTTCATTCTTAACCAGAACACCGATAGGGAGAAAGACTGTCTGCCCTAACAGGTAGACAGGTTACGAAATCAACTTCACAAGAGGAATAAGATGATGATGATGATGATGATGATAATGATGATGATGATTTACACAAAAATGACAGTATACACAGCAAACGAGATGACCATGCTGGATTTCGTATCCCAAATCACTAGTCGAACACTTCCCAAGCGTTTAGGACTGCGTGATGTATCGGCGGATTATGCGAGCAGATCCCAGTATGGCGGCCTTCTGCAGCTGACCAGTGGTGATCTGGTCAGCGCCAATCGTTTTTAAGTGCTTGCCTAGGTCTTTCGGCACAGCACCCAGTGTGCTGAGTACCACTGGAACCACCTGCACTGGTTTATGCCAGAGTCTCTACAGTTCGATTCTCAAGTCCTGATATCTGGTGACTTTTTCAAGTTGTTTCTCGTCGATTCTGCTGTCACCAGGAATGACAATGTCGACGATCCACACTTTTTTCTTCTCCACAGTCGTGATATCCAGGGTATTGTGTTCCAAAACTTTGTCAGTCTGTATTCAGAAGTCCCACATTAGTTTTGCATGCTCTATTATTATTATTATTATTATTATTATTATTATTATTATTATTATTATTGGAGCCTGAGTAGCGTAGGAGGCTAATGCCTCCTACTAAGGCAGCGTTTAACATCCAGCTGCCTGCAATTACTGCAAGTTCAATTCTCACCAGGTTCAAGGTCGACTCAGCCTTCCATCCTTTCTAAGGTGGCTAAAATGAGAACCCAGTTCTGGGGGCAATAAGCTGACTTTGTATAAAATATACTAAAGTATGAAGGCTATTGCTTAATGCATTGTAAGCCGCCCTGAGTCTCCAGAGAAGGACGGCATATAAATAATTTTTTTTAAAAAAATTATTATTGTTATTATTATTATTATTATTATTATTATTATTATTTTATCGAGAGTGGCTACCATAAACAGATCTTGCAAAATCTGGACTAAATTTTACGAATGAACAGTTGGACAGGAGGAAAGATGCTAAGATGAAGGTGTAGTGAATGTCTAGAAATGGGTATGTCAATGTATGTTAAACTTGTATGTAAGATATGATTATGGATGTAGCTGTTTAGGAGGAGTTCATTTACATACTTGACAGGCAAGGAATGTACATTTGTACAAAGATAAAGAAGTATGTTAAATTTGATGATAATGGTTAAAACAAGAGACATTAAACCAAAACTGGATGCAGTATTCCAAGTAATGGTCCATTGGGACACAACTATTTTTTTGCATCTTATTCCTATTTTGTTATTGTTTTTTTAACCAGTTAGACATGTTCAACTCTTGGCAACTTCATAGGCAAGTGCTTTCCATGCTCTTTCACTTGTTAAATGTTCATCTTTGTATCAGTTTTGATGTCATCAAGCCAGCACATTCTTTGCTTGCCCCTTTTTCTTCTTCTTCTTCTTCTTCCACTAACCATTCCTAGCCTCATTGACTTTTCCAACGAATCTGCATACATGACATGGCCAAAGTACATCAGACTATTGCTGTAACCTATCCATCTGTTGCCCTGTTCCCATTTTACTCCCATTGTATTACAAATTGCTTGAGTCATTTGTTTTGCGTGGTTGCGATTTGCAATTACAGCCTCTTCCTGATTGCCATTGCTCCTTGACATATAATTACACTAGAGATGGATATCATTCACGTTGAGTTTAATTGTGGGTGAGCAAGGAATCTTTTTCGTAAGGTGCCCGGTTTGAGAACTGGAACATACCCTGTTTTCCACGAAAATAAGACCTCCTCGGATAATAAGCCCAACTGGGCTTTTGAGCGCATGCACTCAAATAAGCCCCCCGAAAGTAAGCCCTCCCCCGAAAATAAGCTGTCCCCGAAAATAAGACCTAGTGAAGGGATGGACGTTCGAGAAGTTGGAATTAATTGATTGAACTTGCGAGAAGTGTTTTTTAATGGTACAGCTTGTTTCCCTGCACACAATGGTGAGAAATGCAACAGAGCTGGAAATCAGACAATCAGAAGAACCCCGTCTTTCTCCATGCACCCCAAAATAATAAGACCTCCCTCAAAATAAGGCCAAGTGCTTATTTCGGGGTTTGTTGTGGCCTGTCAGCGGCCTTTGCGGATTGTAGCTGATTCTGACAGCGAGGAGGCTGGTGTGGTGCTGCGCCAGCAGCCTGTGCAGCTGGCACCTGTGTCAGACAATGAGGAGGCTGGAGAAGATGTGGTGCCAGAGGCGGGGATTCAGCCAGGGCCTTCAGAACCTCCAGAAGCTCCATAAGTGAAGAGGAGGAAGAGGAGGAGCCTCTTCTCGATGCACTAGCATGCAGAGCTGCCAAAAGGCAGGAGTGGCTCCTCAGGAGGAGGTCTCCTCGAGAATAAGGCTTGGGGCTAATTGGCCACTCCCTTAGCCTATTTAAGGAGGAACACCGACTGAAGCAATTTGTAGGGAACAACTTTAGTTCATTCTCCTTCGCGTCTGGATTCTCTGCACATTGCTTCTGGGCTTTCTGCCTACCTTCATAAGATTGTGATTACTTTATCTTTGGTTTCTTGTAGGCTGTTAAGAAAGTTTATTAACAGCCTTTGTTTGGAAAAGACTGAGTTATTTTAGTAAATTTAAGTTTTGTATAGACTTTCTATGTGCTGTGTTCTTTGGGGTCCATAGCTGGGACTGAACAGGATTCAAAAAAATAAGACAAGGTCTTATTTTCGGGGAAACATGGTACAAGGGGCAAAACACTTCTTGATCGAAGTTCTTTCAAGTCTCCCGAAGTTTTTTGACTCACTGTATTAGCATAGCTCCTTCCGTTTGCCTTCCCCGTCAGTAACACATCTCATGCCAAGAACTTGGCAAGACCTCTTGGCCAAGGATTACCCCAGACAAGAGCTGGTTTCAAATGAATGTTGCTGTCTTTTTGAAGCCAAGCGTGGATTTTCAACAGATGTCTGACCCCTTTCTTTCTTAACACCAAAGCGGTTAATTGAAGGGAAGGAACCGTACATTAAACCCAAGAGTTCTCAATTGAGATGCCCAGCACGTATTGCTGAATCTTATTTACTTATTTATTCATGAATGAATGAGTGACAAGACACCCCTCCCACCCAGGCTATTGCTTTTAAGATTGGCACAAATTGCAGCAACACATTTAGCTGCTGATCCCAAGGATTGGACAAGCATTTGTTTGAAATGGTATATGGTCTCCTGCTTGAGGAAGGTGGGGGGGTGGACTAGAAGACCTCCAAGATCCCTTCCTACCCTGCTTTTTATTCTGTTAAATTCCCAAATGGAATCAATTTTGTGCTCAATAAGGGGAATTGGATCTTCGCCTTTCAGTTACTATCCCCATTAGGATTAGTCTTAGTGGAAAGCCACTAAGTGTTAAGTTATTAAGTTCACATATAGACTGGGTGAAACCAGGCTTAATAGCAGTAACTGTGAGTGGGATCCTGGAGTCTTAGTGGACAACCAATTAAATATGAACCAACAGTGTGCGGCGGCAGCCAAAAAAAGCCAATGCAATCCTAAATTGCATTAACAGAGGGATTCAATCAAGATCAAGGGAGGGACTAATACCACTCTACAAAGCCTTAGTGAGACCACACCTAGAATCCTGCATCCAGTTTTGGTCACCACACTATAAAAAAAATGTTGAGACTCTAGAGCAGTGATGGCTAAACTTCTTGCCATCGCGTGCCAAAAACGGGGGGAGTGCGGGGTGGTTGTGTGTGTGCGTGCCCGCACCCATAATTCTACGCACCCTGCCCCCCCCCGCACAAGCACGTGTGATCCCCCCATGGTCCCCCCACTTTTGGCATGTGGTAGGCCCGTTTTTTCACCCTCCCCAGGCTCCAGAGGCTTTCTAGGAGTCTAGGGAGGGCGAAAACAGCCTTCCCCACCCCCCGGAAGCCCTCCAGAGGTTGGAAACAGCCCATTTGCCAACTTCCGGTGGGCCCAGAAGGCCCGAAAATCAGCTGGCCAGCGTACACATGCATGCTGGAGCTG
Source organism: Ptyas mucosa (assembly GCA_012654045.1). NCBI lineage: Eukaryota > Metazoa > Chordata > Lepidosauria > Squamata > Colubridae > Ptyas > Ptyas mucosa. The sequence goes on from WNWU01000073.1 coordinate 2,479,566, forward strand.
AGCTAGGGCAACACTTGCATGCCCACCAATATGGCTCTGCGTGCCACCTGTGGCACGCGTGCCATAGGTTCGCCATCACGGCTCTAGAGAGAGTGCAGAGAAGAGCAACCAGGATGATGAGGGGACTGGAGGCTGAAGCATACAACGAACGGTTGCAGGAACTGGGCATGGCTGGTCTAGTGAAGAGAAGGACCAGGGGAGACATGATAGCAGTCTTCCAATACTTGAGGGGCTACCACAGAGAGGAGGGGGGGGGCTCAAGCTATTTTCCAAAGCACCTGAAGTCCAGACAAGGAATAATGGATGGAAACTGATCAAGGAGAGATTCAACCTGGAAATAAGGAGGAATTTTCTGGCAGTGAGAACAATCAACCAATGGAACAGAAGTTGCCTTCAGAAGTTGTGGGAGCTTCATCCCTGGAGGTCTTCAAGAAGAGACTGGGCTGCTTGCGTGGGAGGTTTCCTGCTTGGGCAGTGGGGGGGTTGGACTAGATGACCTACAGGACAAGATCCCTTCCAACTCGGTTAATCTGTTATCTATTATCTGATTAAATAAATAAAGCTTGAAGTATCTTGGATCCAGGAGGTATCTTGAAGACAAAGTCATGTGAGAGGTAACCACTACTCGTTCTAAGCAAGTTCAACTCCACAAGCTGTCTATGGGGAAGACTTGATTTAGAAAATAAGGGAATCAGATCTCAGAGATGATCAGGAGGCAGATTTATTTTAAGTACTACAGGTAGCCCTCGACTTACAACAGTTCGTTTAGCGACCATTTGAAGTTATGACAGCATTGAAACAAGTGACTTACGACCATTTCCCACACAACTTTTGCAGCATGCCCGTGGTCACGTGATCGAAATTCAGAGGCTTGGCAACCTGGCTCATATTTATGACGGTTGCCGTGTCTTGGGGTCATGTGATCCCCCTTTTCAGACCTTCAGACAAGCAAAGTCAACGGGGAAACCAGCTTCACTTAACAACGATGTCATTAACTTAACAGCTGTGCCAATTCACTTAACAACTGTGGCAAGAAAGGTCCTAAAATGGGGCTGAACTCACTTAGCAACTGTCTCACTTAGTGACAGGAATTTTGGGCTCAATTGTGGTCGTAAGTAGAGGACGGCTGAGGATTCGAACACGCCTGGACAGTAAAACAGACTGCTCAATGGTGGTTGATGTCAGTTAGAGGGTTGTAATAGTAACAGTAACAGAGTTGGAAGGGACCTTGGAGGTCATCTAGTCCAACCCCCTGCTCAAGCAGGAGACCTGTACTAGGGATTCGAACCACCGAACAGCCGACCTTTTTGATCGACAAGCTCAGTGTCTTAGCCACTGAGCCACCTAGTTGGTACCGTTGCAAAGAAAGGTTTGGTGTGATCACCAAACATCCTCACTGTTTAGGGTAAAGGTTCCCCTTGCACATATGTGCTAGTCGTTCCCGACTCTAGGGGGCGGTGCTCATCTCCATTCCTAAGACGAAGAGCCAGCGCTGTCTGATGACAATTCCGTGGTCAGGTGGCCGACATGACTAAAGCGCATGGAACACTGTTACCTTCCCACCAAGGTGGTCCCTATTTTTCTACTTGCATTTTTACCTGCTTTTGAACCGCTAGGTTGGCAGAAGCTGGGACAAGTAACAGGAGCTCACTCCATTATGCGGCGCTAGGGATTCAAACCGCCGAACTGCCGACCTTTCGATCGACAAGCTCAGTGTCTTAGCCACTGAGCCACCGCAATCCCCCCTCACTGTTTAGAGTCCTGCAAATTAAGGATTTTGAGAATGGCTGTCTTAATCCAAATACCAACTTCAGCTCCATCTCAACAAATCATACCGCATGAAACGGTTAATTTTCCTGTTTTAACTCTATTTCTGGCATGGCCAGCTTTCCCGGATTCTTAGCAAGAAGTATTTTGAGGGGCATCAAACCTTAAGGCCAGGAGGTATTTGGCTCCCCATTCTTAGCCTAGCTAAGAGCTAAATATTTAAATAAATTGCAATGGAGAACTTCAAGCTTTATTTATTTAAATTTCCATCCATGACCCTTTGCGAGCAGTGTCTTTAATTAGCAATCATTTTTAATTTGCCTGACTTTGATTTAATTGAATGTGAGAGCATGCTTGACTCTGTATTTAGGTCAGATTGATGAGTAGCATTAAATTCAATTCATTGTTGCTGAATTCAGTTTTTCTCCTTGATATGAAAAAGATTGATGTGATATTTAAAACTATTAACAATACAATATTTCAATTTTGGGGTGATGTTTTACAGGGCACTCCTAAGCGTGTCTACTCAAAATAGGTCCCAAAATGTTGTGTACGTCTACATAAAATACATCAAGTTTTAATTATCTGTGTTGGGGATTCTTCTCTAGTACAAGCTTCTGGTCCACCAGATGTTCCTTGAGTATCTTCAGATATTGGCCAGCTTGGTTGGAGCTGCTGAGACTTCTAGCTCAGAATTATCTTGATCTTGAAGAATGATGCATAGAGATGAAAATCCAAATCTCTATGTCTATGGAGATTCTCAGTCATCCAGGTCATGATTGTCCCAAAGGTGCTTTTTCAAGAGACAAGTGGACCTTCTAGTTTTTCTTTGAAGACGTTTCACTTCTTCTGCTGAAGAAGCTTCTTGGATGAGAAGTGAAACGTCTTCAAAGAAAAACCAGAAAGTCCTGTTGCCTCCTGAAAAAGCACTTTTGGGTTAAAATCTGTATGTTGTTAGCTTTTAGAATTCCACAAGAATGTTCTTCTGTCTTACAAAATGTGTGATACCTATCAAGGAGTTGCAGTAATACTTAACTAATTAAGCTGACCATATTATCAGCTTTCAAGAATTGTCAGCCTTACCTGGTAGACCAGAGAGGAAAATATGACCAGATAAACTAGGTAAAGGTAAAGGTTCCCCTTGCACATATGCGCTAGTCGTTCCTGACTCTAGGGGGCGGTGCTCATCTCCATTTCAAAGCCAAAGAGCCAGCACTGTCCGAAGATGTCTCCGTGGTCATGTGGCCGGAATGACTCAACACCAAAGGCGCACGGAACGCTGTTCCCTTCCCACCAAAGGTGGTCCCTATTTTTCTACTTGCATTTTTTACCTGCTTTCGAACTGCTAGGTTGGCAGAAGCTGGGGCAAGTAATGGGAGCTCATTCCATTATGCGGCACTAGGGATCTGAACTACTGAACTGCCAAGCTTTCGATCGACAAGCTCAGCCTCTTAGCCACTGATCCACTGCCAGATAAGCTAGTTCTATTTTAATGTAAAGCTACATTCGCAGAATCTTGCAATTCTCCCCCATCTCCTTTACAGCCTGAGAAACTTTTCTGGGTCTCTTATCCCACCCATTTTATAGCTGTGGACTAAGCTGTCTGTTATCTACCTATTGCCTTGGTAGTGTCTCTTCTCCCGTCTCCAAGGCCTGTCCTCCCCCAAACCATCTCAGTAATGAATAACATTGCAGGACATCTTCACTTTCTAATAACTATTCTTGAAAGTGTGATCAATCAACAATCCAATTGTATCTGCCCCAAAGTCCTATACTAGCAGCTAGCCTAGATTTAGGTAGAAGTCCCCTAAATTCAAGAATACAATATTTCACTACTCGGCTCATAATCCCATCTTTCTTATTATTTTACATACAACGGGGAATGTCGTCTTATTTTTAGTATAAAGAAACTACCAAATTCAGCCATTGTCCCTTTGCACTTTTACGAGTGGAACAGAAGAGGGGCTCCATTCCTGCCCTTCTAGAAATTGTGTGTCCGCAAGAGTCCTTTTTTTTGACAGTAAAATATCAAAATACTGCTTTCTCAGGGTGGACTTTCAGGTCATAAAGCTGTTGAGAGAACAGCTCAACGGCAGTCTCTTGAACTCTGGCTCCCTCCTTTCTCCCCTGGATGTAAAATTAATTGTAATTCAGTTAACCAACAAAACAAACCCCCTTTTGGGGACGTTGAGAAGAATTTGCTTTATAGCACCAAACGTGAAGCCTTGTTCAGCTCCAAAGGCAACTGTGTGTATTTAGCAGTGCAATAAACGTGCCAGAAAATGAATTATATATCAACCCAGAACTCTGAGTCGGAGAGTTTAAGCTACTATGCTAATCTTTCCCCCAGTATATACTCTCCAGAGGAGTGGTGCTAAACACTGAAGCACATGCAATTCAATGTATGTTTAACTTGGGAGTAAGATTTGGTTGAGGAAGAGATGCTCTCAGAGAAGTAGGCGTGAAATGGAAGTCAAATCTGTCTAGTAATGCTATTCTTTCTGCCTCAAAGGCCTTTGAAATTGGTTCAGACAACACATGGAAGATCTGTTTCCAGGCTTAACTTGATGTGGGATAACAGTTGTTCCTTGTTCGTGGCAGAAGCACCTTCAAATTACAGATGTATAACCTTCAATACTGAACAAAGGAAATAGTTGTAAAAATATAGCATGCGTAAAAGGTACGTAAAATAAATAGGATTAAAACTAGAACATCGATCAGAATAGAGCTGGAAGGAACCGTGGAGGTCTTCTAGTCCAACCCCCTGCTCAAGAAGGAGACTCTATACCAATTCAGACAAATGACTGTCCAGTCTTTTCTTAAAAGTCTCCAGTGATGAAGCACCCACGACTTCTGGATGACAAGCTGTTCCATTGGTTAATTGTTCTTACTGTTAGGAAGTTTCTCCTTAATTCCAGGTTGCTTCTCTCCTTGATTAGTTTCCATCCATTGCTTCTAGGCCTGTCTTTAGATGCTTTGGTGCAATTCATTAAAGAGTCAAAGATTTTTAGAAAATCAAGTTTTCTAAGTTTCTCAACAATTCATTTGGAAGGGAAAATTCTGCACAATTCAGTTGGAAGAGAAGATTCTAACAGTTCAATTGGAAGGGAAGATTCTGCAGAATTCGGTTGGAAGATAGGATTCTACAAAATTCAATTGGAAGAAAAGATTCTACACA
>WNWU01000073.1:2495577-2518474 GCA_012654045.1 Ptyas mucosa
CGGTTCTATAGAACTGGTAGTAAAACCGGCAGGAGGCTCCGCCCATCCACCACGCCGTCATCATGGGTGATCTGCACATGTACAGAAGCTTCTACACATGCGCAGAAGCGTGCGTGCTCCCACTGCGAACCAGTAGTAAAGGAAAGTAGAACTCATCCCTGTGCCCAGTGATATCAGGGGACAGCCCGCAATGTTTTGTGCTGTGCTCACCACCTTCCGTAATGCCTTTCTATCCGCGGCTATCAAGCCAGCATACTACGCCGTAATGCAGAGGTCTCCAAACTTGGCAACGTTAAGACTTGTGGACTTCAACTCCCAGAATTCCTCAGCCAGCCATGCTGGCTAGGGAATTCTAGGAGTTGAAGTCCACAAGTCTTAAAAGTTGCCAAGTTTGAAGACCTGGCTGAGGAATTCTGGGAGTTGAAGTTCACAAGTCTTAACGTTGCCAAGTTTGGAGACCCCTGCTGTAATGCAATGAGTGAGGACGCTTTCTATTGTGGACCAGTAAAAGGTGGTTATCAGGTGTTGTTCCACTTTGTTTTTTCACAAGACTCTAAGGAAGTGGAGTCTCTGTTGGACCTTTCTGGCCACCTGGGTCATGTTGATTTTCCAGGTGAGATCTTCGCTGAGGTAGACTCCCAGGAGTTTAAAGGAGGAAATCAGGGGTGAAATCCAGCAGGTTCTGGAGAACCATTAGCGGAAATTTTGAGTAGTTCAGAGAACCGGCAAATGCCACCTCTGGCTGGTCCCAGAGAGGGTGGGAATGGAGATTTTGCAGTGTCCTTCCCCTGCCACACCCACCAAGCCATGCCCACCAAGCTACACCACGCCCACCAAGCCACGCCCACAGAACCGGCAGTAAAAAAAATTGGATTTCACCACTGGAAGAAACTCTCTCCACACAGCCCCCACTCAATGTAGAGTGGGACAGGTTCCTCTCTCTTCTTCCAGAAGTCTAACACCATCTCCTTTGTCTTGCTGATGTTCAGATGTTGCAGGTTGTTTCCCAAGCACCATGTGGCTCATCAATACTGTTCCACAGTGTAGTTCCCCCGCCTGATTTGCAGGTGGACTTCTGAGGCTCAGAGCTCCAATGTCAGCAAGAAACGGAGACAACACACAAATTAACAAAAAGGACAGCAGGAAGGGGCATTAAATCCAAGCAACATCCTACCTATCACTCTGGCAGGACCGTGTGTGCGTGTTGCAAGAAAGGAACAGCACATCCTTCCTGATTGAATTAGGAGCTTGATATTTGATCTCTGCCTTCCGCTGTCCATTCACGAACACACTAATTCACTCTTTTGCTTTGTGTGGGGAGAAAGGGAGGAGGAGGAGGAGGAGGGAGGGGGCCTCTCCCACCCCACGGCGGTGGTGGCATTGCCTGCTTTCCATCACAGGCTGCTTAAATATTCGCTCAGTGTGTCCGTCACTGGCAAATCCAATTCCGGTGGTGCAGGGAATTAATTGAGGGCATTCCACAGGAGCGGTAGGCCAGGCCACAAAATGAAAGTGGTAATTAACAAATGCTTTCCTGGGACGTGTGATCAAGAGTTTGATAAAGGAACCTCGATGTGCAGCTGTGCTTGGAGCCAGAGAGACGCAGATTCTGAACGTCCTGTTTGGTTGGGTTGTTTACAGGAAGCGTTGGGAAGCCAAAAACTCCCATCGATGGTCGGGCTACATCTTACATCTTGAGCGTGCTGGTGGATCAGATGGGGAAAGTTTCTGTGAGAACGTTAGATGGATTTCCTGTGGGAGGATGAATATGGGACCCTCTTTCTGGACGACAGCAGATCTACCGCTGAGCTACGTAGTCTTCGTTCGCTGCAAGGTGGAGAAGACTTTGAGAGAACTTCTACAGTACAGTAAGTTGTAAGCATGTCATTCTACTTTTTTCGCTCCTCAACTTCTGAGACCTGGTTGGCGTCCTTCTGGGTTCTCCACGTCCAAACGTCTTCCAAAACTGTCAGGTGTTATTGTGAGTGCAGGTGCACCTGTGTCTCTTTTGAACTGCCTCCTACTTGGAGGGCTGTAAACAGTTTTCTGAAGCAAGGAGGGAGTGCAGGGAGTGGGGGGGGGAAGTGTCATTAATTATATCGTCTAATAAACTCAGTTGGCTCCTTTCCCAGTTTACAAAACAATGTTCATACCAGCCTGGGATACTGGTGTTTCCGTGTAATTATGTTTATATGGAAAGTTAATTTTTGTTTTCATAAATTGATTTGAGGCTTCTGGAAGCTATTTGGAGATAATTAACTTTGCACGCACAGATGTACCAACAAAGGGTGGTCTGTTCAACGTACGAGGTAGTCTGTGAGTACAAAGGCCCTAAGGGGGGAAGATGATTGTGATGGGGGTGATTGTGGTGGTTTGCACTCTGAACTCTCCCGTTTTCAGTTATCCCCATGCTTTAAATACGAATTCACACAGCTCATGTGGGAACCCAGTCATTGTAACTTACGGTTATGGCCCGCCAGCGGCCTGCGTGGATCGTGGCTGATCCTGACGACGAGGAGGCTGGTGTGGGGTCGCGCCAGCAGCCTGCGCAGCCGGTGCTTGCGTCAGACAGCGAGGAGGCTGAAGAGGATGTGGTGCCAGAGGCAGAGACTCAGCCTGGGCCTTCAGAACCTCCAGAGGCTCCTTCAAGTGGAGAGAGCGAAGTGGAGGAGCCTCTTCTCAATGCTCGAGCACGCAGGGCTGCCAAAAGGCAGGAGTGGCTCCTCAGGAGGAGGAGGTCTCCTTGAGAGTAAGGTTTGAGGATAATTGGCCACTCCCTTAGCCTATTTAAGTAGCACGCAGTTAGTAATTTCTTGCTGGAAACAACATGTAATTATTACAGAGCATTTTGGAGAGTGAGTGTCTTATCGTATCTTGTTTCTGGGCTGGTTGCCAACCTTTGCCGGCCTTTGTTTATTCTTGGTACATTATAACTTTGATAAGGACTGTTGGTGTGTGTCACAATCCTTGGGAATCCAGAGCTGGGGCAGATCACTTACAGATTAACAGAACTGGAAGGGACTTTGTAGGTCATCTAGTCCAACCCCCCCTCCAAGCAGGAGACCCTACACCAATGATGGCTAACCTTTTCCGGACAGAGTGCCCAAAGTGTGTGTGCGCGCGCATGAATGCACATATTCGTGCCCAAAGTCCCAAAATGCAAAGCACTCTTACCCCCCGCACAGACATGTGACCCCCCACATATGCCTTGACCCACCCACGCATGTGTGCGCAACCACTCTGCGTGCCCATGGCCTCCACAAAAGTGCGGCAAAAACCCGACGACTAGCTGGCTGGTGGGAGGTGCCTGCACATGCGCAGTGGAGCTGAACTGAGGTGACGGCTTGCTTGCCCACAGAGAGGGCGCTGCTTGCCACCTGTGGTACGCGCGCCATAGGTTTGCCATCACGGCTCTACACCATTTCTGACAGATGGCAGTCCAGTCTCTTCTTGAAAGCTTCCAGGGATGAAGCTCCCACAACTTCTGAAGGCAACTTCCGTTCCATTGGTTGATTGTTCTCACTGTCAGAAAATGTCTCCTTATTTCCAGGTTGAATCTCTCCTTGTTCAGTTTCCATCCGTTATTCCTTGTCTGGCCTTCAGGTGCTTTGGAAAATAGCTTGACCCCTCCTCTCTGTGGCAGCCCCTCAAATATCAGAAGATGCTCTCCTGTCTCTCCTGGTCCTTCTCTTCACTAGACTAGCCATGCCCAGTTCCTGCAACCGCTCATCGTATGTTTTAGCCTCCAGTCCCCTCATCATTCTGGTTGCTCTTCTCTGCACACTTTCTAGAGTCTCAACATCTTTTTTTTTATAGTGTGGGGACCAAAACTGGATGCAGTATTCTAGGTGTGGTCTTACCTGTACGACTCTATAGCTTAACATATTGTGGAAACTTGGCAATTGTGGCTAAAACTTGATTAATGAAAGGGGATGTATTAATAAGCTCTAGAAACAGATTAGCAGGTTGAAACGTTGTATGACCCCCCAAACCTGTTGTAATAGTACTTGTTTCCAGACTAATTATTCTCAGTTTTCTGATTCTGTGGCTTACCAGGTTCATTTGGGGCCAAAAAGTGTCTTCGTTTTCCCTCTGGCTGCTAAGCTTTCTGTCTTATCCTCCTTCACCATTGTTTTGACCTTCCTGAATGACTCGGGTGGGCTATCCCATTTCACCTCATCAGGAATCTTTGTAGCAAAAGGATAATGGAGGTAGGCTGCATTTCTAATCAGATTTGGTGACAAGGAACGACCCCTGAGAATAAGAGAGCGCAATTGAGGGCGAAGGTAGGCAAATGGAATTCAAATGAGCAAACTCAATCACAGTCAACGCACACGGAGATCTGGAATGTTGGAATCATCCTGAATAAAACGCAGGATGTTTTTAACTTATCCGTTTTTCATTCCAAAATAACAGAGTTGGAAGGGACCATGGAGGTTTTCTAATCCAACCCCCTGCTCAGGCAGGACACCCTATAGCATTTCAGACAAATGGTTGTCCAATCTCTTCTTTAAAATGTCCAGTGTTGGAGCATTCACAATTTCTGGAGGCAAGCTGTTCCACTGGTTACTTGTTCTCACTGTCCGGAAATTATTCCTTAGTTCCAGGTTGCTTCTTTCCTTGATTAGTTTCCACCCATTGCTTCTTGTCCTGCCCTCAGGGGCTTTGGAGAAGAGCTTGACACCCTCTTCTTTGGGGCAGCCCCTGAGATATCGGAAGACTGCTATCATGTCTCCCCTGGTCCTTCTTTTCATTAAACCAGACATACCCAGTTCCTGCAACCGTTCTTCATATGTTTTATCTTCCAGTCCCCTAATCCTCTTTCTTGCTCTTCTCTGCACTCTTTCTAGAATCTCAATGTCTTTTTTTACATCATGGCAACCAAAACTGGATGCAATATTGCAAGTGTGGCCTTACCAAGGCCTTATAAAGCGGCATTAACACTTCACGTGATCTTGATTCTGTCCCTCTGTTGATGCAGCCTAGGATTGCGTTGGCCTTTTATGGCAGCTGCAACACACGGCTGGCTCATATGTCAGTGACTGTTCACTTGGAATCACTTCAGTTTTTCTTTCTTTCTTTCTTTCTTTCTTTCTTTCTTTCTTTCTTTCTTTCTTCTTTCTTTCTTTCTTTTTTAAAATAATCTTTACTCAACCTTTTTTAGTTTTAAAAAACACATTTCCACTTTTACAGCTTTCAATAATCGCTAACAATTCTAGTCTTCCCGAACTTCTGGTAGGCCTGTTTTTCACCCTCCCCGAGCCTCCATGTGCACCCTGCACTTACCTGCATCCAAAACGGGCCGGGTGGGGACTCCTGGGAGGGGAGGGGCAGGATGGACGGGGCCAACCAGGAGTGGGATTTGGGAGAATCTTAGCTAGAGGTTCTCCCGAACCCCTGCAAACCCCCAGCAGCCCATCCCTGGAACCACAGGATTCACTGAACCACCTCAGTGAATCTCTTAATCATGGCACGAAAGGTTGTAAAATCTGGCCTGAGCGCCCCCACCCCCACCCGTCCCCCCTTTAGTAACCACCTTGTTTAGCCATGAAAATTCTGGCCCCAATGACGGTTGTAAGTTGAGGGCAACCCTTAAAGAACAAAAACGTAGATTTTTTCATAAGTGGCCACTGTCCGTGCCTATCCATTTCAGAGCTGTCAGTTTGTATTTTTTGTACTCCTTGTGCCTCCTAGGCTAATTCCCTGGTTTATCACAGAGAAAGACACAGAGAGGGCCTCCTCAGGGTGCCATCAGTCAAGCAATGTCGGCTGGCGGCCCCCAGGGGGGGAGAGCCTTCTCTGTGGGGGCACCCACCCTATGGAATGAGCTACCTCCTGGAATAAGACTGATCCCTTACCTTCGTACCTTCCGCAAAACCTTGAAGACTTACTTATTCCAGCAAGCTTAAATGGTTTTAAATTGGGCCTAGCTTAAATGGTTTTAAATTGGGATTTTGAATTTTATAGACTTGGGGTTTTAAATTGGGAGGCCGATCGATTTAATATCTTTTAATTTATCTTAATTTTTGTATTGTATGTATTTTAATTCTGGCTGTCCACCGCCCTGAGTCCCTTCTGGGAGAAGGGCGGGATACAAATTAAATAATAATAATAATAATAATAATAATAATAATAATAATAATAATATCATCATCATATTGTGAGTTACATCCCCCCTTACTCTAGTTGGGAAGGGAAGAAACAAAAAATTTGCATATCAAAGGTGAGCATGCTGGAACAATAGCCCTGGATGAGATCAGAAGCAACTTGTGGAAAAGACTAGCAGTGTTTTCCATCTGAATTTCATGTCGCCGCAAAGAAACGAGCGTGTGTTTTATAGAATGGTGGCTTATTACAAAAGCTCTGCCTTGCCTTCTTTCCTTCCTTCCTTCCTTCAAGCATGAGCAACACAATGTGTCTTGCTCCATACATATCTATCTACTCTCTTTCTCCCCGCCCCTCCCTCACCCCCGCCCCTCTCTCAACTACAGTCTTTCTCTGGTTGTGAGATCCCTCGGTGGTTGTTAACTTTGATTGCCAACTTCTGGCATTCCAGAAACAAAGGGAAGACTGTTCCTTTATTTGGGCAGATTCTTCTCCAAAGGATAAGCGTGAAGATGGAGGATGGAGGACAAATTCAGTTTTTCTCTGAACATGTCCTACGTTGGCAGAGTTCAGCCACTGCACCACCCGAAATGTATTTATTTATTTCTTTTTTTATATTTGTAAATCGTATTTAGAGAGCCACCTATCTCACCATCAAGTGACTCTGGGCAGTATACAATATTTATCATCTGAAACTGGCTGTCCTCTAAATTTGGCAATGCTGGTTATGAGAGAGAGAGAGAGATAGAAAGAAAGAGGGAGAGAGAGGGAGAGATGAGACAAAGAGAGAGATGTGAGAGAGAGACAGAGATAGAGACAGAAACAGAAACAGAGACAGAGAGACAGAGAAAAAGAGAGGGGGGAGAGAAAGAAAGAGAAAGAAAGAGAGAGAGAGAGAGACAGAGAGAGAAGGAGAAAGAAAAAAAAGAGAGAGTAAGAGAGAAAGAGACAGAGAGAGATTATAGAACAACAGTTCTTATATTCATGAAAAGAATTTGGGGAAATGGATAAATCTATGCATTAGGAAGAACATTGCAAATGGAATTGCAGCTGGGATAAATGAATACTAAAAGGCCCCAAATATATTACAGATGGTTAAAGATAATTTTTGCCAATTGTGATGGAACTGAAAAAAGAATCTGAAATAGACTTATCCATCCTTAATCAGAAACTGAGGGCTTCTCTTCTCTTCTCTTCTCTTCTCTTCTCTTCTCTTCTCTTCTCTTCTCTTCTCTTCTCTTCTCTTCTCTTCTCTCCTCTCCTCTCCTCTCCTCTCCTCTCCTCTCCTCTCCTCTCCTCTCCTCTCCTCTCCTCTCCTCCTCTCCTCTCTTCTTCCTCTCCTCTCCCCTCCCCTCTCCATTCCTCTACTCCTCTTCTCTTCTCTCTTCTTCCTCTCCTCTCCTCTCCTCTCCCCTCCTCTACTCCCCTCCCCTCTTCTTCCCCTCCCCTCCCCTCCCCTCCCTTCCCTTCCCTTCTCTTCTTTTCTCCTTCCCTCCCCTCCCCTATGTCAGCTATTTCAAGACCTTCTCATTGCCCAGCCCTTCCCCCAACAGACATAAGTCTTCTTGAAAAACACAATTTGACATGCTACGCCAGATCTTATTGATAGATCTGATACAACTCAAGCTTTTCCTTCCAGTGAGTAGGGAGGGGACTGGTTTATCTCTCTTGAGCATTGATTTTTCTGTCCTTGTATTTGGGGAATTTATGGAACCCAATGAATGAAAGGACAAATTCGATTTCCAGGCCCTTGAAAGACTAAAGTGGTTAGTATTTTACCTCTGTGCCCCTGCCTTTCACTGTTTAAAAAAAAGCAAGAAAGACACCGGGCTACAGAAGGCGGTGGCAAAAATAGAAAACCCACAGGCAGAGCATTTTTCCTCCCAAGGATTTATGACAGTAAGCACATCTGATTTTTCCTCTCTCTTTACAAATTGCAAACATGTGGAAGAACGTTTTCGGAAAACCCTCCGATATCTGAGAACCAAACCAGGACTTGCAACGCAGGTAGAGGAAAGATTGTTAAGATCTCTCATTCCTTTATATTTCTCACCTCTACCCAGTGATGGAATCCAATTTTTTTTTACTACCGGTTCTGTGGGCGTGGCTTGGTGGGCGTGGTGTAGCTTGGTGGGCGTGGCAGGGGAAGGATACTGCAAAATCCCCATTCCCTCCCCACTCCTGGGGGAAGGATACTGCAAAAATCCCCATTCCCTCCCCACTCTTGTGGGAAGGATATTGCAAAATCTCCATTCCCACCCCACTCTGGGGCCAGCCAGAGGTGGTATTTGCCAGTTTACTCAAAATTTCCGCTACCTGTTCTCCAGAACCTGCTGAATTTCACCCCTGCCTCTACCCATAATTTGGTAAATTGAGGATATTTTTAAACATGTAAAGCGTAAAAGTATAAATGATCGCACTCAAAGCGCGTGCGCGATGCAAACCGGTGGTAAAACTGATTAGAACCCACCACTGCTCCAGAGGCAAATAGCAGAGGCATAGGAACAGGAGGAGCCCATTCCTAATGCACACATGTGCAGAGCTGCCAGAAGGCAAGAGCAGCTAAAGCAAAAAGGACGACTTGGGAGTAAGGCCAGGAGATGATTGGCCCCTCGCAGAAGTCTTAAAAGAGCAGCAACGGCTCTTGGGATCTTTGTAGGAAAGCAACATTGCTACATTTGTTTCTTGTCGGCATCTCTTGCTTCTGAACTTCAATGGGTTTTGCCAAGAAAAGCCTTTGGCAGGGTCCCAAAGAAGACAAAGGTTGGTGATAAGGCCGAAGGACTGTTTGGAATTACTTTGGACTAAGCTGAGAATGAAGTAATTCTCAGCTGTTCTAATAAAATATGTTTGTTTAGGACTGATTGTATCTGGTAGTAACTACTTGGACCTAGATCACAACACCTTGGCATTGGGGAACACGCTTTTGTTCCCCTCGAAATGGGAACAAGCGTTTGTCGAACCCTTACCTCCTCCCAACCTCCCACTCAGAACGAAGTGATAATACGAGTGTTATGATTAAATTACATTAATGTGCAAATATGTACCGATTTCATCTAAAGAGCACTTTATGGTTTCCTCTATAAAGCTGTATAAACATTAGTAATCTGTACCACAGTGGGCCTCTTTAGTCCTCGGCCACGTTTAAATCTATCAAGCCGGGAGACTGTTCTCATTTTGATGCCTCCACTTCAAAACAGAAAGTACCTTCTCTGGGGAATGGGAAATTGTGATTAACAATGGACATGACACAAACGCGGTGTTTTATGGCAGAAATCAGATGCCTCCTGGTTCTCCCCTCCTCCCATTATCCCTTTGTCAAGGGAACAAGCTCCGACGATCACCGACGATCTGTTCGTTGTCTGTTGCCTCTTTGATTCAAGCCAAAAGATGAAGCTAACAGTTGCGTAGTCTGGTTTGTGTTTTGAAAGAAGAAAAGTCCCTTGGGGCCACCAGTGGTGCTTGGACATGTTTCTTCTTGGTGGACGGATGCCAAAACCCAGAGACGAATACTGAAGGAATATCATCCCCTGGTTTTATGCTGGCCTATGAACATAAGCAGTTCAGCGGTTCGAATCCCTAGTGCCGCGTAACGGGGTGAGCTCCTGTGACTTGTCCCAGCTTCTGCCAACCTAGCAGTTCGAAAGCACGTAAAAAAAATGCAAGTAGAAAAAATAGGGACCCCCTTTGGTGAGAAGGGAACAGCGTTCCGTGCGCCTTTGGCATTTAGTCATGCCGGCCACATGACCACGGAGACGTCTTCGGACAGCGCTGGCTCTTCGGCTTTGAAATGGAGATGAGCACTGCCCCCTAGAACAGTGGTAGGTTCCTCCTGGTTCAGCCTGGTTTGGCTGAGCTGGTAGTGGTGACGATATGATGTCACTGAACCGGTTCTCTTTGTTTGGGAGCTGGGCTCTCCCGCCCCACTGCCCCCTAGAGCAGTGGTAGTTCCTCCTGGTTCATCTCAGTTCAGCCGAGCCGGTAGCGGTGACGACATGACGTCACCAAACTGGTTCTCTTTGTTCGGGAGCTGGGCCCTCCCCCCCGTTATTCGTACCTTTTATTTGGCCCGCCCCCAATCTATTCACTGCCTCCCAAGTCCCAGCTGATCAGCTAGAAGGAAAAAAAACTGTTTAAACTCTTGCTGCGGGGCTTCAAAGGGCCGCCCTACAGCTGATCAGTGTTAAAAGGCAATGTGGTAGTAGACCAGTGTGCTCGAAAAACAAATGGGTAGACCAGAATGCTCCAAGAACAAATGGATAGACCGGTACAGCTCTGCAAGCAGTTAAAAGCCTGGTAGACCACTACCTCTGCTAAATCCTAAAGAATTGTCACATGACCATCAAGCCATGCCCACAAAATAAGCCACGCCCACAGAACTGGTAGTAAAAAAATTTAGAACCCACCCCTGCCCTAGAGTCAGGAACGACTAGCACATATGTGCAAGAGGAACCTTTACCTTATGAGCATAATAAAGAATTGAATGATGGATTATCTAGGGAGATTTCAGTCATCCAGGTCACGGTCGTCCCAAAGGTGCTTTTTCCAAAGCCAACTGGACTTCCTTGGTTGTTTTTTTTTTCCTTGAAAACGTTTCACTTCTTATTCAAGAAGCCTCTTCAGTTCTGACTGAATGGTGGAGGATGGAAGGATTTATATTCCTTGCAATCATCTGGTCATTAGTATTCTTTCTGAGAGTCATTGAGGCCACTTGGAGGTTTATCTGTGCCTTCAGGGTCACCTGAATCAGGATGCAATTGGGTGTGGAACTTTTCTGGGCCCTCTTGGGTTGTTGATTGTTAAAAGACAAGCTGACCTGGCCATAGATTGGTGGCATCCACAAGTTTGGATTGTTGGGAAAGAGAACAAATCCTCCTTTCCAACTTCGATCTACCGTGTTTTCCCGAAAATAAGACCCTGTCTTATATTTTTTTGAGCCCTGAAATAAGCGCTTGGTCTTATTGCCATGCACTCAAAAACCCGATTGGGCTTATTATCAGGGGAGGTCTTATTTTGGGAGAAACAGGGCAGCTCACATGTGCTTAGTATCCAAGTTCCAACAAGGTTTACTAGATGCTACTACCTGCTGAAATAGTTGTTAATTAGTTAATTCCAGACAACTTAAATGACTGTGATGGAGAATAGACAGCCCAAAGTAATTCTGCTCTCTTATGGTTGAGCAAGCAACGGTCTAGACAAAGATTTATCTCCCGACTTCCTCTTGGATTGTCACTTGTTTCACAATCTTCTCAAGGTCTATAATAGATCTGCAGTTAACCCAGCATGGTGCGATTGATATAAGAGCCCTGACGCCACCAGCTTGCCTCTCCGTAATCTAGATGCCTCTTGATGCGGGTGAAGAAGGAGATTGCAAAAGTTGGCTTGAAACTCAACATTAAGAAAACTAAGATCATGGCATCCGGCCTTCTCAATTCCAAATGGCAAATAGATGGGGAAGAAATGGAGGTAATGACAGATTTCCTGAACTCCAAGATCACCGCAGTTGGGGACTGCAGCAGTGGTGGGTTTCAAAATTTTTTTACTACCGCTTCTGTGGGTATGGCTTGGTGGAAGTGGCTTGGTGGGCATGGCAGGGGAAGGATACTGTAAAATCTCCATTCCCACCCCACTCCAGGGGAAGGTTACTGCAAAATCCCCATTTCCTCCCGATCAGCTGGGACTTGAGAGGCAGAGAATAGATGGGGGTGGGGCCAGTCAGAATTTTTACTACCGGTTCTCCGAATGACTCAAAATTTCTGCTACCAGTTCTCCAGAACTGGTCAGAAACCCATCTCTAGACTGCAGCCAAGAAATTAAAAGACGCTTGATCCTGGGGAAGAAAGCCATGGCAAAGTTAGACAGCATTGTAAAAAGCAGAGGCATCACCCTGCCAATAAAAGTGCGTATAGTCAAGGCGATGGTTTTCCCAGTTGCAATGGATGGCTGTGAAAGTTGGACCATAAGGAAGGCTGAGCACCAAAGAATGGAGGCCTTTGAACTCTGGTGCTGGAGAAGACTCCTGTGAGTCCCTTGGACTGCAAGGCGATCCAATCGGTCAGTCCTAGAGGAGATCAACCCTGACTGCTCTTTAGAAGGCCAGATCCTGAAGAGGAAACTCAAATACTTTGGCCACCTAATGAGAAGGAAGGAAGGACTCCCTGGAGAAGAGCCTAATGCTGGGAACGATGGAGGGCAAAAGAAGAAGGGGACGGCAGAGAATGAGGTGGCTGGATGGAGTCACTGAAGCAGTCGGCGTCAGCTTCAATGGACTCCAGAGAATGGTAGAGGACAGGAAGGCCTAGAGGAATGTTGTCCATGGGGTCGCGATGGGTCGGACATGACTTCGCGACTAACAGCAACAAATTTAGATGCTGGATGCAAATACCCACTTCTCAAAAATGAAGTGTGATGGGACTTACATTTGTTTAGCAAAAATATCCAGTGCAATCGCCTCTCTAGAATCTTTCAGGATTCCGCCTCCCCCTGCTCTGTGACATCTGAAGAGAAGATCCCATGGGATCCTTGCATAATAATAATAGTAATTTTAAAAAATGGAAGCAACCAGGGAAACTTCAGCGTGGTTAAAGAATATAACCTTTCTACCACATGCTACATTCAAGGAAGCTCAACACCACCACCAAGAGACATCGCAAAGAATTCTCCAGCATCAGAGAATAAGGTTGAAACCCAGAGGCTCCTTTGCAGGAAAGGAAAAGTCACAAGAAATTGTAAACATGGATTTCAGTGTCATGTTACTATTGATCAGGTAGTTTGCCCCGTCTGTCAGTACTGGTGGGATTACCAGCTCTGAGTAGCAATCCAACAGTAAACAATAGTCTAATTAAGGAGCCACCAAGAACATTTCCACCAACGCTGACAGGACAAGTCAGTAGGATATTTAAAAAGGGCAAACTTCATTCCCTTCTAGTCCTGATGATGTTACCTAGTTGGGTAATGAAATGTCTGCAAGAAAGCATCAAGGACCCCACAGTTCTCATTCTCCTCCCCCTCCTCCTCCCCACCTCACTTACTTCTAGCACTGATGATGTTACCTAGGTGGGTAACAAAATGTCTGCAAGAGAGAGCATCAAGGACCCCACAGCCCTCCTCTCCTTCCCCTTCCCCTTCCCCTTCCACCACCTCCTCCTCCTCCTCCAACCCCACTTACTTCTAACCCCGATGATGTTATTTATTTATTTACTTATTTATTTAGTCAGATTTATATGCCGCCCTTCTCCCGTAGGACTCGGGGGGGCTCACAACAATAGAAAAACCCAACAATAAGTAAAAAATTAGATAATATTAAAACCAATTTTAAAATCCCCAATACCCAAATTAAAATACACGGCAGATCAGGGAAGTTGGTGGAAGAGCCATGTCTTTAGGTCGGCGCGGAAAGTGCGGAGGTCGGGGGCCGTCCGGAGCTCGGTGGGCAACCAATTCCAGAGGGTCGGTGCGGCCACAGAGAACACCCTCATCCTGGGGACCGCCAGCCGACACTGTCTAGCTGAAGGGACCCGGAGGAGGGCAGCCCTATGTGAGCGCACTGGGCGATGGGAGGCTGGTAGGAGGTGATCCTGCAAGTACCCCAGGCCCATGCCACGAAGGGTTTTATAGGTGAGTACCAGCAACTTGAAGCGAATCCGGAGGACCACCGGCAGCCAGTGCAGCTCGCGCAATAATGGTGTTATATGGGAGTAACGGGACGCACCTGTAACTACCCACGTGGCCGCATTCTGAACCAGTTGGAGCCTCCAGGTACATCCCAAGGGCAGCCCCATGTAGAGGGCATTGCAGTAATCCAGCTGAGAGATAATGAGAGCCTGAGTGTCCGTACGGAGAGCGTCCCTGTCTAGAAAAGGGCGTAACTGGCGCACCAGGCGAACCTGTGCAAATGCCCCCCTTGTCATGGCCGTTACCTAGTTGGGTGACAAAATATCTGCAAGAGAGAGCATCAAGGACCTCACAGTCCTCCTCCTCCTCCAATCCCACTTACTTCCAGCACTGATGATATTACCTAGTTGGGTAATGAAATGTCTGCAAGAAAACAACCAAGCTCAGAGAGCACCAAGGACCTCACAGTTGTCATTGTTATTCTCCTCCTCCTCCTCCTCCTCCTCCTTCTCCTCCTCCTCTTCCTCCTCCTCCTCTTCCTCCTTTCTTTTAGTACAACTTGAGTAAAATAGAGCCCTGCCTCAATGGTCTTGCTAAAAGCATTAAGGGGCCACAAAGCTGCTCCTTTAATTGTCAATGAAATGACGAATGTTATAGCCGAGCCATTTTTCCTGGATTGGCCAGCTTGAAAAATCACCCCATTGCTTAACAGGGGCATCTCCCCAGCTCCCCCCCCCATGTTAAACAAAGAAGCAGGTTAATCAAATTTTCTTTTATCATGCCCGTTGTGTAATTAAAACCACAACAAATGGTGCAGTTGACATTTTTACATCTAATTGTGCCTAATGAAACATTAAGGACAATTAAAAGCAGCTCCTCTTCCGCCCTGCAGGTTATTATAGGCTGACAAAGAGCTGTCATTGGCTTAGTTGGTTAGGGTTTGTTAATTATATTAAGAGTTGATCACAGTTTCCGGCTGGAAATTTGTGTTCCCGTCTTGGCCCCCGAAACGCTTTTAGATGTTTTAGAGCAGGGTTTTTCTCAGCCTTGGCGACATTATGAGTCGCTTCAACAGCAAGGTGGGCAGCGTATAAATTTAATAAATAATAATAAAGATGTGTGGATTTCAAGTCCCCGAATTCTTAGAATAGAATAACAAGAGTTGGAAGGGAGCTTTGGAGGTCTTCTAGTCCAACCCCCTGCTTAGGCAGGAAACCCTACACCACTTTAGACAAATGGTTATCCAACCTCTTCTTCAAAACTTCCAGTGTTGGAGCATTCATAACTTCTGGAGGCAAATTGTTCCACTGATTAATGGTTCTAACTGCCAGGAAATTTCTCCTTAGTTCTAAGTTGCTTCTCTCCTTGATGAGTTTCCACCCATTGCTTCTTGTCCTGCTCTCAGGTGCTTTGGAGAATAGTTTGACTCCCTCTTCTTTGGGGCAACCCCTGAGATATCAGAAGACTGCTATCGTGTCTCCCCTAGTCCTTCTTTTCATTAAACTAGACATACCCAATTCCAGCAACCGTTCTTTATATGTTTTAACCTCCAATCTCCTAATCCATCTTTGTTGCTCTTCTCTGCACTCTTTCTAGAGTCTCCACATCTTTTTTACATCGTGGTGACCAAAACTGGATGCGGTATTCCAAGTGTGACCTTACCAAGGCATTATAAAGTGGTATTAACACTTGACGTGATCTTGATTCTATCCCTCTGTTAATGCAGCCTAGAACTGTATTGGCTTTTTTGGCAGCTGCTGCACACGGCTGGTTCCTATTTAAGTGATTGTCCACTAGGACTCCAGGATCCCTCTCACAGTTACTACTATTGAGCAAGGTACCACATATACCGTACCTGTGCATTTGGTTTTTCTTGCCTAAATGTAGAACCTTACTTTTTTCACCTTTGAATTTCATTTTGTTAGATAGTGCCCAATGCTCAAGTCTCTTCAAAAATGAAGATGAGACAGAGGATCAGGTCCAGGAATTTTCTGCAGGTTTACATTTTCCAACTGTCAGTCACAAAGGCATCAGGACCATACATTAAGTTGCTGTTCAAGATTGATTGCTCAAGCATATAGACAAGAATTGGGAAAGCCGCCTGGGAAAAGCCAAGGGAAATCATCAAAACCATAAAAAAAGCGAAAGTTAGATTATTTTGGACATGTGATGCGACACCTGGAAAAATAGACCATATTTCACTTAATCCTCTAAGGAAAGATTGAAGGCAAACAAGGTCCAGGCAGAAAAAGAACATCATGGCATCAAAATTTAAGGGACTGGTTTGGATAAAACTTTTTCGTGCGGCTGTTGATAAAAATAGGATCACCAACATGATAGCCAACGTCTGATGATGAATATGGCACAAGAAGAAGAAGATAGACAAGAATCCAGTCAACTAAAGTTCAGTGTGAAAGTGGTGCCAGCTAAGGGTCAGAGGAATTCAAGAGGGGTTTGTCAGAGTGTTTAAAGTGTGACTACTATTTTGAGACAACCCGGGAGCAAAGTACAGGACACAGAGGTTTTGTCATTACAAACAGTGGTTTATATACAAGACTTCTATACACGTGGGACGCACATATCAGGCAAGCAATCAATCTTCAACTCTACACGGAGAGCTACAGTGCAGATAGAACACAAGGAGAGAGAAAGACACCCTCTAATGGCCTCCCTTATATAGAGAGCTTCTTAAAGTGGCAATAACCACTCAACCTCTCTTATATAGACAGCTTCTTAAAGTGGCAATAACCACTCGGGCCTGAGTGGTGCAGTAGACTAAGGCACTGATTAACATTCAGCTGCCTGCAATTACTGCAAGTTCTAATCTCACCAGGCTCAAGGTTGACTCAGCCTTCCATCCTTTCTAAGGTGGGTAAAATGAGGACCTAGATTGTGGGGGCAATAAGCTGACTTTGTATAAATATACAAAAGTATGAAGGCTATTGCTTAGTGCATTGTAAGCCGCCTTGAGTCTCCGGAGAAGGGCGGCATATAAATCAAATTAAAAAAAAACAAAAAACCCTGCTGACTCATCCTCAGTCTTAAAGGGACAATAACCCTGCTGACTCATTCTCATTTCATCATCTCGGTTTACAGCGTTACATCGTCTGGACAGCTGGACTGTTGCAGACACTTGTCTGTGCTGTGTCTTCTCTCCTCTGTGTATTATTTCTCTTCGTGTATCACTCTCTTATCACTTATCACTTTAAGAAGCTGTCTATATAAGGGAGGCCATTAGAAGGTGTCTCTCTCTCTCCTTGTGGATCTCTCTCCTGGTGTTCTATCTGCACTGTAGCTCTCCGTGTAGAGTTGAAGATTGCTTGCTTGCCTGGTATGTGCCTACCACGTGTATGTCTGTATATAGAAGTCATGTATATAAACCACTGTTTGTAATGACAAAAACTCTGTGTCCTGTATTTTGCTCCTGGGTTGTCTCAAAATAGTAGTCACGCTGTAAACACTCTGACAGGGTTGAACTTGGACTGTTTGTGGCAAAGTAATGATTCTAGGCTAATGACTTACTTAATTCCACCTCTCAGTTCTACCTGCTCTTCTTCTACTCCAACTGAATTGGGTCCTGCTGGGAGTAGAACAACTTACCTTAGTGGACAGGATGGACCCTATATGTTTTCCCAAGAGAAATCCATCTTAAAGTTACAATGTCCATTTATACCAGAGTTCCCACAAGATGCATTTTCAGTGCTGTGAAGATGAATAACGTTGACAGCTATGCTATCATTGAAGAAGTCATCTTGTTCAACCTATATAAGGATTTCTTCTCCGACTCAGACCCCCAAATTCTTTTTTTTTAAAATTTCATTTATATGCCGCCCTTCTCCGGAGACTCAGGGTGGCTTACAATGCGCTAGCCTTCATACTTTTGTATATTTATACAAAGTCAGCTTATTGCCCCCACAATCTGGGTCCTCATTTCACCTACCTTAGAAAGGATGGAAGGCTGAGCCAACCTTGAGCCCGGTGAGATTCGAACCTGCAATAATTGCAGGCAGTTGGTATTAATAACAGGGTGCTTTAAAACACTGTACTACCAAATTCTCTTACTTTGAGAACCTTGGACTGCTCTGCATGGCTTGGAGAATGGGACTTCTTTTGCTTTTGTAGGATGACTCTGCAATTGCTTTCTTCTCATCTTTGTAAAACATATTTTTCCCCCTTTTTTTCTTGAAAGTAGGTTATTGCTGGCCTTAGGGCATCAAACAAGACAGCTGTCTTTCAACATAGGCAGAATTGACCCCATCTGCTACCATCCCAGAGTCAGCATGCTAGGGAGCTGGTAGAAGATGACCAGGAATGACCTCATCTGATAGACTACCTAACCAGCCGCTGCAAAGATTGGATAGGAACTTTCTGGGTTCTATTTTTGTAAGTCAAGGATTTACTTGTAAAAAAGGGATAAATCCATAGAGTTGAATTCAAGTTAGTCTTGAATTACAATGTTCACTCTGCTGTGGTGACACCCCATCCAGATTCTTCTGGAGCGAACCGCTGTTATTTTCCCCTTTAAAAAAAAGTACTTTTTATGGCAGCTTGTCAGCTCTCCCCATCTCTGGCAGAAATGACTTTTGTTTAAATCTTGGTAAAAGATGTGACTATTAAGTGAACCCTCTGGAGATGGTTGGGAGAGAAAAGGAGAATGATGGATGGCCCAATGCCGCCTCTTGCAGCTTCCCTGTCTAATTTTTCAACGGCTTTGGGAAGATGCTGCTTGTTGGAAGCGTCTCCATTCATCACCCCCATAAGCAGGAGGGGGGGGGAGAGAAACAGAATCGGTGGAGATGCCTACATTCTTTTTGTGTTCTTCTGCATCCTCTTTGGCAGAGGTTAGACTTGCAACTGTGAGAAAAATGAGGAGGCCCCTTGGATTCTCCGGCTGTGTAATTAGCCTTTTTGTTTGCGTATGACAAACGCTTGGCAGAGTTTTTGTACACCAGCCGGAACTGCCGTCTTCTTAAAGGCAGGTGGCGTCTCAAGGTTGGGAAGTCAAGTCCGCTTGGAGGAGGTAGGAGCAGATGTGGGGGGTGGGGGTGGGGAACCATCACCTTGGCAG
Organism: Ptyas mucosa; assembly: GCA_012654045.1. NCBI lineage: Eukaryota > Metazoa > Chordata > Lepidosauria > Squamata > Colubridae > Ptyas > Ptyas mucosa. Next base: position 2,514,365 of record WNWU01000073.1, read on the forward strand.
CAACTGCTGGAATCTCAAAGCTGAAAACCCTGCACTTTTCTCCCTGGGTTTTTTCCTTCGGTCAATAATTGCAAATGTTTGCAAAAAAAATCAGCGGGTGGGAAGTGAACCAAATCTCCAAACGACCATGAATGGTTATCCTTAGAAGTTGTAATTAGTAACTTATCTGTTTAAACCTAGAATTAAGGAGAGATTTCCTGACAGTGAGAACAATTAATCAGCGGAACGGCTTGCCTCCGGAAGTTGTGGGTGCTCCATCACCGGAGGCTTTTAAGAACAGGCTGGACAGCTATTTGTCCGTAATGGTGTACGGTCTCCTGCTTGAGCACAGGGCTGGATTAGAGGACCTCCAAGGTCCTTTTCAATTGGCTAAGATGTTGAGCTTGTTGATCAGAAAGGTGGGCGGTTCGAATCCCTAGTATAGGTCTCCTGCGTGAGCAGGGGGTTGGACTAGATGGCCTCCAAGGTCGCTTCCAACTCTGTTACTGTTACCGTTACCTCTTCCCATCCCGTCTAACTTGGCTATTAGAAAAGGACTCTCAGCTTTTCACATCAGTCTTGATCATGAATCTACCACTACAAAGATGATTAGGGGGCTGGAGGCTAAAACATATGAAGAACGGTTGCAGGAACTGGGTGTGTCTAGTTTAATGAAAAGAAGGACTAGGGGAGACATGATAGCAGTCTTCCGATATCTCAGGGGCTGCCACAAAGAAGAGGGAGTCGAGCTATTCTCCAAAGCATCTGAAGGAAGGACAAGAAGCAACGGGTGGAAACTCATCAAGGAGAGAAGTAACCTAGAACTAAGGAGAAACTTCCTGACAATGAGAAAAATTGATCAGTGGAACGACTTTCCTCCAGAATTTGTGGGTGCTCCATCCACTGGAGGATTTCAAGAAGTGATTGCACAGCCATTTGTATAAAATCTCCTGTTCGAGCAGGGGGTTGGACTAGAAGACCTCCAAAGCCCCTTCGATTATTCTGTATTCTTTCGGATTGCCTCTTGCTGAGGACATGATGGTGATCCTTGCCTTGTTGTTTCATCAACTTCGCTCTCTCCTCGTTTCCCTGCATTCTTCAAATACTTCAGTTATCTAAGTTTTGATTCCACTGGTGAATGCTTTTCGATCCGGCGTCTCTTTCCATCAATCGCTTGTAAATCCTCCCGGTGATAGAGATTAGAGAAGGAATGAGTGATGGAGGCTGTCAGTAAGGAGGGTGGGAGTACACTAATTTGACTCTTGATAACAGCACCGACATTCAGAGGCTCCATCCCTACCGTTTCTCTGAGGCCGTAGAAGGATCTCTTTAGAGAAAACGGAGGTTGGAACTGAAGAAGCATTAAAGTGCTGTTTGGGAGTATTGTGTAGTGGGCTTCAGTACGCAAGAACCATACCAGCATAGCTGTAACAGCATTTATTGACTCAAAAATGGAACTGAGGAACTGCAGATGAATGCCTGTTATTTATACTGTAGGCCCACAGGCCTTAACCAATCATAGAACTAGAAAAAGCCCTCCCAAATATAAATGATCTAAATTTCCCTCCAAAACAGTTGGGGTCACCTAAAGGTTAGTTTCACTTTAACACAACTATATACACTCAATACATAACAGGGAGGCAGTCAACAATTTCTTAGCTTGGCAAATTACACCAGCGGCAGCGTGCTGGGTCTCTTCCCCTCTTCTGGGGAGCAGTGGGTACTTGCAATAAGAGGTTATTTTCGAGAGCTTCTAAGTCAGGGGTGAAATTCAGCCGGTTCTGATAGGTTCTGGAGAACTGGTAGCGGAAATTTTGAGTAGTTCAGAGAGTTCACAAATACCACCTCTAGCTGGCCTCAGAATGGGGTGAGAATGAAGATTTTGCAGTATCCTTCCGCCAGGAATGGGGAGGGAATGGGGATTTTGCAATATCCTTCCCTCAGGAGTAGGGAGGGAATGGGGATTTTGCAGTATCCTTCCCCCTGAAGTGGGGTGGGAGTGGAGACCCACCAAGCCACGCCCACCAAGTCACACCACGCCCACCAAACCATGCCCACAGAACTGGTAGTAAAAAAAAAATTGGATGTCACCACTGTTCCAAGTTGAGCAGGCGAGTATCTACCAGGAAACAGCATGCCAAACATCAAAGCCGTGTTGACAGAGCGTACTCACCCCCGTAACAACTTGCTAATCAGCTCTCAGATTCTTCTTTCATTCCATCATGGGTACAAAGAGTCGTTGAGTTATGACCGCATCCGAGCCCAAAATTTCTGTTGCTAAGCGAGACAGTTGTTAAGTGAGTTTTTGCCCCATTTTACGACCTTTCTTGCCACAGCTGTTAAGTGAATCACAGATGGATCTTGACAGACTTGAACCCTGGGCCCTGTCTCACAAAATGAAATTCAATGTAGAGAAAAGGAAAGTCTTAAAACTTAGGCAAGAAAAACCAAAAATTACACATATAGACTGGGTGAAACCAGGCTTAATAGCAGTAACTGTGAGAGGGATCTTAGAGTCTTAGTGGACATCCTCACAACAGTGTGCGGCGGCAGACACAGTCCTAAATTGCATCAACAGAGGGATACAATCAAGATCAAGGGAGGTACTACTACCACTCTATAAAGCCTTAGTAAGACCACACCTAGAACACTGCATCCAGTTTTGGTCACCACACTATAAAAAAGATGTTGAGACTCTAGAAAGAGTGCAGAGAAGATCAAGAATGATGATGAGGGGACTGGAGGCTAAAACATATGAAGAACGGTTGCAGGAACTGGGCATGACTAGTCTAATGAAGAGAAGGACCAGGGGAGACAGGATAGCCGTCTTCCAATATTCGAGGGGCTGCCACAGAGAGGAGGAGGGGGTCAAGCTATTTTCCAAGGCACCTGAAGGCCAGACAAGAAATAATGGGTGGAAACTGACCAAGGAGAGATTCAACCTGGAAATGAGGAGAAATTTTCTGACAGTGAGAGCAATGAACTGATGGAACAGAAGTTGCCTTCAGAAGTTGTGGGAGCTTCATCCCTGGAAGCTTTCAAGAAGAGAGTGGACTGCCACCTGTCTGAAATGGTGTAGGGTCTCCTGTTTGGGCAGGGGGTTGGATTGGATGACCTACTGCTGTCGCATACTGCTGGCTCATATTTAATTGGTTGTCCACTAAGACTCCAAGATCCCTCTCACAGCTACTGCTACACAGTGTAAGTATTCAGGTGTGACATTCAAGACTCATAAAAATGATTACCTGTTTTGCTAACCTGAGCACAGAGAAGGCAGACAGCCAACTAACATAGCATGTCTGAAAGCCGCTGACAACTAACCTGTTTTGAAAGTCAGGCTTGTTCCATTGTTCTTATTTGCTGCATTCAGATGACGCCAACTATATCAATGCCACTGTTCCGCGACCTACGGCCCTAATGGATCGCAAAATTATAGTCCTACATTATGACAGTTGTCAAATGGGTCACCTCATGACCGGATCCAATTTTATGACTTTTTTTTTTTTGCAACGGTTATAAAGTGGATGCCACAGTCGTTAAGCAAACACCGCGGTTGTTAAGCAAACTCATTGTTTCCTGGAAGTAAAACTGGAAGTAAATACCAGTTTCTAACAAAACCATCATAAATGGTCACATGATCACGGGGTGCTAAAAATGTGAGTTGAGCCACGCTGTGATAGAATGCTGCATTGCAGGCCACTTCTATCGGCTGCTGGCTGCCTGCAGTTCGGCAGTTCGATCCTGACCAGCTCAAGGTTGACTCAGCCTTCCTTCCTTCCGAAGCCAGTAAAGTGAAGACCCAGATTGTCAGGGACAATATGCTGACTCTATAAACCGCTTAGAGAGGGCTGTAAAGTATTGTGAAGCGTTATATAAGTGCTATTGCTACTGACTCAGCCTTCCATCCTTCCAAAGTTGGTAAAATAAGGACCCAGATTGTTGGGGGCAACAGGCTGACTCTGTAAACTGCTTACAGAGGGCTGGAAAGCACTTGTGAAGTGGTCTATAAGTCTAAGTGCTATTTCCCTTCCTTCCTTCCTTCCTTCCTTCCTTCCTTCCTTCCTTCCTTCCTTCCTTCCTTCCTTCCCTCCCTCCCTCCCTCCCTCCCTCCCTCCCTCCCTCCTTCCTTCC
>WNWU01000073.1:2533533-2561444 GCA_012654045.1 Ptyas mucosa
CTTCCTTCCTTCCTTCCTTCCTTCCTTCCTTCCTTCCTTCCTTCCTTTCATGGTGCACAGTGTTAGAATGCAGAATTGCAGGCTAACTCTGCCCAATGCCAGGAGTTCGACCCTGACCGGCTCAAGGTTGACTCAGCCTTCCATCCTTCCGAGGTGGGTAAAATGAGGAGACCCAGATTGTTGGGGGCAAGAGGCTGACTCTGTAAATCTGCTTAGAGAAGGCTGGAAAGCGACTGGGAAGTGGTATATAAGTCTAAATGCTAAGTGCTCTCTTGGATCTTCGATGGAATGTTCTCTTGAATTCTGGCTGTAGAAAAACAAGAGAGCTGCAGAACAGCCGGCCGACGGCAATTAAATTATCTTCCCTCTACACACGCAGATATTCTGGTCTTGGTGACTGCTCTTCAGTGCTGTTCAGAGCTACTGCCGGGTTTATTAATACGGGTTGTTAGCATTTCCCAAGGCTGCAGTGATCTTCAAATCAGAGGCGACCAGCAGTTCTTGCTTTGCTGAGTTTGAGGGAAGCCACTTCAGTAATTAGCGTCGGACTGTCTCTCGGCTTGTCTTTCCCCCAAAGATACGGCACTGCCAATGGGGCCGCTGGATTCTTTCATGCTGATAATTCTCTTGTAATTATTGGGAAAGAGCAGCAGGAGGAGGAAAGCTCGCGGAGGTTGTAGCGAAGGGAGGGAAGGCTTGCGGGGGCGCTGATACGCCTTGAAGGGAGACGTTGGCAGCAGCTGCTCAGTTCCACACAGCACGCTAGACCATTGTGGGAGTTGCTTTTAGCTCATCTGTTCGTGTGAACCAGGCCAGCTGTGGATAAACCTGGAAGGCCAACGAGGGCATCCTACCGGCAACTATTTTGTGGTTGTTCAGAGCAAAGGAGGATTTGGAGCTCGAGTCTTTCTCTTCCAAGACCTCATCAAATCAAGTCCTGGATCTTTCTCCTTCCCCCCCCCCGCCTTTTAGAGTGGGGCTCTTGACAAGTCATCTGAAGCATACCCCCTTGGTAGTAAGAGAAGGAGCAAGTCTTGGTTTAATGGCATGTCTAATCTATCTATATAAAAGCCAAATACCACTCACTCATCACGAAATCTCCAGAACGGTAAAACCTATAAACTTGAAATTTGGCACGTATGTTCCTCTTGGCTTCTAGGTGTTTGTTAAGAAAGGATTTTTCGAAATGACCATCAGATCATTAGTATTTCATATACAGTGTTATATTCATATGCTCTGATGCTAAGGAGTTAGATGTTCTATTCCCCCTCCCCACCTGAAAAGAACTCTGTTCCAACTGCCAGTTGCCTTATATTAACATGCTCTGATGCTACCCCATCGCTAAACTGGGCATGGGCATGGCCAGCACATGACTCATCCGGCCTGTGGGTTGGGACATTCTACTCCCCTCTCTCTCTGTTCCAACTGCCAGTTGCCTTATATGAACACGCCCTGATGCTACAGAGTTACACATTCTACATTAAGTTTCACGCTTTAAGTGTCAATTTATCACACCCAATCACATAGTATCGTAGTGAAGCATGGGTGTCCAGCTAGAACAGCTATATAATAGAGGAAAGCATAATAGTCCACCAGAAAAGAAATAGCAGAATAAGCATACATTAGCAATAGAGAGGAATTTATCAGTAGCTGATCTCACAAATGACAACTCAGCCCAATTGGGAAGAAACCTGGGAAGAAACATTTTGAGTCTTCCATGAAGACTTTGCCGTAATTAACTCCTTATTAATGAGGCTGGGAAGTTCTTACCGTCTCCAAGGAGTTCTTCTACCTGTTATACCAGCATTAAAGACATCTTACTGAAGTCTATGCATCTCTTGCTTCCTAAGTTGAGTGTGGCTGGACCAGGGGCCTGCCACCTTAAACACTCAAAGAGCCATTTGGACCCGTTTCACATAGAAAAGAAAACACCGGGAGCCACAAAACCCTTCCTGTGCCTCACTATTTTTTGAGCAACTACAAAACTAGCCTATGTAGTTGAATTAAATGTTCTGTTTTCTTCTGAAACTTTTCTTTTCTTGGATTTATCCATGGTTGGCCTACTGGAGGTTGAAAAACTCAGTAAATCGCATACCAGTGGGTGTCGCACATTGGCGGTTGTGATGCATATTTTGAGTGACAGGGAGCCGCAGCAGAGGGGTGAAAGAGCCACATGCGGTTCCAGAGCTGCAGGTTATTGACCCCTGGGCTGGACTATCTATCCATGCACATCTATGCATAAATGCACATATACGTAAATGTACCCATACACCTATAAGAACAAACTTGGAATATTGCATCCACTTTTGATTGCCACGATATAAAAAAAGATGTTGAGAGCCTAGAAAGCTTGCAGAGAAGAGCAACCAAGATGATTAGGGGGCTGGAGGCTAAAATATATGAAGAACGGTTGCAGGAACTGGGTATGTCTAGTTTAATGAAAAGAAGGACTAGGGGAGACATGATAGCAGCATTCCAATATCTCAGGGGCTGCCCCAAAGATGAGGGAGTCAAGCTATTCTCCAAAGCACCTGAAGGCAGGACAAGAAGCAATGGATGGAAACTAATCAAGGAGAGAAGCAACTTAGAACTAAGGAGAATTATCCTGACAGAACAGTTAATCAGCGGAACAACTTGCCTCCAGAAGTTGTGAATTCTCCAACACTGGAAGTTTTTAAGAAGACATTGGAAAACTGTTTTGTGCAGGGTCTAGGGGGTTGGAGTAGAAGACCTCGAAGGTCCTCCCAACTCTATTGTTCTGTTATGTCTTCCCATCATGTCTTACTTGGCTGTTAGAAAGGGCCTCACAGCTTTTCAAGTCAGTCTTAATCGTGATCAAAGACCAATATAGGTCCAAGCTAGTGTGTTTCAAAGTTGACAATTCAAGAGTTGCGGACTTCAACTCTTCTCTGGCGAGAACTATGGGAATTCTGGGAATTGAGCTCCAGCCATCTTAAAGTTGCCAATTTTGAAAAAACACGGATCCAAGCTTTTAATTTACAGCTTTTTTCTCGTCTCGAAAAAGCCTTCCAGTGGGAAAACTCTGGCTCCTCTCCTTCCTGCAGGCTTTTCTCCCATGTCCGTCAAAGATGTCCATGGAATTCTTGGCCAACATCCTCCTAGCATCCCAAAGACTTGTCTCACCTTTATGGCTTCCCCAATCTCAGCCACGAGTTTTCTGGCAATCCTTTTATTTTTATTTTATTTTATTTTATTTTTTTGCCAGTACACGGCGCCACATTAACATAACTGGTAATTAATTTGTTTTAATTGTTTTTATATAATCCCCACGAGCAAGCTCATGTTTTGTTTTGCATCTGTTATGTTTCTGATTCAAATTTTAATGCCTTAATGGGAAGCAGGCCAATTGCTTTTTTCCACTCGGTGCTACGAGCGATCTCTTGGCACGCTTCCAGCACCGTATTGTTGAACTAACTATACAGCCCTGTAATTTAACTAGCAAAAAAATGTAGGCAAATCACTATTATTAATAACAATAAATCTATTTCGGCAGGTTGACAGCATTAAAATAACAAATCAACCCGTTTGAGGAAAGCTGGTAATTTGGGGTGCCTTTGAATGCGATGATCGCAACAGTGTAATATCCATTATTAAGGGGCTTTAGGGAGCCCCATAGATACAGGAAGATGTCTGAATATGACACAGTGATGCAGAAATAACTGGGGGAGGAACACAAAAGGTCTTGGCCTACACCGCTGCTGTCACTCACCCCCTTCTTTTAAATATTAAAAGCAACAAGGAAGAGGGTTACGGAAACGTGGCCTTATCTCTTCCATTGCTCACCGTTCCAAGATTTGAAGGGCCCCTACAAAGGCAAACTATTTTTCAAAGCACCAAAAAAAAGGCAAGACAAGAAACAATGGGTGGAAACTAACTATGGAGAGAAGCAACCTGGAATTAAGGAGAAATTTCCTTTAAGAGTGAGAGTGATTAACCTGTGGAATGGCTTGCCTTCGGAAGTTGTGGGTACTCCATCACAGGAGGCTTTCAAGAAGAGACTGGACAGACATTTTTCTGAAATGGTATAGGGTCTACTGCTGGAGTAGAGGGTTGGACCAGAAGACCTCCAAAGTCCCTTCCCATCTGTTCTGTTCTGTTCTGTTCTGTTCTGTTCTGTTCTGTTCTGTTCTGTTCTGTTCTGTTCTGTTCTGTTCTGTTCTATTCTATTCTATTCTATTCTATTCTATTCTACTCTACTCTACTCTACTCTACTCTACTCTACTCTACTCTACTCTACTCTACTCTATTCTTAGCAACTTAAATGTGGCTTAAATTGGTACCTGAGACTGGCCAATCCTTCTCTTTTTTGACCTCTCTTTTGATCTTTTGCTGGCTTTCCCGAAGCTGTTCAGCTACCTATACAATTTGGCCTCAACTGATAAAGGATATTAACATTAGCGTGATTTGTCTCCCTCTCGCCTACCTAGTTGCCTGTCGATATATCTACCTACCTACTTCTCTGTCATCTACTTCCCTACCTGTGAAGGAATGTAGTCTGGGGGTCTTGGGAGGGAGGGGCTCCTTCCTGGATGGCAAAGAGACAGCATGGTTGGAATGCCTGGTAGGCAGGAAGAGGGCTAAAACGGGCCTCCCCTAGAGGTTCACAGACTATAACTGTAGTTATGCAGATAGTTGCTTTAGTGTGGCAAGATTCTGTCTGTAGGTGAACAGCAATAATGAAACTGCTCAGAAGTGACTCCACATGTCATTCTTGGTTCTTAAAGGGAAAAGTAAAGGTTCCCCTCACACATATGTGCTACCCTGTTTCCTCCCAAATAAGACATTCCCTGATAATAAGCCCAATTGGGCTTTTGAGCACATGGCAATTAGGCCAAGCGCTTATTTCAGGGTTCAAAAAAAATATAAGTCAGGGTCTTATTTTTGGGGAAACATGGTAGTCATTTCCAACTCTAGGGGGCGGTGCTCATCTCCGTTTCAAAGCCAAAGAGCCAATGCTGTCTGAAGACGTCTCCATGGTCATGTGGCCGGCATGACTAAACACCAAAGGCGCACAGAACGCTGTTCCCTTCCCACCAAAGGTGGTCCTTATTTTTCTACTTGCATTTTTTAACGTGCTTTCGAATTGCTTGGTTGGCAGAAGCTGGGACAAATCACGGGAGCTCACCCCGTTACGCAGCACCAGGGATTCGAACAGCTGAACTGCCAACCTTTCGATCGACAATCTTAGCCACTGAGCCACCACATCCTATTTCTTGGTTCTTAGGGCCTGGCATAAGCCTTGCCAGACTTAAGCAAATATCTACATGACTCTAGATATACTACAGAGGTATATAATACAAGGAGGTGCAACCTTCCCAGCCAGCTGAAGATGATGGAGGCAATTGTCGGTAACATCTCTAGGCTCTCCCTGGCTATTCTCATTTGAACTAAAATAGTTTCCAAATTTAGAGGAGGAATGCCCTCAGAATACTATTCAGACAGGTAGGGAAAATATGCTATTTAATTGAAGATTCAGGATACAGCTATCCCGGAGTGTATCCTATTTCTAAGTATCTCCTTTTTCACCCCAAAATTCTCTTGGCTTGAAGTTAAATAATTCACATTTCCCAAGATTTGAAGGTTCACTTATCCAGGAGTGGTGGAGGGAGGGTTGCAGCAGCTCAGCTGGGGCACATAGTCATGTGATGATAATTTAAGTTTAAGTTTATTTGTCAAGCATATATACGATTACAGGTAAAAAGTATAAACATAATTTGAATACATGAAAAGAGTAAGTAAAAAGGAATATTAGGACAGGAACGGTAGGCACCCTGGTGCACTTATGTATGCCCCTTACAGACCAGGAATGGGGTGAGGTCAACAGTAGTCAGTCTAAGGTTAAAGTTTTGGGGGTTTGGGGAAGAAACCACAGAGTCAGGTAGTGCATTCCAGGCACTGACCACTCTGTTACAGAAGTCATATTTTCTGCAATCGAGTTTGGAACGGTTTACCTTGAATTTATATCTATTATTTGCTCGCGTATTATTGTGGTTGAAGCGGAAGTAATCATTGACAGGAAGGACATTGTGGCAGATAATTTTATGTACTATGCTTAGGTCAGACTGACGTCGACGTAGTTCTAGGTTGTCTAAGCCCAGAATTTGGAGTTTGGGTGCACTTTTCCTGAGTCAGCACCCCAGAGGATACAGACATGTTCAGCCAGGTCAACAGTGGTGGAAGGAATGTTGTTTCTGAACAGTGCCACAGCTTGTTCACCTTGTTGTAACATTTCTGTCAAGGGACCAGGAAGTTACAAGAAGCTGCAAGGAGTAGGCTTCTATGCAGGGGTGAAATCCAGCAGGTTCTGACAGGTTCTGGAGAACCGGTAGTGGAAATTTTGAGTAGTTTGGAGAACTGGCAAGTACCACCTCTGGCTGGCCCCAGAGTTGGGTGGGAATGGAGATTTTGCAGTATCCTTCCCCTGGAGTGAGGAGGGAATGGGGATTTTGCAATGTCCTTCCCCCAGGAGTGGGGATGGAATGGAGATTTGGCAGTATCTTTCCCCCAGGAGTGGGGATGGAATGGGGATTTTGCAGTATCCTTCCCCTGGAGTGGGGTGGGAATGGGGATTTTGCAGTATCCTTCCACTGCCATTCCCACCAAGCAACACCACGCCCACCAAGCCCACAGAACCGGTAGTAAAAAAATTTGAATTTCACCACTGCTTCTATGCGTTCATTTCTAAATGTAATTTTGGGTCAAAACAAGCATAACTAGAGGGCTTCCTTCCCTTATGATCGTTTTTCACACCGTTGCAGAATCCTCGTAGTCAGGGGATCAAAGCTCGGATGGTTGGCTACTGGCATGCACTTATGAGTGTTGCAGTATCTCAGGGTCACATGACCCCCTTTTGCGACCTTCTGACAAGCAAAGTCAAGATCCGTGGTGGAGCAATGGTTAGAATGCAGCATTGCAGGTTACTTGTGCTGTCTGCCGGCTGCCGGCAATTTGGCAATTTGAATCTCACCAGGCTCAAGGTTGACTCAGCCTTCCATCCTTCCAAGGTGGGTAAAATGAGGACCCAGATTGTTGGGGGCAGTAGGCTGACTCTGTAAAACTGCTTAGAGAGGGCTGTAAAAGAACTGTGAAGCGATATATAAGTCTAAGGGCTATTGCTATTGCTATTGCTATTGCTATTGCTATTGCTATTGCTATTGCTATTGCTATTGCTATTGCTATTGTATTGTATTGTATTCTCTTCTCTTCTATTCTATTCTATTCTACTCTACTCTACTCTACTCTACTCTACTCTACTCTATTGCTATCATGGTGGAGTAGTTAGAATGCAGTATTGAGGCTAACTCTGTCCACTGCCAGCAGTTCAATCCTGACCAGCTCAAGGTTGACCCAGCCTTCCATCCTTCTGAGGTCATTAAAATGAGGACCCAGATTGTTGGGGGCAATACACTGACTCTGTAAACCACTTATGGAGGCTTGTAAAGCAATTTGAAGCGGTATATAAGTCTAAGGGCTATTGCTATTCCTTCTTTCCTTCCTTCCTTCCTTCCTTCCTTCCTTCCTTCCTTCCTTCCTTCCTTCCTTCCATCCATCCATCCATCCATCCATGGTGCACAGTGGTTAGAATGCAGTATTGCAGGCTAATTCTGCTGACTGCCAGCAGTTCGATCCTGACTGGTTCAAGGTTGACTCAGCCTTTCCATCCTTTCGAGATGCGTAAAATGAGGACCCAGATTGTTGGGGGCAGTAGGCTGATTCTGTAAACCGCTTAGAAAGACCTGTAAAGCACTTGTGAAGGGGTATATAAGTCTAAGGGCTATTGCTATGGCTACCAGTTTAGAACGGCAATGATTCACTCAACAGCTGAGACAAGAAATGTCGTAAGGTTGGGGCCAAACCCACTTAACAACGGTCTTGCTTAGCAATGGAAATTTCTGCTCAGTTGTGGTCGTAAATTTACCAATACTATGTGGAAGATATACATATTTTTAAAAGATGCTTTGAGTCACAAACAGGCAAAATATTGATTTGACAATTCCTCCCCACCCCCCCTTCTCCTCTCTACATCCTAGGTCAATTGAACCTTTTTTTGGTTTTCCGTTTCCTTTATTTATCGTCCGGGGGAGTCAATAGCCTGTAATCAGGATACTTGCGGAAATGTGTACCTTTGCAATAACTCTCGAGCCTCCGTTCTGTTTTAACTGATTAGTTTTGCAGCCTGGAATGAAAAAATATCGATCCGTTTGGATCGTTTCAAACCCTGAATTATATCTCGTCAATCGCCATCCCTTTTAAGAGGAAAAAGTCCACGGATAGGCATTATACAAGCCACGGAGACTAATATGTCAATGTACGGTGATGTATTAAGCGTGATTGTTCTTTCATTGCCTGCCACGCCAGAGGAGGACGGAAAATAAATAAATAAGTAAGAAACGGATGGATCACCTGGCCTTAAATAAAAGTCAGATTCGTTTGCTCATTTAAGGTAAAGTGGAGGAAAGTTGATCACAATCTGTGTTTTGTTTTGTTTTTTAAATTGAGACTCTCAACTGCACCTCTATAACCGTCTGGTTTGGCTCTGCAACCCAACAAGAGAGACACAGACTTCATTAGGATCATTAGGACTGCAGAAAAAACCATGGCTACCAACCTGCCTTCCATTGAGAACCTCTATACTGCACGAGTCAAAAAGAGGGTTGTGAAAATATCTACAGATCCCTCGCATCCTGGACATAAACTGTTTCAACTCCTACCCTCAAAACGACGCTATAGAGCACTGCACACCAGAACAACTAGACACAAGGACAGTTTTTTCCTGAATGCCATCACTCTGCTCAACAAATAATTCCCTCAATGCTGTCAAACTAGTTACTAAGTCTGCACTACTATTAATCTTCTCATCGTTCCTATCACCCATCTCCTCCCACTTATGACTGCATGACGGTAACCTTGTTGCTGGTATCCTTACGATTTATATTGATTGTTTCCTAATATGATTTGATTCCTTATTTGTTCCCCATGAAACATGCAATGAAATGTAATGAAACATCTGCAAGAAAACGAGCAAGCTCAGAGAGCACCAAGGACCCCAAGATCCTCCTCCTCCTCCTCCTCCTCCTCCTCCTCCTCCCCCTCCTCCTCCTCCTCCTCTCCACAGACCCCACTCCCTTCTAGCACTGATGATGTTACCTAGTTTGGGTAATGAAATGTCTACAAGGAAACTGCCAAGTTCAGAGAGCCTGAAGTCCTCCTCCTCCTCCTCTCCTTCTCCACCATTCCACAAACCCCATTCCTTTCTGTTTCTTGCAAAAAATCAAATCCAGAAAGCACACACAGGCAGACTGATTCAGCAGGATTCATAAACTTCTTTATATACATAATAACAGATGAAGTAAATTTTACAATACCGATAGCAGAGTTCTTTCAATGTGGGTAACAAGTAGAGAGATCAGTTTCCAGTTTCAGTTCAGCAGACAGACTTGTTTCATTTCGGAGCTGAGCACAGAGCTTAATACAAAGGGAGCCGCCTCTACACAGGGCAGTTAAGCTTCTTCAGAGACTCAGGGCCTAAGCCATGCCCAAACTTCAGACTTAAGTTTCCGTTTCCAAATAAGCTGTCATTGGCTGAGCCTGTTACCATGCTTATTCATTGGCTGACCTTGTTACCATGTCTCCATTCAGTCCCCATTGGCTGATCTATTCCAATCCATGAATATTCATACTCTGACACCTTCTAGCACTGATGATGTTACCTAGTTGGGTAATGAAACATCTGCAAGCAAAGAAGCAAGCACCAAGGATCCTACAGTCCTCCTTCTTCTCCTCCTTCTCTGCTACTCCACAAATCCCATTCCCTTCTAGCACTGATGATGTTACCTAGTTGGGTAATGAAACATCTGCAAGAAAACAAACAAGCTCAGAGAGCGCCAAGGACCCCACATTTCAACCCTGAGCTACAAATATTTTCCTTTATCCATTCAGTTTTACTACTGCGGCGCCTGTTGTCGTTTTATCCTCGCGGAGCTGTGAAATTCGCTCCCGCAGAAACCCCAAGACGGATTTATTCTTTTTTTTTTCACGTTCCACCCTTTTATAAAGCAGGATTTCATTTCATATCCTTTTCCCCCCCCCCCCCCCGCTGCAAAACGGGAGAAGGAAGAAATCGCTTTCTTAGCAAAGCCACCAAGTTGGGAACCGGTCATGGCAATTCACTGTGGAAGAAATCAAATTATGGCGAAGATTTTTTTCCCCCCCTCGCTCTAAATAAGGGCAGCTGAGCTGAAAGTTTCTCCCCCACTCCCTCTACTCCCCCTCTCCCGGCTCAGGAGGTGGCCGACATTATCCCTGCAATTAAAACGAGCTCCTTGGCAATCAGCATGCTGAACGGATGCTTGGGTGTTTGTCGCGTCCTGAAATTTCCTTCAGTTTTCCTGGCTGTTTGCGAAAAGGGCCTGAATAATGCATGAACCTCTGGGACGGATACAAAAAAAAAAAAAAAAAGCAGCACTCGGTTTTTGTAGCACACTGGTGAGAACATAAAATCCACGCTTCCCCTCTGGTCTACGCGAGCTGACTGGCCTACGCAAAGAGATTGCTTAGTGTCTAAAAATCTAATCAAAAGCCACCTTGATCACAACTGTAGGGAAGGGAGAAATAGTCTCCTACCAGATCAGAAAACATAGATTCATAAGGGCTGGAAGGGATCTTGGAGCAGTGGTAGGTTTCAATTTTTTCTTTTACTACCAGTTTTGTGGGTGTGGCTTGGTGGGCATGGCATGTCTTGGTGGGCGTGGCTTGGTGGGCGTGGCAGGGGAAGGATCCTGCAAAATCCCCATTTCCTCCCCAATCCAGGGGAAGGATACTATAAAATCTCCATTCCTTCCCCAATCCAGAGGAAGGATACTGCAAAATCCCCATTTCCTCCCGATCAGCTGAGACTTGGGAGGCAGAGAATAGATGGCGGCAGGGCCAGTCAGAATTTTTACTACCGGTTCTCCGAACTACTCAAAATTTCCACTACCGGTTCTCCAGAACTGGTCCGAACCTGCTGAAACCCACCTCAGCCTTGGAGGACTTCTAGTCCAACCTGCTTCCTCAAGCAGGAGACCCTATATCATTCCAGACAAGTGCCTGTCCAGGCTCTTCTTGAAAAGTGATGGAGCTCCCACAATTGTAAACAAACAAACAAACACACAAGTAAATCTCATTATTAAAAACTTGAACCCCAACTGGAAAGATAGAGATGGCTATTTAGTTCCCATAGGGTTAGTGTGTCATCAAAGAGAGACCGCTCTGAGGGAATCCAAGAGAAACCTTCTGAAGATCTTTGAATCACGGGTCACCAACCTTTCAGACCTCAGGGACCACTAAGTTCATAATTTTAAATCCCGCGGATCACTAATATGATCTGCCTAATGACCGGCTGGGTGGGCATGGCTAGGTGGTCATGTGACTGGGTGGGCATGGCCAACTCCTCGCCTCTCCACCTGGGCTCCCTAGGGCCTCAACAGGAAGCAGTTGTTGGAGCTAAGCAGCCACCATGAGAAAGAGTTGGCAAAACAGCTGGATCAGTTCAAATTGGATCTGACCGAGAAGGAGGCTTAGCAGAAGCACTTCACTGAAGACTAGGAGCATAGGCATTCCAAGCAGAGGGAAGACCTGTGGGAGTGCAAGGCCAGGTACAGGCACCTGGAGGCTCAGCAGGCTGAGATGGTCAGCCAGTTCCAGGCCATGATGGAGTCCCACTGGAATGAGGCCCTCCGGCTCTTTGCCACCAGCAGCACTTCCCTCCAGCCTTTGCCCAAAGCCCCACACCAGGAGGCTGAAGCAGACCCCAAGTCGGAATTTCTGCCCCCCTCCGACCCACACAAAAAGACCTCGAAGGGGGAGACTCTCTGCAGCAACACAAACGTTCATTGCATGTATCCATCCCAGGGGGCATAGTTTGAGGACCCCTGATTTAGTGCAATATAAAAAATGCAAATAATTTTTCTGCAGACCACCAAAATTTTCTCATGGTCAGTAGTCAGTGGTCCACAGACCAGCAGTTGATGACTGCTGTTCCGAATTCTCCAAAAGAGATCCGTCTTAGGATCTTCTGAGTCATCAAAGAGAGACCCCTCTGAGTCATCAAAGAGAGACCTATCTGAGGGTCTTCTGAATCATCAAAAAGGAGGGTCTTGGTGAGTCCTCAAAGAAAGACCCATGTGGAGCACCATGCTATACTCTTCATC
Organism: Ptyas mucosa; assembly: GCA_012654045.1. Classification (NCBI taxonomy): domain Eukaryota; kingdom Metazoa; phylum Chordata; class Lepidosauria; order Squamata; family Colubridae; genus Ptyas; species Ptyas mucosa. The sequence goes on from WNWU01000073.1 coordinate 2,545,746, forward strand.
AGGAGTCTTCTCCTTCGTTCTTCTGGAATCTAGGATTCTTAAGTTCTTTCTCAGATGGTCTTGTTTGTTTCTTCTGATCTTTTCTAATCAAGATTGAGTCAGTCTTCTCAAAATCTAAGACAGCTGGCTTTCTAGCACTAATCCATGACTCAAAAATGTCCATGCTGGAAAAAATTGACAATTGTTCATGCTCCGTCCTTCTTTTTGGAGCCCTTCCTTCTGTGCCCCACTGGGGAAGGAGCCCAGCTGTCAGAAGCGTTGCTTTTCCATCATATTAAATACGTGATGATGAATATCATTGTTATTCCGTCATTGTTTTGAACTAGCCAAAGCAGAGCTAATTGCTTTGGCGGTGCCCATTAGATAATGGCCAAGCATTGAAAATGGGAAAATATTACTTCTTAGAAGTCAACCGAAACAAGCTCTCTTAGCGAAGCCTTAATGGCTATTTTGAAATCACTTTGATAATAGAGTTTTATGATCAGCCTGGTCTGTCAGAAGGCTTCCTGTAGATGCATTTGCGCCGTAATTTAGAAAAGCAATTAAGCTTGTGATTAAAATTTGACATCCACAGGTTATACACGCACATTCTCTCCGTCGCAGTATGCGTTCTCGGTGTTGACAGGGAGACCCTAATGGTGTAACAATACGAGTTAGAACTTCGTAAACTCTGGAATCTGATTTATTGACCTTCTCAATCTACCAAACCATGGCTGGTTGTCCATTTTTGTTTTTTCTGAAGCCCTCAAGGGCTAGGTCTCAAAAAGGTTTAAAAACATACATTTGGAGAGAAGCTGAATTGTTTTATTTTTGATATCTCTGTAGCAAAGGAGTCGTCCTTCAGAGCATCTGGATTTTCAGTTCTTAACATGTGGACCTATTTGACTACCGTATTTCTCAGATTGTAAGATACACCTTTTTCCCTCCAAAAAGAGGGTGAAAATCTGGGTGCGTCTTATACTCCGAATGTAGCCCTGCTCAGCTTCTCAAAGGGAAGTTTCAGAAGCTGAAAAAAGCATCAGAAACAGAGTTTCAGAAAGGAAGCCCCCAAAGCAGAGCTTCAGAAAAGAAGCCTCCAAACAGAAGCTCCATTTCGGAGGCTTTCAGAGGCAGGAAAGAAAGTTTTTTCTGAAACAGAGTTTCAGAAGTTTGAGAGGCAGGAAAAAAAGCAAAAAAAAAAAAGCAAGGTACAGAGCTGACATCCAAGGAACCTGTTGCTAAAATTCACCTCTGGGAACAGCTAATTTGGGGAGGCCGATCCACCCACCAATCAGCATTTTTCTTATTTTCCTCCCCAAAAACTAAGGTGCATCTTATACTCCAGTGTGTCTTATACTCCGAAAAATACGGTAGATAGTTGGTTGTGTGGAGGACTTCGAATGAGAGCAAATCTAATTCTTATTTTCAATTAGGACACTTCTGGCGCAGTGGTGGGATTCAAATAATTGAACAATTGGTTCTCTGCCCTAAGGACCGGCTGGGTGGGCGTGGCCATGGTGGGCGTGGCCAGGGGGGTGTGACAGGCAGCACTCGGCCTCCTGCATCCCCCTAGGAGTAAAAACAGGCTGTGGGTGGTGGTGGAATGCACCGCACCCCCCGCGCCCCATTTTGGGCCTAGGAGGCCTCCCTACACTTACCTGGGAGCCAAAATGGGGCATGTGGGGACTCCTGGAAAGGGCGGGGCAGGAAGGGGCAGGACCAGCTAGCAATTTAACTACCGGTTGGCCTGAACTAGCCCGAACCGGCTGAATCCCACCACTGCTTCTGGTGCACTTTTACTTATACACAAAAGTAAGAATGGTTTGATATATTCCTGGAATCGTAGTGTAGATTGTTGTTCTTATGCTGAGTGTTTTTTTTTTTTAAAAAGAAAATAATAATGAATCCAAAGCTGACCAAGCGTGTAACTCGCTTACTATGGGTGTATCGAGAAACTTAGCAAATAGGATCCCCAAAACACCAGCGAATCTTTTAATATTCTGGTAAATTGTACTGATGGATTTCAGGATAGTTGTGGTTGTGTCATTTCAGCAGAAAGAAGAGATTGTACAGCCGGTTGTCTGAAATGGTAGAGCGCAGTGATGGCTAACCTTTTCCAGACCGAGTGCCCAAAGCTCATGCGTGTGCACATGAATGCGTGTGTGTGTGCCTAAACCCCCCAAAATACCCCCATGCATGCGTCCCACCTCCCGCATATGTGCACACCCTCACAGCAACCTGACCCCTACATACGCATGCCCTCTGCACATGCCCCCTGCACATGCACACACAGCCCCCCGCACACACCCCGTACATGTGTGCATGGCCCCCCGTATGCCCCCCACCTCCCATACATGCGCACATGGTCCCTGCATGCACCCTGCCACCCATGCATGAGTGGCAGAGACCCGAAGACCAGCTGGCTGGCGGGAGTTCCCCGCGCATGCACGGTGCAGCTGAACTGGGGCAATGGCTCACATGCCATCAGAGAGGGCGCTGCGTGCCACCTCTGGCACGATTTGGCACTGGTTTGCCATCACAGGTATAGGATGTCCTGCTTGAGCAGGGGGTTGGGCTAGAAGATCTCCAAGGTCCCTTCCGACTCTGTTATTCTGTCCATGGTTTTCTGATCACTACAATGCTGTATGTTTTTGATAGAAGAGAGTATTTGTAGCTCAGGGTTGAACTGGGGCGGGGGTGCCAGCACTAATGATGCTACCTACTTCGCCAATGAAACACCTGCAAGAAAACCACCAAGCCCAGAAAACACCAAGAACCTCGCAATTTTATATGCATTTCACTAAAACCTTTGATTGCAAAGAAATGTTTAGTTGAAGTAGTAGTAGTTCTGAGTCCTCAAACTTACATTTTACGATCACTTTCCTATCATATCCATTGAGAGGTGATTCTGGCAGATCTTGCTGGTTTGACACCACCACCAAAACAGCTATTCCTTATACTGGTTTTTAGCAGTCAAGTTCTGCTCAAAGAACATTGAAGAATTGGAAGGGACCTTGGAGGTCTTCTAGTCCAATCCTCTGCTCAGGCAGGAGACCCTTATACCATTCCAGACAAATGGCTGTCCAATCTTGAAACCTCCAGTGATGGAATACTCACAACTTCTGGAGCAAGTAGTTCCAGTGATGGATTGTCTTCACCGTCAAGAAATTCCTCCTTTGTTCTAAGTTGGTTCTCTCCTTGATTAGTTTCCATCCATTCAGAGGTGATATTCAGCCGGTTCGAACCGGTTCGCTCGAACCGGTAGCAGAAATTACGGGTGGGCCTGCCCACCTGACCTAGCTGTATGCCATCCCATTTAGGCACGTTTTTGAGGCTAGGCACATGCGTGGAAGGCGCGTGCATGAGCAAATCACATGCACGGAAGACCGGGCGCATGTGTGGAAGGCAGGCGCATGCGCGAACCGGGCGTGTATGAAGCAAGCGTGCGCACGCAGAGTGAACTGGTAGTACCATAATGTGAAACCCACTCTTGCATCCATTGCTTCTTGTCCTGCCCTCAGGTCCTCTGGAGAATAAATTGACCCCTTCTTCTTTGTGGCAGCCTCTTAGATATTAGAACACTGCTATCATTCATGTCACCCCTAGTCCTTCTTTTTACTAGACTAGATATACCAGTGGTGAAATCCAATTTTTTTTACTACTGGTTCTGTGGGCATGGCTTGGGGAGCATGGTGTGCCTTGGTGGGCATGGCAGGGGATGGATACTGCAAAATCCCCATTCCCACCCCACTCCAGGGGAAGGATACTGCAAAATCCTCATTCCCTCCCCACTCCTGGGGGAAAGATATTGCAAAATCTCCATTCCTATCCCACTCTGAGGCCAGCCAGAAATGGTATTTGCCAGTTTTCTGGACTACTCCAAATTTCTGCTACCGGTTCTCCGAACTGCTCAAAATTTCCGCTACCGGTTCTCCAGAACCTGCTGGATTTCACCCCTGAGTAACCCAATTGCTGCAACCGTTCTTCATATGGTTTAGCCTCCCGTCCCCCCCCCCCCAATCATCTTTGTTGCTCTTCTCTGCACCCTTTCTAGAGTCTCAACGTCTTTATTTTTTTTTATGTCATGGCGATCAATGAGAGAAAGAGGCACGGTAGTTTTCAGCGCATCACGGCAATGATGGAAGTAGGAAAACAGCCTTGGAGGGCGCAAAATGCCAAATGGTTCATTGTGTATGAAAGTGCTTCTCGTAAGAACTTGTTAAGCGGAGGATCTGTTTGTTGAGAGCGAGTTATTTTGCATAAATGGCGGTTTAAGCTTTTATCTTAATGTCAGCGCTTTGTTCCGGCTGACCCTCTCTTGGAGGAGAGCCCATCGAAGCTATTGTAGACTAAACAAAGCAACCCTTCGCTGTAAAGAAGGAAATAGAGGAAGTGTTGTCAAAAGGCTTTGGAGAGAAGCCCAGATGGCATAGAAGCAACGGCAGGGAGGGGAAAGAAGACAATACATGGCCAAGTCAGGAGAGGAAGGTGGTGATGGGGGGCAGGTGGATCGAAGACCTCCTTCCCTTGTGAGGAGTTCCACCAGGGTGGTTTTGGTGAGCTGCCCTTTTCGAAGTCTGCCAAAGGTTTTTCCCTCCTGCCAGGATGGAATGCTGAGCTCGGTCTCCAGGGTTTAAAACTGTAACCAAGGCCAGCCAAGTTCTCAAGATGTTGAAGAGCACAGAGCTAGAGATAAGCATTCTTCTCATTTGCAGACGTTGCTTGATTAACGGCCTTCCAAACGGCTAACGGCAAAGTGGGCTGAGACCAATTTTGAGTGGACAATTATTTTTCACCTTCCAGAAGAGAATCTGAATCTGAGCGGCTTGGTGGCCTAGTGGTGAAGACACTCGCCTCCCACTCGGAAGGTTGAGAGTTCAGTCCTAGGTAGCGGCAGATGTTTGTCTCCTAGGGCGCAAAGAAAAAAAAATATCTGCTCCAAACTCTGCATGGGCATCAGGGAGGGCATCCGGTCAGTAAACACTCAGCTCCATCTAGCTGCCTGAACTCTTCCCCAAATTAAGGGATTACAGGGTTGTAAAAAGGGAGTTAGAAGAGAATCTGACCAAAAGCCGATGTCAGTGATCTAATTTGTTCTATTTTCATCGCTGCCATGAAGATCCAAGACAAAAGGGAAAAAAATAGCTAGCAGAAGCAGTTTGAAGTTTTAGTAGCTTGGCATTTGATCTAGTGTTCTTCTCCCCCTTAGTAGATAATGTAACCCAGGTGATGGAGGGAGGGGGACATTCCTGTGATCTGAAGTAGTTGGCAGAAGAGACTGACTTGGAAGATGGCCAATGGGCATTGAGATTTTGAGAAGCAGAAAGGGAGGGGTTGGTTTCAGAGAATCAGTTTTGGCTGCAAATGAGTTCAGGTCGGATCGTAAATTCTTCACGCCAGCAGCCTGCACGGATTGTGGCTGATCCCGATGAGGAGGAGGCTGGTATGGTGTTACGCCAGCAGCCTGTGCAGCCAGCACTTGAGTCGGACAGCAAGGAGGCTGAAGAGGATGTGGTGCCAGAGGCAGAGACTCAGCCTGCGCCTTCAGAACCTCCAGAGGCTCCTTCAAGTGAAGAGAGTGAAGTGGAGGAGCCTTTTTTCAATGCTCGAGCACGCAGGGCTGCCAAAAGGCAGGAGTGGCTATTCAGGAGGAGGTCTCCTCGAGAGTAAGGCTTGGGGCTAATTGGCCACTCCCTTAGCCTATTTAAGTTCGCTCATAGATAGCACATGCTGCTGGAAACAACGTTTAATTACTACGCAGAGCATTTTGAGAGTGAGTTTCTTGTTACATCGTGGTTTCTGGGCTGGTTGCCAACCCTTGTCGGACTTTGTTTATTCTCTGTAATTCATAGCAGGCTGACATTTGCACTGAAAGCCTGCATTTTGAAAGGGGTCTGTTCGTACCTTCCACAAAGCCTTGAAGACTTACTTATTCCAGCAAGCCGGCCTAGCTTAAATGGTTTTTAAATTGGGATTCTGAATTTTATAGACTTGGGGTTTTAAATTGGGAGGCCGATCGATTTAATATCTTTTAATTTATCTTAATTTTTGTATTGTATGTATTTTAATTCTGGCTGTCCACCGCCCTGAGTCCCTTCTGGGAGAAGGGCGGGATACAAATTAAATTATCATCATCATCATTATTATTATTATTATTATTATTATTATTATTATACAGAGTTTTTGGAGCTTTGTGTGTGTCACACTCCGTGGGATCCGGAGCTGGGGCAGAACATCTTTTTTTGGGGGGAAAAGGTGCGTCTTATACTCTGAAAAATACGGTGGTGGTATTATTATTATTATTATTATTATTATTATTATTATTATTATTAATTATTATTATTTAAATTTATGTACCGCCCTACTCCCGAGGGACTCAGGGCGGTGAACAGCCAAAATAAAATACATGTAATACAAATATTAAAAACGTTTAAAATATATTAAATATTATGGCCCCAAACAACAAATTAAAACCAATTTTAAAACCCAATTTAAAATTTAAAACAATTTAAAAGAGGTTAGGCCAGGCCAGTAATATAGATAAGTTGATTGGATGTAAAAATTATGTTTAATCTGATCAGTTTCATTTGTATTGGAATGTATGGCATCCAGGTGCCACACTGTTCACTCATTGTTTTGACATTTTTATAAAAAATAAAAAAACCTCAAAATTCATAGGTTGGGCTGCAAGAGACGCTGTGGCTACAGGAAGCTTCTTCTATGGTTGAAGATGAATTGATCTCCCTGGTGCCAGTCTAAAACCTTAAGCCCCACACCAGGATGAAAGGTTTCCTCAACCTCTTCCACACCAGGAAGGACTCCTCTGTCTCCTGGCTTCCTCTCGATGGTGAATTTCTCTTGCACAGCATCTCTCTTGCGCTCACCCAGCCCAAAGCAGCTCATGCCAGGAACCCATCTGGCATTCCTTGATAACTTTGAAACAGCAAGGACTGTCTTGGTAGAGCCACACTTCCCTTTGGGCAAAATACAATCTGTTTTCTTGTGATGGAGTCAGAGCTGAAGTCAGGGGTGGGATTCAAACATGTTAGCAAGGGGTTCTCTGCCTGGTTGTTGGGTGGGCGTGGCCTAGTTGGCCTCCTGCACCACGGTGTGCGTGTGGGGGGGTGTTTTTGCCCTCCCCAGGCTCCGGACTTCCCAAACTTCCGGTAGACCCGTTTTTCGCCCTCCCCGAGCCTCCGCGGGAGCCCTGCACTTACCTGCTTCCAAAACGGGCTGTGTGGGGACTCCTGAGAGGGGCGGGGAGGGGCGGGAGGGGCCAGCGAGGAGTGGGATTTGGGAGTTCTCCGAACTGCACAGAATCTTAGCTAGAGGTTCTCACGAACCCCCAGCAGCCCACCCTTGGCTGAAGTTAGACAGGACCCACAGCTATCCGGAGAAAAGAGAGGTGGTAAAAGGCAGGCCAATGTGATCAATGCAGTAGACCAATTCCTTGGTAACTTTTAGTTTGGGACTATATATACGGACATTTCCTGGGGACGTTTGTCAAACTCTTCCACAGCCTTCCTGCCTGTTGATGTATAATAATCCAATCAAGGAGAATATTTATAGCTCAGGGTTGAACTGAGGGGATCCTTGGTGCCCTCTGAGCTTGATTGTTTATTATTGTTTATTGTTTATTGGTTTGATTTATATGCCGCCCTTCTCCGGAGACTCAGGGCGGCTTACAATTCATTAAGCAATAGCCTTCATACTTTTGTATATACCTGCTTTGTAGGGCTTTCGCCCCCCCCACCCCCACCCCCAAAGCGGTGTTCTTTTTTATACAAAGTCATCTTATTGCCCCCACAATCCGGGTCCTCATTTTACCCACCTCGAAAGGATGGAAGGCTGAGTCAACCTTGAGCCTGGTGAGTTTCGAACTTGCAGTAATTGCAGGCAGCTGGTGCTAGTTAACAGCACATTACTCTGCTGCACCACCAAGGCTCTTACAGTCTTTTCTTGCAGACGTTTCGTTACCCAAATGAATTAGCACCATCAGTGCTAATCCCGATGATGTTACCTAGTTTGGATAATGAAATGTCTACAAGAAAACAACCAGTAAAGAGCCTGTAGTACAGTGGTTTAAAGCACCCTGTTATTAACATCTATTAACATCTGCTGCTTGCAATTACTGCAAGTTCGAATCCCACCAGGCTCAAGGTTGACTCAGCCTTCCATCCTTTCTAAGGTGGGTAAAATGAGGACCCAGATTGTGGGGGCAATAAGCTGACTTTGTATAAATATACAAAAGTATGAAGGCTATTGCTTAATGCACTGTAAGCCGCCCTGAGTCTCCGGAGAAGGGCGGCATATAAATCAAATAAAAATAAAATAAAATAAAATAAAACCAAGCTCAGAGGGCATGAAGGACCCCAGAATCCTGCTCCTCCTCCTCCTCTCCACAGACCCCCATTCCCTTCTAGCGCTGATGATGTTACCTTTTTCCTTCTCCAGAGTCAGTTACTCTTCCCAGTCTTTACAGGCTCAGTTACGGGACATTTTGAGTTGTTGAGTTCAACTTCCTTGAGGGGAACTGGGAAGCTCTATAAATTCTGGCTGTTTTGAAAAGTACATTGGAGACCATTTATCTCCTGCGTAATTCACCGTCCCCCACTGATGTATATTCTCAGCGCCTTTGTGTATCTAAGCCCCCGCACAGAAGCAATGGCCTCCGGCAGGATCTTTCTGGGGGACGTTCATTCAAAGACACCATTTCCTCATCAAAAAGAGCCTTCCAAGAAACAGCCGTAATTTCACTTTACCCCAGGAGGGGCCGTCATAAAATACCTTAGATAAACAAATTTATTCTCCGTGGGATGTTTTCTCGCATGCCTGCGGGTCTCCTGAGGAGAAATCATCCTTTGGAAATCAAAGGGGCGAGGGAGAAATGAAAGCAAGGCTGGGAAACATTATTTTAGGAGAGAAAATAAGACAAGGTGGGCAGATGCTGAAGGCTTCTGGATCTTCTCAGGCAAGCTTAGAAAGATGCTACCACAGTGCCATCTGAAGGTCCAACGGAGAATCGTTTTAGGACTGGTTATCTTCAGTTTCCAAACCGATTTTCTGCCTCTTTAGAGGAAGGAAGGAAGGACTTCTAAGGATGCTAGGCAGGAGTGGGGCTGCTGGGGGTTCGCATGGGTTCAGGAGAACCTCTAGCTAAGATTCTGTGCAGTTCGGAGAACCCCCCCAAACCCCACTCCTGATTGGCCCTGCCCACCCCACCCTACCCCACCCCTCCCAGGAGTCCTCACGTGGCCCGTTTTTGATGCAGGTAAATGCAGGACACGTGTGGAGGCTCGGGAAAGGCAAAAAACAGACCTACCGGAAGTCCAGGAAGAACTTCAAAACATCCGGAGGGCCTCCAGAACCCGGGGAGGCCATTTTTGCCATCCCGGAGGCTCAAGAAAAGCCTCCGGAGCCTGGGGAGGGCAAACACCCACTCACCCGCCATGGTGCAGGAGGCCGACTAAGCCACGCCCACGCCCACCCAGCAACCGGGAAGGGAACCCCTTGCTAAAAATTTTGAAGCCCGCCCCTGATGCTAAGGTGAACAAGAAGATAACTAGGCCTTCTTGCCCGGTGTTCGGTCCAAAGCCCTCCAAGGTGGCACCCAAATCTTATCAGTTCACCACAACGTCCATTGTCCTTTGCAATAAAGAAGCAAAGAATATTTGTCGCTCCAGGTTGAACTGTGAGATCCTTGGTGCTCTCTACGCTTGGCTGTTTTCTTGCAGACGTTTCATTTACCAAACTAGGTTAATATCATCAAGGCTAGAGAGGAATGGGGTTTGCTGAGTGGAGACGGGGGAAGGAGGAGGAGGAGGAGGAGGAGGACTGTGGGGTCCTCGGTGCTCTCTGAGTTTGGTTGTTTCTTGCAGATGTTTCGTGACCCAACTAGGGAACATCATCTGATGTTCCTTACCAATTTGGGTCAGGAAGCGTCTGCAAGAAACCAAGCTCAGAGGGCAACAAGGACCCCCTCAGCTGAGAAGATGCTGAAAATAGTTGTTTGATCTGCAAACTTGGGCATGGCTGATGGACCCCGCACCGGAGCACGTCTCTAGGCCAAACTTCTCTTGGCTTGGTTAGTTGTATCATATGGACTTGATTCCTCCTTTGTTTGGCTTGTTTGCCCTCTGAAACGATCAGGAGCATATGAGGACACCAGAATATTAGAGCACAGATTCCCCTTGGGATTCTATTTTAACTGATTCACCCTGGCAAGGGAACAAAAATTGTGCCTTGACTTTACATCTTCACTGTAACTGATGTTGGGCCAGAAAGCGCTTTCTCTCTCTCTCTCTCTCTCTCTCTCTCTCTCTCTCTCTCTCTCTCTCTCTCTCTCTCTCTCCCTCCCTCCCTCCCTCCCTCCCTCCCTCCCTCCCTTTCTCTTTCTCTTTCTCATTCTCTCCCTCTCTTTCTCTTTCTCTCTGTCCCTTCCTCTCTGCCCCACCCTCTCTCTCTCTATTTATCTCTGTCTCTATTTCTCTCTCTCTCCCTCTCTCCCTCTATTTCTATTTCTCATTCTCTCCCTCTCTCCCTCTCTCTGTCCCTCCCTCTCTCTGTCCCTCCCTCTCTTTTCTCTCTCTCTCTCTCCCTCTCTCCCTCTCTTTCTATTTCTCTCTCTGTTTTTATTTCTCTCTCTCCCCCTCCCTCTCTCTTTCTATTTCTCATTCTCTCCCTCCCTCCCTCTCTCTTTCTATTTCTCATTCTCTCTCCCCCTCTCTTTCTATTTCTCATTCTCTCTCTCCCCCCTCTTTCTGTCCTGGCCTCTCTCTATTTTTCTCTCTCTTTCTTTCTATTTCTCTCTTTCTATTTCTTTCTGTCTTTCTATTTCTTTCTCTCTCCCTCCCTCCCTCCCACCCTCTCTCTCTCTTTCTATTTCTCAGTCTCACTCTCTATTTCTCTCGCTCTCTCTTTCTATTTCTCTCGGTCTCAGTCTCACTCTCTTATTTCTCTCACTCTCACTCTCACTCTCTCTTTCTATTTCTCATCCTCCCTTCCTCCCTCTCCCTCTCCCTCTCCCACTCCCTCTCTCTTTCTCTTTCTCTCTCTCTCCCTCCCTCTTTCTATTTCTCCCTCTCTCCCTCTCTCCCTCTCTCCCTCCCTCCCTCTCTCTCTTTCTATTTCTCTCTCTCTCCCCCCTCCCTCCCTCTCTCTCTTTCTATTTCTCTCCCTCCCTCTCTCTCTCTGTATCAACAAGAAGCAAAGTCAGGCATCTCAATGCAAGTATTTTTTCATTCCCTACCCTGTTGCTCTAGGCAACCAGCTTGAGTGGGCTATTGTCTCTAACCTTAAAAACTGATTATAGGGTACTTCACTGCCTCATACTGACTTAAAGAGGATTAGAAGGTGGTGTAAAGCTGGCTTAGGGACTATGTTCACAAAGCCTCAAAGGCATCTGCAGATTTCCTTGTTCAAGGAGTGATTAACTTATTTAGCAACTGGTGTGTGTGCAGGGAGAAGGAGAGAAAAAAAAAAAGAACTCATAATATGACAATACCAGCCAGCTGGCAATTAGAGGGTGTAGTTCTCGCTGGGGCATGTCAGAATCAAGGATGCCTTGATCTCGGTGGGAATAAGAAGTTTGTATCTGAAGGATGGGATGCATTTTCACGTAAAGATGGAGCTTGTAGTGGGTGGGTGGAAGAAAGCAAAGCAGAATTGTCGTATTTTGGTGTTGGGATTCCTCCTCCTCCTCCTCCTCCTCCTCCTCCTCCTCCTCCTCCTCCTCCTCCAGGTTGAATCTCTCCTTGTACAGTTTCCATCCATTATGTCTGGCCTTCGGATACATTGGAAAATAGCCTGACCCCCCCTCATCTCTGTGGCAGCCCTTCAAATGTTGAAAGACTGCTCTCCTGTCTCCCCTGGTCCTTCTCTTCACTAGACCAGCCATGCCCAGTTCCTGCAATACTGCTATCATGTCACCAGGGATGGGTTCTGCTTACCTTTACTACCGATTCGCAATGGGACCGTGTGTGCACGCTTGCTTTGCCTGTGCATGTCCAAGCGCTTCTGCGCATGCGCAAAAACTTCCTGATAACGTCTGGGTCAGTGGGCGGAACCTCCTGCCAATTTTACTACCAGTTCTTGCGAACCGGTCCGAACCGGGGGCAACCCACCACTGCATGTCACCCCTAGTCCATTGTGGCTGGGTGAGAATCCAGCTAGTGTGTCCAAATTCCTGAAGTCATGTACGAGGAAAAAGTGTGCTTTTTCCTGAACCCACACAATGTACAACAGCCCTCTGCATACTTGGAGCAACATATGGGAAGCAGCTGTTAACCTTCAGCTCACCAAAGGCCAAAGACAATTAAAGACTGAGATACTGCTGGGGTTACATCAGTGCCTCATTTGATAGAGAAGCTGTTAGCCATTAACCTTTCCTCTAGCAAGTGGAACGAGGAGTCTGCATGGGGGGGGGGGGGGAGAAACAAATTGCTGCATTTGGATGTCTATTAATGTGGGCCTCCTTGGATGATGTTTTGATATGGGGTCAAATATTGGTAATGCCCGTTGATCAGGTCGAGAAGCAATTGCCAATGGAAATCTCCCGTGTTTGGAGCAAGCTTAAGGGAGTGAAGGAGAGAGTCCATCAAACACCCCTTCCCCATGGTTTGCCTGCAATGGATCATGTTCCACATCTGGCATCTGAGATGAGTAGATGGCCATCTGGGTGTCAGGGTTCCAAGTAACATACCCACAACTCTGAGGCAGGTTAATTCCTTAAAGAATAGTTTTATTTGATATGTCATATTGGCACAGGCTGGTGAAAACCGACTCTGAAGGTTCCTGCGGTTTTCACCTACTATATTTTTTAGAGTATAAGATGCACCGGAGTATAAGACGCAGCTTAGTTTTTGGGGAGCAAAATAGGAAAAAAATCTGCCTACCAGGTATTCATCTGGCTACCGTCCTTAGTCTGGTCAGCTTCAGCACATTAGTTTGCTGGTTTTGAGCGTGCGTGCATGCTTTTTATCCCCTGCTTGGGGATAAAAAACAGCTTCTAAAGCACAGCTGATCTTTGGAGAGAGAAGCAATGAGAAAAGCAGGCAAAGCTCGGAAGATCGCTTCACTTGCTAGCACCTCATTAGGGCTGAAAAAAAAACTTCTAAAGCACAGCTGATCTTTGGAAAGAGAAGCAATGAGAAAAGCAGGCGAAGCTTGAAAGATCACTTCACTCACTAGGGCCTCATCAGGGCTGAAAAAAAGCTTCTAAAGCACAGCTGAGAGTCGGAGGGAGCAGGCAAAGTGCAGAAGATCACTTCACTAGCTAGCACCTCGTTAGGGCTGAAAAACAGCTTCTAAAGCACAGCTGATCTTTGGAGAGAGAAGCAATGAGAAAAGCAGGCAAAGCTTGGAAGATCTTTTCACTTGCTAGCACCTCGTTAGGGCTGAAAAAAAGCTTTGAAAAAGCTACATTCGGAGTATAAAACACACCCAAATTTTCAGCCTCTTGGGGGGGGGGGAGTGCGTCTTATACTCCGAAAAATACGGTAATTAAAAGTAAATGGTTTTTCCCCCTTCCCTAAACAATCAGTCACATGGTCCAACCAAGGCGCTGTCTGGTTGCCTAGTGACATCACTCCTCCTTCCTCCGACCAGGTGTGAGAATGTCCTTGGTTCCCAGGAGAACATATTTTATTTTGGCTACAAAACCCCAGCTATCTCTAATCCCCTCCTCCCTATCCCTCAGCTCCAGTGTGGCAGTGCTAGTTAAGTCATCTGGTTCCAACCTACCTGGAAGTTCCCTTCAAAGACGCCAGAGCACAGCTCTGACAACAGCAAAATAAATGTAGCTTTAACTGTGGTTAGATTCCAGCTAAGTCTGGGGAGATAACTTTCTAATCCTACTGCACACAGGTGCCATTCAGCCGGTTTGGACTGGTTTGCCTGAACCAATAGTGGACATTGCGGGCCCGCCCACTCCACCCCCAGCTCTATGCCATCCTATTTAGGCATGTTTTTGAGGCCAGGATACTGCGAGGAAGGCAGGCGTGCATGCAAATCAGGCGCATGCATGTGAACGAAGTGAGCATGCGCATGCACGGCGAACTGGTAGTAAGATAATCCGAAACCCACCGCTGCTACTGCACCTCCTGTAGCTCAGCTATGCTATATCAGGTGTGCTTCCTTCAAAGTCCAGGAAAGAATGACCCAAACTCCATTGTTTATAGAGAAAGGTACTTTTACTAGAAAATGAAGTGATCGCAACCAAGGAAAAGCAGAATCTGAGGCAAAAGTGCGAAAATTACAGATAGAAAGCATCCCCTCCCACTGTCCAACATAAATCATCCAATCCAAAGGTCTCCCAGGGGTCAGGTGGAAGCACACATCTGGCGGTGTCATCAATCAGGAATGCCGTGGCCGTTGACCCGATAGCAGCTTCAAAGATGCAGCACTAAAATCTTAGGAATCACTTTTGTTTCTCTCTCCAGCACGCTTATACTCAAAGCTAGCTCCCCCCTGCCGTTACCATGGCAGCCAAAGCAGCAAAAGGCAGAGGCTGACATTCGGCCCCCCTCCAGAAGAGAGGAAACCCTTATTCCTGAAACCTCAGTTTGAGAAGCTGGGCGGGGCTACATTCGGAGTATAAGACACACCCAGATTTTCACCCTCTTTTTGGGGGGAAAAACGTGCATCTTATACTCCAAAAAATACAGTATGTTTCCTCAGTGCCCACGTTGGATGTTCAAAGGCCCACCCTGTCTGATGAAAACAGACTTTTTGTTCTAGGCTTTTAAAACCGCAGATGTTTTCGTCTTTTATCGTAAGGAGGATATTCCAATTCTCTTAGGATGAGATCCTTTTTGGCAGCTTTTTCCAGCTCCGTCCCTAGTGTAGCTCTGCTTTGCTAAGTCTAATTTTTGCAAGAAAATTCGTGAACTCTAAGCATTCCTAAACACTTCCCCCCTCCCCCCCAGGGAAACAGCTTCCCGAGTTTGTTTGCTAGTGATTTTCTTAATCAAAATCTTCCTCCACCTTTTCTTTCTCTGCTTCATCTTATTAAGCCAAAGCTAGTCGGCGGAGTCCTGAAAACATCTGTTGGAGCTTAATAAAATGCAGAAAAATCATCAAGTGGCTTATTTTTCCAACCAGCTGTGAGGAAGTAGAGAAAGCTATTCCTGTGAAATGCCCAAGTCTTCTGTGAATGAAAATAGCTTTGGAAGATCTCTTGGTGGGGTTGGTACCTTGAAGCCCATAATGGTGTGATATAATGGAATTGCTCCTGAGTAAGGCGGAACTAGAACTCCTCGTCTTCTGCTGATTGGCCCAAAGTCACCCAGCCAGCTTTCATGTTTAAGGTGGGATTAGAATTCATAGTAGTGGTGAAATGTAAAATTTGTTACTACTGGTTCTGTGGGTGTGGCTTGGTGGGGGGGGGATAATGTGATTGGGTGGGCATGGCCAACTTTTTTTTTAACTTTTAAAAGCATTTTTTCTACAACCTCTACAGCCAAAGAGGTTGTAGAAAAAATGCTTTTAAAAGTAAAAAAAAAAGCCTCTGATGATCATGCAGCTCAGCTGGGCATGGGGGGGGGCAGGGATTTTTGCTACTGGTTGTCTGACCCACCTGCCGCCATCGCTACCGGATCAGGTGATCTGATCCGAACCGGGAGCATTTCACCCCTGATTCATAGTTTCCTGGTGATTGGCTCAAAGACACCCAGTCTGCTTTCATGCCTAAGGCGGGACTAGAACTCATAGTCTCCTGGTGAT
>WNWU01000073.1:2567559-2580928 GCA_012654045.1 Ptyas mucosa
CCATTCCCACCCCACTCCAGGGGAAGGATACTGCAAAATCTCCATTCACACCCCACTCCAGGGGAAGGATACTGCAAAATCACCATTCCACCCCACCCCACTAACTTGCTTTCCAGCTCCGTTCTCCTGTGCAGGGCAACAAAAGAAGACCCAACCAATCAGCTTGGACTTGATCAGCTGGGATTCGGGAGGCAGCCAATAGATCGGGCACAAGGCCAGTCAGAGGTGTTATTTCCCGGTTCTCTGAACTACTCAAAATTTCCACTACCGGTTCACCAGAACTGGTTAGAACCGGCTGAATACCACCTCTATGTCATCATTTAAGGAAGGCAAGATAATAAATATTGAAAAGTACTTGGTGATCTCTCCTACCTTTTTGTCTCAGCAGGTACCAACACCTCCTGGTTTGTCTGGGCTCAGAAGCAAAACAGGATCAGATTTGGTCAATGCTGGGATGAAATGAGAAGATCCCTGTATGGAAGGTTGGGTTGGGAAGTTGAAAAAAATGGCCCAGTAGAAGGCTTCTTTTCTTTTAGAAGAAGAAGACATAGGGCTCCTCTGTTGTGACCAGGACAGTTCCATGCTTGTGTCCATATGGTCACCAAGGATAGCGTTCAAATCAAAGAAGAACCAGCTAGGTGACAGCATCATCAACCTCGGTTGACAAGGAAACCCAAACCTAACCTTGGAAGAAGATAATGGCAAACTTCTTCTGTTCCAATGTCAGGAAAACAACCTGGACATGTGTCAGGCCTGGAAGCCACCCCGTTACACCGCACTAGGGATTCGAACTGCTGAACTGCTGACCTTTCGATCGACAAGCTCCGCGTCTTAGCCACTGAGCCACCACTTCCTTTTAACAACAACCATGTGACTAACTTCATAACCACAGTGATTCACTTCAAAAATGTGGCAGGCAAGGTTGTAAAACGAGGCAAAACACACTTAACCAATATTTCACTTAGACCAGACAACCGTTGCCCAGGATGACATAACATTTTTGGCCTCAGTTGTGGCTGTATGTTGAGGACTACCTGTAGGAAGATACATCACCAGAGGGGAAGTGTTTTGAGAAGGGGAGAAACCCTTCAATTGCCTTTAGTCCATGACGGTTGGTGGGCAATCAGCGATCCATTGACTTGAGTCCTGACTCCTTTTGATAGACCGTTGTGATTAGAAATGTGGCTGAGAGGTCAGTAATAGTTCAGCGCTCCTTTCCATCCACATCGCTCCTGTCACACACCCCGCTGCACTACGCACACTGCTGGATTAAAAAATGAAGCCAGTCGGAAGTAATGTGATTGGCTGCTCAATTTCAGTCCGAAAAGAAGATTCATTGAGGTGAAACAGAGTCGAAGAGGCCCTGAAGATGCAGGGAGCCAAGGAATTAGGTCGGGCTAATAAAATAATATTTGCATCCCCGCTGATTCGAGTTGCTAGGATCGGTATGATTGGAAGATGAGGGTTATATATATATATATATATAAAAGCATTCGACTGAGTAGTTTGATTGCGTTGATTCGAGCAAAGCAGTTGGCTTGGCAATCTTCCTCTCTTCAAGCGTTGGCATTGGGACAGTCTCTGAATTTAGAGTGGTGGCCTTTTGATAACGGTTCATCCCCAAACATTGAGTGTTTCGGAGAATTAACTTGGGATCTTCACCAAGTAGGCCCAACTCTTTATAGCGAAGGTTCGCTGTAATTCTCTGTTCTTTAAATAAGTCTATCGTGTCTTGCTTCTGGTTAGGGGAGAACATGGACTCAAATCTCTGAATGAAGTGGGAGTATTTTGGGAGTGGATCTGGAATCTGGTTGGCATAAGGTAGGGATGTCAAACTCAAGGCCCAGGGCAGGTGGTATTCACTTACTTTCCCTACCAATTCACAAATGTGAGCATGTGCCTCAGGGGTGGGTTCTACTTACCTTTACTACCGGTTCACAACGGGGCCGTGCACTCTTCTGCGCATGCCCAGAAGCGTTCTGATGACGCCGGGGTTGATGGGCAGAGCCTCCCTCTGATTTTACTACCGGTTCTATAGAACCGGTCTGAACCAGGGGCAACTCATCACTGGCGTGCATGCACTTTGCTGGTGCACGTGCCTTCCGTGCATGTACCCGGCCTCAAAAAAGTACCTAAATAGGATGGCATAGAGCCGGGGGTGGGTGGGTGTGCATCTACCAATTCGGCCAAACCAGCTGAATATCACCTCTGATATGCCGTTGTAACTTTGGATGGTCACTAAATGAACTGTTGCAAGTCGGGAAGTATCTACCAAAAGCAGCAAGAATGGATCCCACTTCCTTCCTAGCCCCCTCCCCTAACCCCCTTCCAACTCTCCAGTGACTACAACTCAAATCTCATCCGAGGATGATGATATTCTTGTCAAAAGGAGACGCTTGTTATCTACACAAACATCCTTGTGTCCTAAATGGATTCGCTGGGAGGGGGGGGAGGGAACAGCTGCTTCTCCCCCATTGCCTTTCCAGCTTGATGAGGTTAATAATAACTTTGAATGCGTATGTACAGCATTAGCTTTCCGAGTAACATGCATAATTCAACATTCCCCTAAAGTAGAGCTAAGCTTTGAGGAAGCAAACTTCCCTTAATGTAACTGGGCAGAGATCCAGCTTTTACCAGCTGCCGAGGCTTGATGTACAATTTTTGGTTAAGTGAATAATTTATCACGCATATTATCTGTGGTGGATCACATCCCCGCACAGTCTGTGGGGCCTTACATACGGCTCTTGAGATGGGAGAACGTTGGCCATGTGTTTTATGGGCCATTACCATTTCCAACTCTCTTAAGGTATGCCTTAGTGTAGTGAAAAGAAGGACTAGGGGTGACGGGATAGCGCTGTCCAATATTTGAGGGGCTGCCACAAAGAAGAGGGGGTCAACTTATCTCCCAAAGCACCTGAAGCCAGGACAAGAAGCCATGGATGGAAACTGATCAAGGAGAGAAGCAACTTAGAACTAAGGAGAAATTTCCGGGCAGTGAGAACAATTAACCAATGGAACAACTTGCCTCCAGAAGCTGTGAATGCTCCAACACTGGAAGTTTTTAAGATGATGTTGGATAACCATTTGTCTAAAATGGTATAGGATCAAGTCTCTTGCTTGGGTTGGACTAGAAGACCTCCAAGGTCCCTTCCAACTCTGTTATTCTGTTATACCGTTAAAGGCTCTGCCAGCCAATGCTAACCATAATGGAAGGGCTTCAATCCTTACATGCCATAATCCTTACAGGAATGTATCTTTTCTTTTATGTACACTGAGAGCATATGCACCAAAGACAAATTCCTTGTGTGTCCAATCACACTTGGCCAATAAAGAATTCTATTCTATTCTAAATATGTTTGTAGTACAGATAGCTCTCAGTTTAACAACAGTTCGTTTAGTGACCTGATGTGGCTTGCCAGCAGCCAGTGGGGCTGGTGGCAGATTCAGAGAGTGAGGAGGTTGGGGAGGAACATGGACCACTCTTCGGAGGCAGAGAGGGGGCCAGGACCATCTGACAGTTGTCAGCTGCCTTCAGAGTCGGACATCAGTGGGGTAGAAGAACAGCTGGAGCCTGTTCCCAGTGTGCGCATGCGCAGAGCTGCCAGGAGAAGGGAACAGCTAAGGAACAAGGGTCGACTCAGGAGTAAAGGCACAGGTGGCTGGTGAATGGCCCCTCCCAGAGGGAATAAAGAGGAGCGAAAGGGGAGGGGAGATTTGCAGGAGATTTGCAGGAGATTTGATTCGGCTGGGAATTGATAGCATTTGCTTCCCAAAGTCCACGCCTTTGAATTGGTCCAGAATAAGCTAAGCTACCTCCGTAAATATTGAAAAATTGCTAGGCAATCATATTCTGAGTCTGGAATCACTTTATATGCTTGACGGTAGGGAATAACCCTCTATCTAACTTCATGAGATATTTTTATCCTCTTCCCCAGGGGTGAAATCTACTTATCTTCCAAACCGGTTCGGAAGTGCACGTGCCGCCTGCCTGCACAGAACCTCTGCGCATGCGCAGAGGGTAAAAAACGATGACCGGGTGGGTGGGCAGAGCCTCGCTCCACCATCACTACCAGTTCTCCGAACCACCAGCCACCATCGCTACCGGTTCAACTGAATTGGTCCGAACCGGGAGCATTTCACCCCTGCTCTTCCCCCATAGATCTTCAGCTCTCTCCCCCCTCCAAACTTCCCTTTTTTCTTTCCCTTCTCAAATCTGTTCATTCCACATTCTTTTTTCTAAACAATGTCAGAACAGCAACTTTGAGAGAGAGAGAGAGAGAGAGAGAGAGAGAGAGAGAGAGAGAGAAAAGAGAGCAGTTTCTGTCCATCACCTTAGCCAGGAATCAATGGACGCTGCGGTTGATGACTCTGTTTGAGATTTTGGATACAATCCTCACTCAGTTATCCCAAAACAATGTTTTCAGGTGAGCTTTCTGAATTTTCTTCACCAAGTAACCAGAAGATGAGCCATCAAAGAAACACGACTCAAAGAACACGTCTGACATCTGGTGGTAGAGACCAGATTTTTTAGAGGTTGCCTTTGTTAGAATAATTGAAACACGGTCATTTTCGGACTCGAAGGACCAGCTTTTCCTTCTTTCCTTGGATCATTTTGGGTGGAAGTTGGCAGGCTGTGAACTTTGGAGAGGGAGAAGCTATGAAGCGACTTTTTGATCCTTTTTGAAAACACATCGTTTAGAGAAGAGTCCCATAGCCTGACTAGGTGGCTCAGTGGCTAAGAAACTGAGCTTGTCAATCGGAAAGGTCGGTAGTTGGGCGGTTCGAATCCCCAGTACAGGTCTTCTGCATGAGCAAGGGAGTTGGACTAGATGACCTCCAAGGTCCCTTCCAACATTGTTACTGTTAGTGGCTGTGGCAGACATTGGTTCATTTTAAAGAAATGAAGTAAAGTAGGGTCTGTCAACTGTCGAGTTGGCAAATCCAGAAACAGAAAACTCCTGAGACGTATTTTATACCAAGAGTATAAAACTTTACTGAATAAACCACATTGGCACACAGAAGAAGCGACGCCAGCTCTGAGTTTCCCCGCGCAAAAGCAAGCATAGTTATTTCCCCCTTTTCCCTATGGGCCACCCACACTCCAAAATGTCCACCCATCACTTCTGTTCATTTTGTTATGGGAAACAGCCAGCTGCGCAGGGACATCTGCTCGGGGTGTCCTTGAGATGCCAGCAATGTCTCACGGAAGCCTACGGATGCTTGAATACCGTTGTCGCACCCTTGCAATCCATCCGCCCCTCTTCCTGTTATAGTCAAGTTGTGAGTGAAGAAAGAATGTAGGCGAAAGGTTGCGAATCAGTCTTGACAAGTCAGCTAGGATGAAGCACCAATGCTAGAAACCCAGGACTGTGAACTTGTCAGCCATCCCAAGCAGACACGACAGGAAACATGACCAGTGGAGCTCATTCCGCTTTACCGTGGAGGCTACATTTCCTTGGACAGCAAAGCTAACTAACAAGCGAGTACCGGCGCGCATCACAGCCGACATGTCACCGGAAGGCAAAAATCATGAAACTCTCACATCTCTCTTATTTTGGCCATGTCATGCCGGGTGAATTCACTGCAATTCTGCTTGGAAGACTTTAGCAGGAAGTAAAAGGAACATGGGGGGCAGAGGTGGGTTTCAGCCAGTTCTGACCAGTTCTGGAGAACCGGTAGCGGAAATTTTGAGTAGTTCGGAGAACCAGTAGTAAAAATTCTGACTGGCCCCACCCCCATCTATTCTCTGCCTCCCGAGTCTCAGCTGATCAGGAGGAAATGGGGATTTTGCAGTAACCTTCCCCTGGAGTGGGGAGGGAATGCAGATTTTACAGTATCCTTTCCCTGCCACGCCTACCAAGCCATGCCACGCCCACCAAGCCACACCCACAGAACTAGTAGTAAAAATTTTTGAAACCTACCACTGATGGGGGGGGGGGGTTTATCAAAGTACACGGTGGTTGGACACCATCAAAGCTGTCACAAGCCAGAGCTTAGTGTCTATGGAGCTTCTCTAGGTCATGGTTGTCCTAAAGGTGCTTTTTTTTCAGGAGGCAACTGGACTTTCTGGTTTTTCTTTGAAGACGTTTCGCTAAGTTGTGGGTTTCACTTACTTTCAGTACCGTTCCGGAACTGTGAGTGTGCAGCGTGTGTGCGCGCGCTTGCTTTGTTCGCACGCGGCACTTCTGCGCATGCGTCCGTGATGACATCCGGGTGGGTGGGCGGAGCCTCCCACCGTCGCTGCTACCCATTCTCCCGAACTGGGGCGAACCGGTACAAAACCCACCACTGATTTCGCTTCTCATCCAAGAAGCATTTATTTATTTATTTGATTCCTTGCAGGCAGCTGGTCATTTGCATTCTTTTAGCGAGCCGTTAAGGTCACCTGGAGGTTAATCTGTGTCATCAGGGTCTCCAGAGTGGTGCAAATGGGTGTGGAGCCTTCTTAGTAAACTGTTCTGCCCCAGCTACGGAACCCAAGAAATGTAGCACACACCAAACTCCGAACAACTCCGTTTACTACAAACACAGTCTTTTTCAAATGCAGGCTATTACTAAAAATGTCCTTAACAGCCTGCCAGAAATTCCAAAGATTAGATAAAGGCTTACAAAAGTTGGCAATTAGCCCAGAAACCAGGTTTGCAAGGAAAATTCACTCTCAAATGCTCAACCAACGACCGGACGAACACACGTTGTTTCCTGCAATGTTTGCCAGCTGTGTGCAAACTTAAATAGGCTAAGGGAGTGGCCAATTAGCCCCAAGCCTTACTCTCGAGGAGACCTCCTCCTGAGTAACTACTCCTGCCTTTTGGCAGCCCTGCGTGCTCGTGCATTGAGAAGAGGCTCCTCCACTTCACTCTCTTCACTTGAAGGAGCCTCTGGAGGATCTGAAGGCCCTGCTGAATCTCTGCCTCTGGCACCACATCCTCTTCAGCCTCCTCGCTGTCTGACTCGAGCGCCAGCTGCACAGGCTGCTGGCGCGACACCACACCAGCCCCCTCCTCTTCAGGATCAGCCAGAATCCGCGCAGGCCGCTGGCGGGCCACAACAAAAACTATTGAAAGGATTGTTGTAGATTGGAGATAGGTAATGTCGTACCCCTTCCCCCTCTGTTGAGAGAGGGCTCCTGTCTGCCAGGAGTAGAAATCCTTCCCTTCCCCACCATCCAAGTCAGAGCTGAAGAAGTTTCTTGGATGAGAAGCGAAACGTCTTCAAAGGAATAACCAGAAAGTCCAGTTGCCTCTTGAGAAAAGCACCTTTGGGACAGCCAGAGCATAGAATAACTCACAGAAGTAGTCACGATTGGAAGACATGGGGAGACCTGGCCCATAGAATCGCCAAGAGTCGGACATGATTGAATGGGTAACATTATCACCGTTAAGGCTGTATTAATAGAATCTGGTGCTGGAGAAGGATTCCTGCGAGTCCCTTGGACTGCAAGGCAATCAAACCGGTCAGTCCTAGAGGAGATCAACCCTGATTGCTCCTGGGGAGGAAAGCTGTGGCAAAGTTAGACAGCATTCTAAAAAGCAGAGACATCATCCTGCCAACAAAAGTGCGTATAGTCAAGGCGATGGTTTTCCCAGTTGCAAAGTATGGCTGTGAAAGTTGGACCGTAAGGAAGGCTGAGCGCCAGAGAATGGAGGCCTTTGAACTCTGGTGCTGGAGAAGATTCCTGCGAGTCTCTTGGACTGCAAGGAGATCCAACCGGTCAGTCCTAGAGGAGATCAACCCTGCCTGCTCTTTAGAAGGTCAGATCCTGAAGAGGAAACTCAAATACTTTGGCCACCTGATGAGAAGGAAGGACTCCCTGGAGAAGAGCCTAATGCTGGGAACGATGGAGGGCAAAAGAAGAAGGGGACGACAGAGAACGAGGTGGCTGGATGGAGTCACTGAAGCAGTCAGCATGAGCTTCAATGGACTCCAGAGGATGGTAGAGGACAGGAAGGCCTGGAGGAAAATTGTCCATGGAGACGCGATGGGTCGAACACAACTTCGCAACTAACAACAATAATAGAATCTTGCAAGTCTGGAAGTACAATCCCCCCCCCCGGGTCTCCTTTACAGCTTGAGAAATTAAGGAGGGTCCCCCCTGAGCCTCTTGCCATGTCCATTCACCAGTTGGGGGACTGTGCTATCCCTTAAGCGGTCTCCTAAGCTGATTTCCATGTGCCATTACAGAACCAGAAAGGAAGCCAAAGAAACAGTTGCCCGGTCAATAGGCAAATATTTAAGACAAGGCAATTCATAGCATGAATCTATATTTTTAGAACAGGGAAAAAATAGCCCTGGAGGCTAAAACCTACAATAAACAGTTGCAGGAACTGGGCCTGGCTAGTCTAGTGAAGAGAAGGACCAGGGGAGACAGGAGAGCAGTCTCCCAATATTTGAGGGGCTGCCACAGAGAGGAGGAAGGGGGTCAAGCTGTTTTCCAAATCACCTGAAGGCCAGACAAGGAATAATGGATGGAAACTGATCAAGGAGAGATTCAACCTGGAAATAAGGAGGAATTTTCTGACAGTGAGAACGATCAACCAATGGGATAGAAGTTGCCTTCGGAAGATGTGTGAACTTCATCATTGGAGGCTTTCAAGAAGAGACTGGACTGCCATCTGTCAGAAATTGTGTAGGGTTTCCTGCTTGGGGGGTTGGACTAGATGACCTACAAGGTCCCTTCCAACTCTGTTAATCTGTAACCAAGATGATTAGGGGACTGAAGGCTAAAACATATGACGAATGGTTGCAGGACTGGGCATGGCTAGTCTAGTGAAGAGAAGGACCAGGGGAGACACAATAGCAGTCTTCCAATATTTGAGGGGCTGCCACAGAGAGGAGGGGGACAATCTGTTTCCCAAAGCACCCGAAGGCCAGACAAGGAATAACGGATGGAAACTGATCAAGGAGAAATTCAGCCTGGAAATAAGGAGGAATTTTCTGACAGTGAGAACAATCCACCCATGGAACAGAAGTTGCCTTCAGAAGTTGTGGGAGCTTCATCACTGGAGGCTTCCAAGAAGAGGCTGGACTGCCATCTGCCAGAAATGGTGTAGGGTCTCCTGCTTAGGTGGGGGGTTGGACTAGATGACCTACAAGGTCCCTTCCAATTCTGTTAATCTGTATCTGTATATCACAAGGACCTCCTGAATCTAAACAACAGCCCAGATTCAAAAATGGCCCAGAACTGGTGTTGGCTCCCTTTAAGAGCATCTGTCTTCTCGTCGCCTTTATTTTCCAACTCAAAACACCATCACAAGCTGTGTTCCCTTTTCTTGTAGCGGAGAATTTTTTGGCAATTTCAGGATCCGTTGGAAAGTTTCAATTTAAGAAAGAGCAGGCCAAGCAAAACATAAGCAGAAGGATTGGCCTCAGCCACTAGATGGAAGTGTTGTCACGCAAACGCAATTTGGCTGACCATTCTTGTTTCTCCTCCTATCCTGCAGGATTTTTTAAAACCAACTTCTGGACCCAAAAATGATCGTTTTGCTATATTTGAAGTCCCATCAAAGTGGGGCTAGGAGGAAAACCAGACAAAGGACTCTTTGTTTCTTTTGAGAGTTTGATCCTCTCGCTGTTATTTTATGATGATGCTTCATATATCATCCCGGGCTGTAAAAAAAAAAAAAAGAAAAAGTAACAATTGCTACCACGTAGCGGCATTTCATGAGAATAGACTTTTGAGGCTAAATTGCAGAAAATTCTAACTTTCAAGGAAAAGCACCACAGATTTGAGAGCTGATATGGTGAAAGTATAGTGGTGAAAGATCCTAGACTAGAAACTGGGAGAATGTGAGTTCTAGTCCTGCTTTAGGCATGGAACAAAGTGAAGAGGATATTTGTAGCTCTGTTGTGACTCCGACCCCTGAGCCCGTCGTATCGGAGGGAGAAGGCTTCGAAAGTGAAGGAGAGGAGTTGGCCAGGCCTCCCTCTCCAGGACCCTCCTCTCTGGCAATGCCTCAGGTGTCTCCCGAAGGAGAAGAGATTGGCCAGGAGCCAGGTATCCCCGAGCAGTCGCAGTCGGACAGTGATGGAGATAAGTCTTGGCTGGATCCATGCCAGCGTCGGAGAGATAAGCGCACGCAACAGAAAAGGAGGCGTGCCAGAGATTAAGCTGAGTCACTGGACCACACCCCACAGGGGATAAAAGGGGGTGTGGTGGCCATTCAGGCTCTGTGATGGACAAAGCTAAACAACTAGCGAGTCACATTGTATCTCTGAAACTATGCTATCTGCCTGCCTTGGATTTAATACGGACTGGACTTGACAATTCTTTGACTTTTGTGTATTTGTTTTAGTTTATCTGATGGAGGAGGAACACCTCCCTCTGTGAGTAAAGTTCTTGGCAAGCAGCTACTGGGTTGTTGCCAATCCTGTTATCGAAGGAATTTATTGTCTGCAAGTTTTATTTAACCCCCGGCTGACTGTTTGTGTGCGTGTGTGAGACGGGGACAGAACAAGCTCAGGATTTGAACTGTGGGGTCCTTGGTGGTCTCTAAGCTTGGTGGTCTTCTTGCAGACGTTTCATGACCCAACTAGGTAACATCATCAGGGCTATCTGGTTCGGATCAGGAAAAAACTACAAGAAAACCACCAAGCTCCGAGAGCACCAAGGACTCCTCGTTTCAACTTTGAGCTACAAATATTCTCCTTTATTGACTCCACAATCTCTTCTCATGCCAGTCATACCACCTCAGGATTGGCCGAGCCTATGTTGTGAGTGGTACGTTCTCACCATCCTTCCAATCTCTGCAAAGGAAACTGGGAGCAGAGCCCAGAACAGTTTCCCAATTCTCACATCTCCTGAAGCCATTAGATAATTCTTCTCTTGCCTATTTTCTAGCATAATCGACCATTCACTGAAATAAACACACCTGGTCTTTTTGAAAGGAAAAAAAGAAAGAAAGAAAGGATCTGTTTTTAAATCTTGTTTTTCAGGAGGAGAGAAGGTCCAACTCATTTTCTATCTTCTATCAAGGTTGCCTTTCTTTCTTTCTTCCTTCCTTCCTTCCTTCCTTCCTTCCTTCCTTCCTTCCTTCCTTCTCTTTCTCTCCCTTCTTTCTCTCTTTTTTTCTCTCTCTCTCTTTCCCTTCCTTCCTTTTTCTTTCTCTCTCTTTCTTCCTTTCTCTCTCTCCCTTCTTTCTCTTTCTTTCTTTCTTTCTTTCCTTCCTTTTCTCTTTCTCTTTCTCTTTCTCTTTCTCTCTCTCTTTCTCTTTCTCTCTCTCCCCCTTCTTTCTTTATCTCTCTCTCTTTTCCTTCCTTCCTCTTTCTTTCTTTCTTTCTTTCTTTCTCTTTCTCTCTCTCTCTCTTTCTTTCTCTCTCCTTTCTCTCTCTCTCTCTTCCTTCCTTCCTTCCTTCCTTCCTTCCTTCCTTCCTTCCTTCTTTGCTTCTCTCTCCCTCCCTCCCTCCCTCCTTTCTTATCTCTCCTTCTTTCTGAATCTACATTTCCCCTGAGCTGGCATTAGGAAGAAAATTGTCCTGCCTGATTAAAATGTGAGGCTTGCATATTTTTAGAAAAGGTACCCTGAAAAAAAAACTAATATTCCCAGAGGCACATTAATCTCGCTGTGTAATCCAGAGAGTTCTCCTCCCTATACATTCACCACCTGCCTAAATATCATTTCGATGAGTACCGACTGATGAAATGCAAGCTCAAAAGAAATGTTTTCCCCCCATCTCTCTTTCTCTCTCTTTCATGTAGGTACATTTTATTTGCTCACACAAAAAAAAGCCTCTTTTGTAGGAATCCTTTGTAGATGAATGTTCACACTGGTGGATATTCTTTGCTCCATCTGTCTCGCCCGTGATTTTAGCTGCTTTTACGCAGCATAATAACCTATAGCGATTTCAGATGGGGACAATGCATTTTTTTTTATCATTTCCTTTCCACTTGATCTCCTCTCTCTTTGAAACACGCGCAGGAAAATTTTTCTTTTGTTGCAAACACTGGGAGATTGATGTTCCGCCTTTCACTGCTGTCCACTGAAATTTCTGAAGTTTGAATCAAAACAGGGCTAAATTCATAAACCACTCCATTGCTTCAGAGGTGAAATGCTCCTGGTTCGGACCGGATCGCTTGATCTGGTAGCGATGGCGGCAGGTGGTTCGGAGAACCGGTAACAAAAATCCCTGCGCCCCCCCCTCCCCATGCCCAGCTGAGCCGCACGATCAGAGGCTTTTTTTTTTAACTTTTAAAAGCATTTTTTTTCTACAACCTCTTCCGACGAAAAAATGCTTTTAAAAGTAAAAAAAAAAAGCCTCTGATGATCGCGCGGCTCAGCTGGGATCGTCAGAGGCTTTTCAAAGCATTTTTTCCTGCAACCTCTTGGCCGAAGAGGTGGTTTAAAAAATGCTTTGAAAAGCCTCTGACGATCCCAGCTGAGTTGCCTGATCGACAGAGAGGCTTTTCAAAGCATTAGAAAAAATGCTTTGAAAAGTTTTTTTTAAAAGAAGTTGGCCATGCCCACCCAGTCACATTAACCTCCCCCCCAAGCCACGCCCACAGAACCGGTAGTAACAAATTTTACATTTCACCCTGCATTGCTTCATTTCAAATCAAGAAATTTACCCATGTAGTATTTTAAAAAAGGGGGGGGCGGGAAAGAAGTCCCTGCGGATTTTACTGTACTAGTTGCTGTCTTTAGGAGGCATTTGCTCATCTTCGTTTCAAGGCCAGCACTGTCCGAAGACATTTCCACGGTCATGCGGCTAAATGTAACGTCACGGAGTGCTGCTACCTTCCCACCAAAGTGGTACCTATTTATCTACTTGCATTTGCACGCTTTCGAACCGCTAGGTTGGCTGGATATGAGGCGAGGATGGGAGCTCACCCGGTCGTGTGGAACTCAGGTCTCAAACCTGGGCTGCCGACTTTTCCAGCTGACAATGTAGCATACTACCCACATAGTATGGCTGTAGTATTATTATTTATCCTTCTTTACTACCCCCTCTTATTGGTATTATGATGGTGGTGATTATTATTATTCTGTTGCTTTGCATATACACTGAGAGCTTCTGCACCAGAGACCAATTCCTTGTGTGTCTAATCACACTTGGCCAAATAAAGCCTATTCTATTCTATTCTATTCTATTCTATTCTATTCTATTCTATTCTATTCTATTCTATTCTATTCTATTCTATTCTATTCTATTCTATTCTATTCCATTCCATTCCATTCCATTCCATTCCATTCCATTCCATTCCATTCCATTCCATTCCACTCCACTCCACTCCACTCCACTCCACTCCACTCCACTACACTCCACTCCACTCCACTACACTCCACTCTATTATTCCTATTCCTATTATTCAATCAAAATAGAGCTAGAAGGGACCTTGGAGGTCTTCTAGTCCATCCCCCCGCTTAAGCAGGAG
>WNWU01000073.1:2584529-2595494 GCA_012654045.1 Ptyas mucosa
CTATCCTATCCTATCCTATCCTATCCTATCCTATCCTATCCTATCCTATCCTATTCTATTCTATTCCATATCGCATATCGCATATCGCATATCCCATATCCCATATCCCATATTCCATATTCCATATTCCATATTCCATTCCACTCTTAAGAACTTGTCTCTTTCTATAGACCAGCTTCTAATCAGGTTTTCCCCAAGTTTAATGAAGAATTGGGCAGCTTTACTCTGTTTGCATTTGACTTTTAAATATTGGCCTATGAAAGTTGGCTGCAGAAAATGTTGCCGCGTAGGAGAAAGAATATGACAAATGTTGAGGGGCAGGGACAATTGGTTTCTTGCTGAAAGTAGAATTCAGTCTGCCATTTACTAGTGCAATTTAATTTGAGTAGGATTGGATTGGATAGCATAAAATAGCATAGGATAGGAATAATTTAACTTGAGAGGGGCAGGGCAGGGCAGGGCAGGGCAAGACAGGACAGGACAGGACAGGACAGGACAGGATGAAGCGGTAGGGAACTTTGCCTGTACTTTCTTGGTGGTGGATATTTCAGAAGATCTCATAAGGTCTACAGATTACTTTGATTTAGTTTACTTGTACTTAAATGCCTGCATGTAGACCAGGGGTGGGGCTGCTGGGGGTTTGCAGGGGTTCAGGAGAACCTCTAGCTAAGGTTCTGTGCAATTCAGAGAACCCACAAATCCGGCTCCTGGCTGGCCCCGCCCACTCCACCCCACTCCTCCCAGGAGTCCCCACACGGCCCATTTTGGATGCAGGTAAGTGCAGGGCGTGCACAGAGGCTTGGGGAGGGTGAAAAATGGGCCTACCAGAAGTTCGGGAAGGCCGTAAATGGGCCCATTTCTGGACTCCAGAGGGTCTCCGGAGCCTCGGGAGGCTGTTTTCACCCTCCCGGAGGCTTGAGAAAAGCCTCCGGAGCCCGGGGAGGGCAAAAACGCTCCCCTTGCCGTGGTGCAGGAAGCTGACTAAGCCACGCCCACCATGGCCACACCCACCCAGCAACTAGGCAGAGAACCCCTTGCTAAAATTTTTGAAGCCCACCCCGGATGTAGACCCTAGCCCATGAAAAGGAGTGGTCCTATGGTTTCCCTTCCATTGAAAACCCCCCGTAAATCACCCCCATAAATCTGTAGGCAGTGAAGATGGGTTTTCCCATAGACAGCCTATCACCGTGATGGCGAACCTATGGCACGGGTGCCACAGGTGGCACACGGAGCCGTAGCAATGGGCACGTGAGCGTTGCCATAGCTCAGCTATGTGTGCGCTGGCCACCTGAATTTTGGGCCTTTCGGTCCTACCAGAAGTTGGGAAATGGGCTATTTCTGGCCTCCGGAGGGCCTGCAGGGGAGTGGGGAAGACCGTTTTCACCCTCCCCAGGCTCCTAGAAAGCCTCTGGAGCCTGGGGAGGGTGAAAAATGGGCCTACCGGGCCCACTGTGCCATCATGTGCTAAAAAGGGGGGGGGCGCATGCGTAGGGGTGGAATGCACTGAATTATGGGTGTGGGCACACATGTGGACCACTTCGCCGCGCTCCCCCCACTTTTGGCACGTGACGGCAAAAAGGTTAGCCATCACTGGCCTATCACATGTCCGCATGTATGTGCATTCCACACGGTCGTACAGAATACGTAAAAAGGAGAAGCAATCGCTTGGGAAAGGACTGGAATGTTTTTTTTTTCAATCCGGGCCTGCCTTGAATTAATCTCCTTTCCCTTCGCCGGAGACCTGCTAGCTTTTTGTCCTGATTACTGAACACATCCTGAGGAAGGGGGAAAGGGTGAGCGACACGGTAACAAGCCTATTAAAACCCTTGAAGGGTCTAGCTACAAAGGGAGGTTAAGAGGGTGAATTAGAATTCATTAGAAAGGAAGAGTTGGCCGTGATTGAGATGTCAAACTGAGTACACCAGAGACACGTAGATGGTCCAGAAGGAGAGGAAGAGGCTGGGTGGGAGAGAAATAAACATGATGAGAATGGTCGTCGGAACTGGGTATGTCTAGTGAAGAGAAGGATTAGGGGCAGTGGTGGAATTCAATTTCTTTTTTTACTACTGGTTCTGGGGGCGTGGCTTGGTGGGCGTGGCTTGGTGGGCATGGCAGGGGAAGGATACTGCAAAATCTCCATTCCCTCCCCACTCCAGAGGAAGGATACTGCAAAATCCCCATTCTCGCCCCACTCCAGGGGAAGGATACTGCAAAATCCCCATTCCCTCCCCACTCCTGGGGGAAGGATACTGCAAAATCCCCATTCTCGCCCCACTCCAGGGTAAGGATACTGCAAAATCCCCATTCCCACCCCACTCCAGAGGAAGGATACTGCAAAATCCCCATTCCCGCCCTATTCCAGGGGAAGGATACTGCAAAATCCCCAATCCCTCCCCACTCCAGGGGAAGGATACTGCAAAATCCCCATTCCCGCCCTATTCCAGGGGAAGGATACTGCAAAATCCCCATTCCCTCCCCACTCCTGGGGGAAGGATACTGCAAAATCCCCATTCCCTCCCCACTCCTGGGGGAAGGATGCTGCAAAACTGAGCAGGGGTTGGACCTCTGAGGTCCCTTCCAGCACTATGATTCTAAGATCTCCTGCAGAGGTGGTACTGTTGGCAGAAATTTGGCCCAGGTCGCAGAACTGGTGGCGATGGCTGGCTGGCCACACCCCCGAACTGGTCCCCTGGTCACCGCTCACTCGCCCCGGCCACCATGTTCGTTGCCACCATGTTCTTCCGACACACGCATACCATTGCCTTGCAAGTCCAATGGGATGCGCATGCGCGAAGAACATGGTGGCGACGGTAGCAGTTAATGAGTAGCTGGGTAGGCGTGGCTGCGGGGATCATGTGACTGGTGGAAGTGAGTGACGTCGAATTGGCCACGCCCACCCAGGTTTTGTGGCTCCCGGTGTTTCGTTTTCGGTGGGAAACGGGTCCAAATGGCTCTTTGAGTACTTAAGGTTGCAGACCGCTGGTTTAAGGAATCAAATTTTCAAAACGCCTGCCTGCGGGGGGTGCTCATCTCAAGCCAATGTCCGTGGAAAAGTTGGCTGTGGAATAGATTTGGATTTGGAGTCAAAGCTGCATAATTCATACAACCTCTCTACCACGCGCAAGCGACGTGCCGCAGCCTGTCCTTTTGCTGAGTTTTGCAACATGGTTTACATTAAAAAAAAAAATAGCGCATGTATTGATTAAGTTAAAAGCATGAGCAAAAAGGTATATCTAGAGGAAATAGGTTGATATGCATTTGGAAAATCGGTCCTGCAGCCAATATTTTTCATTTGCTCAGAGAGGTCGAGGTTGTCACCATAAATAAGTAGAACAGTCTCTCTCTCTCTCTCTCTCTCTCTCTCTCCCCCTCCCTCCCCCCCCCTCTCTCTCTCTCTCTCTCTCTTCCCAGCCGGATGTCTGCTCGGCTTTGCCTTCTGCTGTCTGAAAGGGCTTCCTCTAACCTTGGGAACTCTAAATGTCGATGGAGCTTCTCAGTCATTCAGGTCGTGGTTGTCCCAAAGGTGCTTTTTCAAGAGGCAACTGGACTTTCTTGGTTTTTCTTTTGAAGACGTTTCGCTTCTCATCCAAGAAGCTTCTTCAGTTCTGACTTGGATGGTGGGGCAAGGAAGGATTGATACTCCTTGCAGACAGCTGGACATTTGCATCCATTTAGATGGCCGTTGAAGCTTCAAAGAAAAAAACCCAGAAAGTCCAGTTGCCTCTTGAAAAAGCACCCTTGGGACTTGGGAAGTCTAGGCATTGAATCAGGATTGAGAAAGATGTTGTTGGCAACCGAAGGTCCAGATGTGCTGTGAAAGGAACTCTCTTCTAGCGGCTGCAGCTGGGAAGTGTGTTTGTGATGCAATAGCCTGCTGTGAAGATGCGTCCCAGTGGAGTGGAATGGGCCTTTGTAAATACCCACTCATCAGCTGTTTTTCCCGTTGCCAAACTCATCTGTTTCTAAGAAGTGCCAATGAGTTGGAGATAATGGTACAGTTAGCAGCTGCAATGGGTGGCAGCTTTCAATTAACATAAACATCTAGTGAAGATCAGGCTGAAAGATACAGCGTTTTGCTGATGCTCTCTTCTGGCTTATTCTGCTCCCTGTCCAATAACAGGAACACCTTTACTTAACAACAACAACATCAAAAAACCCACTGCATCTTCATACACACCTTATGCCAGTGGTGGCGAACCTTTTACTCACCGAGTGCCGAACAGGTACGTGCTTCGCGTGTTTTGTGCGTGCATGTGCCATCCGCGCTAACACGCAGCTCCCTCCCCCGTGTGCTGCGCGTGCAAAAGCACGATCTGCGCGTGCACATGGCTTTTGCGCATGCCACCCTGTGCACTGCATATGCAATCACACTATCTGCGCATGGGTGTGGTTTTCATGCATGCATTGCATGCACATGAGTGCTGTGCATTGTGCATGCAAAGCCACGCACAATTGCACGGGGACAGGGGAGCCGCATGAAAGTCTCACGCATGTGCAGATGGTGCGTATGTACGTGCAATGCACAGGGGAGGAACCACGCGTTAGCACAGATGTCACGCTCATGCACAAAGCATGCAAAGTGTGTACCTGTTTGGCAACCGCACAGGCGTATGCAGGAGGCATCTGAAGACCAGCTGGGTCTCCTGAATTGCGCACATGCACACCGGAGGCCCGAACACCAGTTGGGGCATGCGCACATGCATAGCTGCAGGTGAGTTGGGTGACAGCTCATGTACCTGGAAAGATGGTTCGGCGTGCCACCTCGGGGATGCGTGCCATAGGTTCGCCATCATGGCCCTATGCTGAAATGGAACCCAGAGCTTCCTTGGAGCAAATAAGTTAACTTCTCTCCTCTATTTGGCTCACAATTGGGTTAGGTTCAGAGGTGGTATTCAGCCGGTTCGTACCGGTTCGTGTGAACCAGTAGCAGAGGTCGCGGGTGGGCCCGCCTACCTGCCCTGGGTCTATGCCGTCCTATTTAGGCACGGTTTTGAGGCCAGGCATATGCGCGGAAGACGGGCGCGCAAGCAAAGCACATGCACAGTAGGTGCATGTACACCACCGCTGGTTAGGTTGGGATTCAGGTTGGGGCCAGAAGTCAACACCACTGGGTAATGTTGAGGTTCCTCAACCCTGCTCTGATTCTCAGCCCCCAGAAATTGTGAGTGTTCCATCAGTGGAGGTTTTCAAAAAGAGATTGAACAACGATTTGTCTGGGATGGTACAAGGTCTTTTGCTTGAGCAGGGGGTTGGATTAGAAGATCTCCAAAGTCCCTTCCAATTCTGTTATTCTTTGTTCCGTGTTCTTCCTCCCTTGGCTGCTGTTGTGCTTCTTAATGTTGCCCAAATCTAACTTCAAACACGGACTTCACTCGACTATCCTTTTAACCCTGGAAATAAGCTGGTTGAATCGTAAGTGGTATTCAGCTGGTTCAGACCAGTTCGCCCGAACCGGTAGCGGAAATCTGTGTGGAAGGCAGGTGTGCGCATGAACTGGACAGGTGCATGCCTGAAGCTAGTGCGTGTGTGCACGTGGGGTGAACCAATAGTAACATAATGTGAAACCCACCGCTGGTTATGATGCAGAGGTGGGTTTCAGCAGGTTCTGACCAGTTCTGGAGAACCGGTAGCAGAAATTTTGAGTAGTTCGGAGAACCGGTAGTAAAAATTCTGACTGGCTCCACCCCCATCTATTCTCTGCCTCCCGAGTCCCAGCTGATCAGGAGGAAATGGGGATTCTGCAGTAACCTTCCCCTAGAGTGAGTTGGGAATTGTTCTGGCTCTGACCCCCGGGCCATCGTATCGGAGGAAGAAGGCTCCGAACATGAAGAAGAGGAGCTGGCCAGGCCTCCCTGCCCCGGCCCCTCCTCTCTGACAATTCCTCAGGTGTCGGCCGAAGGAGAGGAGATTGGCCAGGAGCCAGGTGTCTCCGATCGGTCGGAAAGTGATGAGGGAGACAAGTTGTGGCTGGACCCACGTCAGTGTCGGCGTGCTAAACGATCACAGCAGATGAGGAGGCGTGCCAGGGATTAAGCTGAGTCACTGGACCACACCCCACAGGCTATATAAAGGAGGGGGGTGGCCGTTTAGATTCTGTGATGGACAAAGTTAATTCTTGCAAGTTCCTTTGGTGCAAAGCCTCAGTCTGCTGAAGGATTGTGAATTGGACTGTTTTTTCCCAGCCGGTGTGTATTGTATTTGTTATCTGGTGGAGGAACACCCCCCTTCTTGTTATAGTAAAGAACTTGGCAGCCGGTTCCTGTAGTGCTGCCACGCCTCTGATAACAGAACGTTTGTGTGTGCCAATTCTTTAACCCTCGACTGTCTGTGTGGGTTTGTGCATGTGGAGGACGGGGACAGAACAGGAATGGAGATTTTACAGTATCCTTCCCCTGCCACACCCATCAAGCCATGCCCACCAATCCATGCCACACCCATCAAGCCGTGCCCACAGAACCGGTAGTAAAAATTTTGAAACCCACCACTGTTATGATGGTCTCGGTTGTGTTTTAATGTCATCATAGGAGATATGCACCTTGGACCTTGCTTTGATTCTCAGCCTCCAGAAGTTGTGGGTGCTCCATCACTGGATGTTTTCAAGAAGAGACTGGAAAAACCATTTGTCTGGGATGATATGAGGTCTCCTGCCTTAGGCAGAGGGTTAGACTAGAAGATCTCCAAGGTCCCTTTTCCGCTGAATGACTCTTATGAACTTCCAACTTTCCTTATTACAGAGATCAGAAAAAAGGTACTCTCGGTCAGGTTTGCGTCTGAGGATTAGGTGGTGGCAACATCTTGTAAAAAGTGGTGGAAAGTTCAACCCAACTATAAATCACACCGATAAAGGATTCAACCTTTAATGATAAATTATGATCGTTTGCCCTGTCGTCTCTTTACGTAGCCCGCAGCATTGACACAAAATCAACCTCTCCCATGGTGCAAATCTTTTCTGCAAAAGGGAGCTTAGCTTTCCTAAAGCCAGTTTTGCTCTTGATTTCTCCTCGAACACGAGAAGGGTTGCCTTTATGAAAACTCGGCAAAAAATAAAATAAAAATAGATTATTCCTTGCTGATCTTTACGGTTCAATAAAGTCACTCTCCAAATTCTCATCCAGAGAGTGCCAGTCCCCTGCGCTGCAGTCTGGAAATGCAGGAACCGAATGTGTCACTTCCTGAATGCAAGAAGGTGCTCTATTCTTGGGTCCTGCTCAGGGGTGGGCTTCAAAAATTTTAGCAAGGGGTTCTCTGCCCAGTTGCTGGGTGGGTGTGGCCTAGTCAGCCTCCTGCACCACCGGGGGAAGGGGTGTTTTTGCCTCCGCGGACTGGAGGTTTTCTTGGAGCCTCTGGGAGGGTGAAAATGGCCTCCCCAGGCTCCGGAGGCCCATCCCCAGCCTTCCCAAACTTCTGGTAGGCCTGTTTTTTGCCCTCCCCAAGCCTCCATGCACGCCCTGCATTTACCTGCATCCAAAATGGGCCGTGTGGGGACTCCTGGGAGGTGTGGGTGGGGCCAGCCAGGAGTGGGATTTAGGGGTTCTCACAGAATCTTAGCTAGAGGTTCTCCCGAACCCCTGCGAACCTTCCTTTCACCCACCCGTGGTTCTGCTCACCTCCTTTCATGAACTTCTGGTTGTCTGTTGCATCATTTCTGACGGCGCATCTAATCTCTGGCTGCAATTCTTGACAATAGAGCTGGGTGACTTGGACTACATCCAGCAGAGCACTCGCTTATATTTTTAGAGGTAGGCTTGGCATCCTTGAAATAATTCAGTTAAAATATCCGAGATCTTGAGGGTTTTACTTGATTTTATTACTTTTTTAACTTGGCTAACGTGTTTGAGTGGGGCAGAATGATTTCCGATTATGCGCGGTCTCGTCCCGCCTTGGGCACGACGCCGGCTGGGTGACCTTGGGCCAGCCACTTTTTCTCAGCCCTAGAAAACAAGCTATGGTAAACCACTTCTGGAAAAAAAAAATCTTGCCAAGAAAACTCCAAGGACTTTGTCCAGGCAATCTTCTGGAAGGGGACATGATTGAATGGAAGAAAAACAAAGGTGGTTATATACTTCTATTTTACTACACAACAACAATCCTGTTGGACTAAGAGAGAGTAACTGGCCCAAGGTAACCCAGCTGACTTTCATGCTTAAGGCAGGACTAGAACTCCCAGTCTCCTGGTGATTGGTCCAAAGTCAACCAGCCAGCTTTCATGCCTAAGGTGGGGCTAGAACTCACCATCTCCTGGTGATTGGTCTAAAATCACCCATTGGCTTTCATGCCTAAGGCAGGACTAGAACTCCCTGTCTCCTGGTGATTGGCCCAAAGTCACCCAGCCAGCTTTCATGCCTAAGGTGGGGCTAGAACTCCCAGTCTCCTATTTATTAGCCCAAATTCACCCAGCCAGCTTTCGTATCTAAGGCAGGACTAGAACTCCTAGTCTCCTGGTGATTGCCCCAAAGTCACCCAGCCACCTTTCCTGCCTAAGGTGGGGCTAGAATTCACCATCTCCTGATGATTGGCCTAAAGTCACCCATTGGCTTTCATGCCTAAGGCGGGATTAGAACTCCCTG
This sequence comes from Ptyas mucosa, assembly GCA_012654045.1. Classification (NCBI taxonomy): domain Eukaryota; kingdom Metazoa; phylum Chordata; class Lepidosauria; order Squamata; family Colubridae; genus Ptyas; species Ptyas mucosa. The sequence goes on from WNWU01000073.1 coordinate 2,593,097, forward strand.
TCTCCTGCTGATTGGCCCAAAGTCACCCAGACACCTTTCCTGCCTAAGGTGGGGCTAGAATTCACCATCTCCTGGTGATTGGTCTAACATCACCCATTGGCTTTCATGCCTAAGGCGGGACTAGAACTCCCTGTCTCCTGCTGATTGGCCCAAAGTCACCCAGCCAGCTTTCATGCCTAATGTGGGACTAGAACTCTCAGTCTCCTGTTTATTAGTCCAAATTCACCCAGCCAGCTTTCGTATCTAAGGCAGGACTAGAACTCCTAGTCTCCTGGTGATTGGCCCAAAGTCACCCAGCCAGCTTTCATGCCTAAGGTGGGGCTAGAACTCACCATCTCCTGGTGATTGGCCTAAAGTCATCCATTGGCTTTCATGCCTAAGGTGGGACTAGAACTCCCTGTCTCCTGGTGATTAGCCCAAAGCCACCCAATTGACTTCCACCTCTAAAAACGAACTAGAATTCATCATCTCCCTTTTCCTGGCCCAGCTCCTTCAGCAGTGCACCAAACTGATTGTGGAATGTCTCTTTTTATTCTCTATTAGTTCCAGTTCGTACTTTACTCTCCTAGTAACCTCAAAAGCTTGGCAGCAGAGTTATGATCCTCATGTGATCCTATTAAAAGTACGAAGTAAGGGGTTGAAACACAAAGTCTTAAAGAGGACTCCCCTGGAAAGTCTGGTTACATTTAGCTTGAGATAAAAGAAAAAAAAATAAAATCTAAGGAAAGATAAATGTTTTTTTTTTTGGAGGCTCTGAAGGGCTGTCAAATAAAGAAGCCAGTTCTTCATATCTTCAGAAAGGAAAACACTGGGACTATTAATTAAAAACTTTGGGAAAACAGATTCTGGATAAACGTTAATAGAAACCTTCTGGAGAAGATCACGAGCTCATGTTTCCAAAGGATGTACAGTAGTGGCCAAAATTGTGGAAACTTTTTGGGAAAGGTTTAGGTATTTTCTAAACCTAGCTAATAATACTACTTTTTTTTGGGGGGGGGGGAGTAGTAGTACCATAACATTATATATCCATGGAAAGATGATTTAACCAAGAATGTAATGCAAAAACTTTTAGGAAGGATTTGCTATTAGAACAGCAGTTACAGTATAAAGAAGAAAAGTGAAACACATAGAAAAAAACGAGATATACAAAAATGATCACCGTAGAAAAAATGAGATATGCAAAAATGATCTCCATGTCAGTTAATGCTTCGTTGGGTAACCTTTAGCATGAATGACGGCCTTACAACGTCTTCCCATGGAGTGAACCAAGTCTTTGAGTTCTGCAGCTGTTATCATGTGAAACCAAGATTGAAGGATGGCTTCTATTAACTGGGTTTGATTGCTGGGTCGCTTCTGACTAACAAGTTTCTTTAGTCGGCTCCATAGATGTTCAATTGGGTTAAGGTCTGGGCTATCCCCAGGCCGTTCCAGCAGTGGAATAGGATTATCTTGAAACTCAAAAAAAAAAAAAAAGAAGAAGAAGACGACGAAGAAGTGGTGTTATGAGCCATCAAACCTCAAAAATACACTTTTCCCCAAAAGGTTTCCACAATTTTGGCCACTACTGTATAATAAAGGCCTTATAAGGGGCTATAATGACATACCATAACTGGAGCAAATCAGTTCCTGAGATCTCATCCAGTTCTGAAACTCCCGTTATTCGAAAATTTTGATTCCAATGACAAGCGGTGAGAACTTTCATGTTCTTTTTATCCCGGCAATATTGGGATGTGCTGCTAATCCGAGATGGACGATATAGATGTAGCGAGCCTGAATGTTAAATCACCCTGCATTACACAAGGACACGAACGGTTCACTTCAATTTAATTGGTCATTTTTTTTCCCTGAGCAACATTTTCATCGATCCTGTTACATTTTATGATGATGGGAGAAGGGACTGTGAAAATTCAGATGTCACCAAGTAGTGGATGGTTTGCTTTGGGCCTTGCTGCATTTCACGGGGAAATCTTTATTGGTTCCCCTCTGGGGACAGCGCAATTCAATTCTAGGCGACTATTTTTTCTCCGGCTCTGATGTTCCAAAATGGGAAAACTGACACCAGCAGAAGTTCCTTCTGCTGCTTACCCACGGATCGTAATGTAAGAAGCTAGGAAACAGGAATTTGTGAGGGGGGGGGGAGGCAAAAGGAGATGAACGACAGGTGTGATGGCTGTGTGACACAACGGCTGTGATTTATGTGTGTCCTTCAGACCTGAGTGCAAGTACGGGAGCTCCTCAATTTATCACCATAGTTAGGTCTGGAATGTTGCAACTAGAACATCGAAGATAGAATAAAAAGATTGGAAGGGATAAGAATAGAATAGAATAGAATAGAATAGAATAGAATAGAATAGAATAGAATAGAATAGAATAGAATAGAATAGAATAGAATAGAATA
>WNWU01000073.1:2612967-2624718 GCA_012654045.1 Ptyas mucosa
AAGGAAAGATAGACAAAAGGGGAAGGGAGAGAGAGGAAGGAAGGAAGGGAAAGGAAAGATGAATGATGGATAAAAGGGAAAGAGAGAGAGAGAGAAAGGAAAGAAGGAAAGCTGAATGAGGGTTAAAAGAGGAAGGGAGAGAGAGAAAGTGGTAAAGACGGAGGGAGGAAAGGAAAGGAAAGAAGGAAGGAAGGAAAGAAAGAAGGATAAAAAGGGAAGGAAGAGCGATAGAGGAAGGATTTCATTTCATAAGATTACAATACAAAGCTTACTTTTTCCCCCAACTACCCAACTATTTCCTGACCCTCAAAAGCGAAGTCGCAAGAGCAATTTTTGTTTGTTTCACACACACACACACACACACACACACACACACACACAAAAGCCGACAAGGGCTTCCCCCCCACCCCCCACCCCTAAGCATCGCTCTTGCCCTTTTCTGAAAACCAAAGGAGTCCATTCAGCCCTCTCAGTGAGTCCCGTCACCTTCCTTCCCCAACCCTTCCTCCATTGGCGGGAGAAGTGTGGCACCAAACAGCCCGTGGTCTAATCGAGGAAGACAAGGCAGAGCGGAAGGGAGTCAGACAGATGGCGGGAGAAGAACTATTTTTGCACGGCTGATGTTTGACGGTGCAACTTCGGTGTGTCTCTAGCACTCCGCTTCAGTGCACGGAACATATGCTTCCCCTTTTCCAAGAGTCTAAAAACATCCCCCTCCTTCTCTGTTCCCTACCACACTAGAAAATTGGTTTTCCCCCCTCCCTTCCCCTGAGCTTTCTGTCCTCCAAAATAGCTCTGCATTCTCCTTTCCCAATCTTGAGGAAGCTTCATAGTCTCAGCAGGCCTCACAAACCCCCTGTTGCCCTTTTCTGAGATGGCATGGGTCCACCAACAGCCTGCGGAGCTGGCAGAGGAGTCGGACAGTGAGGAGACTGGGGAGGAACATGGGCCAGTCCTGGAGTCTGGGGAAGGCCCAGACGAGGGCTCTGCATTGGAGGCAGAGATGGGGCCAGGGCCATCTGGGAGCGATGCGCAGACTCCGGAGCCTCCAGAGTCGGACAGCAAAGAGGCAGAGGAACAGGAGGAGCCTGTTCCTAGTGCGCACATGCGCAGAGCTGCCAGGAGGCAAGAGCAGCTAAAGCAAAAAGGACGACTCAGGAGTAAGGCCAGGAGATGATTGGCCCCTCCCAGAAAGCTTAAAAGAGCAGCAATGGCTCTTGGGATCTTTGTAGGAAAGCAACGTTGCTACATTTTGTTTCTTGTCGGAGTCTCTTGCTTCTGAACTTTTGCTAAGAAAAGCCTTTGGCAGGGTGCCAAAGGAGACAAAGGTTGGTGATAAGGCCGAAGGACTGTTTATGAAGGATTTGTTTTGGACTTAATTTGGACCAAGCTGAGAATGGTTTGATCTCATAAAGCATACGACTGCCCAAAGGATCCAAGATTTGGGACCGAGTGAGTGACAGCTCTGTGAGAAAAACAAACAGCCTCCTGATGGAACACGATTGGTTAGCTAGGAGGTTACAAGTAGTCCTCAGAAGAGCAGAGTTGGATGGAAGGGACCTTGGAGGTCTTCTAGTCCAACCTCCTGCTTAAGCAGGAGACCCCCCCATACCTTTCCAGAGAAATGGCTGTCCACTCTCTTCTTAAAAACGTCCAGTGTTGGAGCATTCACAACTTCTGGAGGCAAGTTGTTCCACTGATTAATTGTTATAACTGTCAGGAAATTTCTCCTTAGTTCTAAATTGCTTCTCTCCTTGATTAGTTTCCACCGATTGCTTCTTGTCCTGCCCTCTGGTGCTTTGGAGAATAGCTTGACTGCCTCTTCTTTGGGGCAGCCCCTGAGATATTGGAAGACTGCTATCATGTCTCCCCTACTCCTTCTTTTCTTAAACTGGACAATTCCTGCAACCGTTCCTCATATGTTAAGCAACTCTGCTAAACAATTAATTCCCACAACACTGTCAAACGATCTAAAAAGGCAGCATTACCATCGTTATTCTCATCCTCCCTATTACCTATCTCCTTATCTCCTTATGACTATAACTTTGTTGCTTATCACTATTGTTGTATGTACACACCGGAAACAAATTCCCTCTGTGTCTAATCACGGTCAATAAAGAATTCTATTCTATGTTTTAACCTCCAGTCCCCTAATCCTCTTTGTTGCTCTTCTCTGCACGCTTTCTAGAGTCTCAACATCTTTTTTATATCGTGGTGACCAAAACTGGATACAGTATTCCAAGTATGATCTTACCAAGGCATTGTAACTTACAACCAAAGGTGGGTTTCAGTAGGTTCTGGACAGTTCTGGAGAACCGGTAGCGGAAATTTTGAGTAGTTTGGAGAACCGGTAGTAAAAATTCTGACTGGCCCCACCCCCATCTATTCTCTGCCTCCCAAGTTCCAGCTGATTGGGAGGAAATGGAGATTTTGCAGTAGCCTTCCCCTGCCACGCCCACCAAACCACGCCCACCAAGCTATGCCATGCCCACCAAGCCACACCCACAGAACCGGTAGTATAAATGTTTGAAACCCACCAGTGCTTACAACGGTTTGTTTAGTGATGGTTCAAGGTTTAGAATGGCACTGGGGAAAAGTGACTTTTCACACTTAACGACCAATGCCGCATCTCCATCGTCACGTAATCAAAATTCAGAGACTTGGCAAGGTTGGAGAAGACACTCAACTATGGGGATTGCTATGAAATAGAGCATCTTCCATTCCTTCTGGGTGGGAAATTCCAACCAGGTTTTCTCTGATACTCTTGAGTAATAGGTTAGTTGGCTATAACCTCTTTGGTTTCCTCTGGTCATGTTTGCAAGAAGCGGCATTAAGATCTCGGCAGCTTAATTATGTTTTCTCTTACCTTCTGCTCCAAGGAAAGATCAATAATTAGGGCAGTAAACTTGTACAGATAATTGCAAGTCTCCATATTAATAGAATTCATAAACAGGATTTTGTTCTCTCACTCTCTCTCTCCTGATAGCACGTGCCAAGAAGAGATAAAACCATTCTGCAGTTCCCAGACTTGGGGGACACCGTGGCCATTGAGTTGGAAATAATATAAAGCTCATAGAGCTGGAAAGGACCTCAGAGGTCTTCTAGTCCAACTCCCCGCCCAAGGCATGAGACCTCATACCATCTCGGATAAAAGGTTGTCCAGTCTTTTCTTGAAAATCTCTAGCAATGGAGCACCCACAAGCCGTTCCGTTGGTTGATTGTTCTCACTGTTAGGAAACTTCTCCTTAGTTCCAGGTTGGGTCTCCTGATGAGCTTCCATCCGTAGTGTCAACTCGCAAAGCATCCTTGGCCTACTTTCGATTTGCCATAGGCAAGGGGGATGGGAAACCGATGAAGCAGCATGGCAGCCAAAAATAGGAGCACATTCCAGACTTATCTCTCTCAAGGCTGTCTCCCAAGGTTACCCAAAGTGGCCGGAGGGGAGTGATCTCTACAACCTACAAAATTGCTTTGTTGGTGAATGTGATTGATGACACATCCTGGGGGGTGGGGGGAAACAGGGTCATGATTGGGGCATAAATTACATGGGGTCACAATTGGCTTCACCTGGAATGTGCCGACATAAAGCTCCTAATAAATAATTGGATTTCTTTTGAAGCTTGGCTCGAGGCCCATGATTTAATTAGGGCATCCGTTGGAACTCTGAAACGTAGCTTCTTGTCCTGCTCTCAGGTGCTTTGGAGAATACAGCTAGTCCTCCACTTACAACAGTTCATTTAGTGAGCGGTCAAAATTACGATGGTACTGAACTTTTTCACATCACCGATGGAACATCTCCATGGTCTGGTGATCAAAATTCAGATGCTTGGCAACTGACTCAGATTTATGATGGTTGCAGTGTCCCGGGCTCGTGATCCCCTTTTGCAACCTTCTGACAAGCAAAGTCAACGGGGACCACATGACCCCAGGTCATTGCATTCGTCACTCGCCAAGCACCGGAATTTTGATTGAGGATCCTGCAACAGTTGTACATGTGAAAACCACTTGCCAGTTGCTTTTTTCAGGGCTGTTGTAACTTTGAACGGTTACTAAATAAACTGTTGTGGTCTGCCAGCAGCCTGCGGAGCTGGCAGCAGAGTCGGACAGTGAGGAGGCTGGGGAGGATCATGGGCCAGTCCTGGAATCTGGGGAAGGCTCGGACAAGGGCTCTGCGTCGGAGGCAGAGAGGGGGCCAGGGCCATCTGGTAGTTATGTGCTGCCTCCGGAGCCTCTGGAATCTGACATCAGCGAGGCAGAAGAACAGTGTGAACCTGTGCCCAGTGTGCGCATGCACAGAACTACCAGAAGGCAAGAACAGCTAAAACAAAAGGGACGACTCAGGAGTAGGGCTGGGAGATGATTGGCCCCTCCCATAAGGCTTAAAAGAGGAGCAAAGGCACATGGGCCTTTGCAGGAAGCAACGTTTGTTAATTCGGTTCAGTTTAAAGCCTGAAGCTCTGTTTGATTCTGGACTCCGTGTGGCTTTCGCCAATTAGGTCTTTGGCAGCATGTCAAGGGAGATAAAGGTGGGTGATTATCAGTCTTATCCCGAAGGACTCTTTATAACTAATTGGGACTCATCTGTGAATGAACAGAATTCACAGCTGTTGCAACAAAAGAGGTTTTTGGGACTACTCTTGTGTTTTGATGACTCAGGAAGCCTAGGTCAGAACATAAACTGTTATAAATCGAGGATTAGGCAGGATCGTGATACCCAAGAACTTAGGATCCATGTTGAATTTAAGCCAGAACTGAAGAATCTTATTTTCCAGGAAAATGTTGTAGCCTGACCTGGAAGTTTTAATCGGCTGCAGGATTTGGGTTTGGCTAGTCTAAAGAAAAGAAGAATTAGGGGTGACATGATAGCAGTATTCCAGTATTTGAGGGGCTGCCACAAAGAAGAGGGGGTTAACCCAGGACAAGAAACAACGGATAGAAATTAATCAAGGACAGAAGAACCTGGAATTAAGGGTAAACTTCCTAACAGTGAAGACAATTAACCAGTGGAACAGAAGTTGTCTCCAGAAATCATGGGTGCTCCATCACTGGAGGTTTTAAAAAGAAACTAGACAGTCACTTGTCTGAAATGGTATAGGTTCTCCCATTGAGTAGGGGGTTGGACTAGAAGACCTCCAAGGTCCCTTCCAGCTCCTATTCTCTTCTCTTCTCCCAGGTTAATGATAATATGGAAATTTGCCATGGAGTCTTCTTCACATTCTAATGAATGGAATTGGGTTTATGATGACTGATGGTCATGCAAAGACCATCAAATGTTGGCCGGAATATTTGCTGTCCCTCAAGCAAAGCAGTCAAGTCTGACATAGCTTTTCTGGAAGTCAACTGAAGGTTGCAGCTTCAAGACAAATGTGTTGACTATGGGCAAGTTGGGCTCATCAATCACAATCAGCCCTAATGCGGTTCATTCATTTTTAATTTTGGCCTAGTTTTAGGCCGATCAAGCCCTGTAACTGATAAACTATGGTTCAGGGCTTAGTGCTGCATTAGACAATCAGTTTGCATCCCTGAGGAACGCTGCAAATTGAACAGTGATGTGAAGTCAATCTTGAAGCCAACAACATGGTTGGGGATTGAGAAGGTTGATCTCTGTCTATTCTTGACCTTTGAAGTAGAGACCAGAGGCTTATGTTTGTTTCTTAAACTTGACCGTGTCTAGGCTAGACAAGAGGTCGGCAATCCGTGGCTCTGGTGCCGGATGTGGCTCTTTCATCCCTCTGCTGCAGCTCCCTGTCGCTGATCGGCTCCACAATTTATAGGGCTTTCGGTTAGGACAGGTAGAGAAAAAAGGGTGCCGTGCTAGGAGGAGACTCTATGGTGGGAGAACTGGACTTCCAGTCGGCTCCAGAATTGAACAGGGAGCTTCTGGTTAGGAACTTTGTGGCTCTTTGAGTGTTTAAGGTTGCCGACCCCTGGACTAGATATACACAGAGGTGGTATTCAGCCAGTTCGAACCAGTTCGGGCAAACTGGTAGCGGTGACTCTGGGTGGGCCACAGTCTACCTGCCCTGGCGTAAAGGCATTCTATTTAGCCACGTTTTCGAGGCCGTGCACATGCATGGAAGGCACGCATGCATGCGAAGCGAGTGTGCACACGGGGTGAACCAGTGATAAGCATTTCTGAAAGCCACCGCTGGACGTACACCATAGTTGTGAGTCTCCCTCCCAAGCACAGGTAGTCCTCGACTTACATTTCATTTAGTGACTGTTCAGAGTTACAACAGCAGCAACAAAGCAACTTAGGATCATTTTTCACAGTTATGACTTTTTCAGCATCCCATGGTCACGTGATTTACATTCGGATGTGTGATAACTGACTCACATTTATGACGGTCGCAGCGTCCCGGGGTCAGGAGATCCGCTTTTGTGACCTTCTGACAAGCAATGTCAATGGGGAAGCCAGATTCACCTAACCACCGTGTGACTAATCGAACCACTGCAGCGATTCACTTAACAACGGTGGTAAGAAAAGTCGTAAAACAAAACAAAATTCACTTCGCAAATTTCTCACTGAGCAACATAAATTTTGGGCTCAATTGCAGTTGAAGGTTGGCCAAGGAAGTTAGAATATAAGACCCCTGTAACTTAGCGTGTTGTACAATTCGAAACAAATCTGGTTTGTTCAGTAAAACACAGTTGAAATAAACCACGGTTTAGTATGACATACACACCCAGTTGACGGCCTCCGATAGAAATGTTGAAAACTGATGTGGACCAGAAATAAGATTTTAAATAAGTGTTTTCCCCCTTTTCTTAGACAGACTCTGTATGTGGATCTAATATTTTACCTCCTACCAAGTTGACAAGTTCCCGGAAGAAATTCTTCGGCATATCGCAGAAGACTAAATAACTCCTCTCATATTGTTTTTGACCTGACATTTAGCCTCCTGTCTCTTTTCTCCAACACATTAAAAAAAAATACCTAGAGGGAAGATCACTAAAATAATTTGGTTCGGAGAAATTTTTCAATCCCTTCCTCCTTCTTTTCAAGAGATGGGCTTGTTTCGGTAACACGCTAAACAGGAAGTCCTTCAACCAGGGGTGAAATGCTACCAGTTCGCACCGGTTCGGGCAAACCGGTACTGATAAAAACTACCAGTTCGAGTGAGCCAGTAGTAAAAAAAAGCTACCAGTTCGGGCAAACTGGTAGTTAAAAAAAGCTACCGATTCATCCGAACTGGTATTTTCGACGATCAGCTGTGCTGCGCGGTTTATATTCTGCTTTCTAGCAAAGCTAAATCATGCAGCAGAGCTGTTCCCCCCACTCGCTGTCCTACTCACTTTGTTAAGCCTTCTTTTTCTGCGCGAAGCACATGTTTGGTGTGCACTGTGCATGCGCATGCAGCATGCTTTTGGCATGCACTGCACACGCACACACGCCACGCACACATTTGGCACAAACCACGCATGCGCAGGCAGCAAACCGGTGGCAATCCGCGGAGGATTTCACCACTGCCTTCAACCTAATTGCTTTTAATAGCAAGTTGGATGATAAAATTAAGTTCTTCCCTGCCAACCCATTTTTGAAGTTCTCCAACTCTGTCCCTAAGAGGAACTTGAGAAATTGTGGCTGGTTTTGGGGGAGTTTTTTCCTCCCTCAGCAGGGACTCTGTTAAAATGAAGTTTGTAATCAATGGAGAATTCTCAATAAATTAAATAGTGTTTGATTTTTTTCCCCCCTTGCCTTTTCATGGAGATTCCTAAACGCTGTGGTGGAGAACTACGGTGGCTCAAAGAGGCGTGAGCAACCTCTGAGTAAGAAATGCTCAACTGTGAAAGAGGCAGTCCAAAGAGATGGCAGGGAGATTTTCGGGGGTGAATGCTTATCTATTTGGGATTTTGCTACTGGAAATTTGGTGTAGGCACCAGGCTAGGAACTAGGAGGCTGTGAGTTCTAGTCCTACCTTAGGCATGAAAGTTGGCTGGGTGACTTTGGGCCAATCACCAGGAGATGGTGAGTTCTAGTCCCACCTTAGTCACGAAAACCAGCTGAGTGCCCTGAGTCAGTTGCTCCATCTCAGTCCAACCCATCTCACAGGGTTGTAGTAGAAATATTTTGGTTGTAGTAGAAATATGAGGAAGAAGGTGTGTTTCCCCTCTTGAATTATTTGTAAAAATAATAAAGGCAAGATGCAAATAGGAAGGGAGGGAGGGGGAAAGGGAAGGGAAGGGAAGGGAAGGGAAAGGAAAGGAAAGGAAAGGAAAGGAAAGGAAAGGAAAAGAAGCATGGGTACTAAATTGCAGTTTAAAAATGTCTGAGGCAGGGGTGGGCTGCTGGGGGTTCGCAGGGGTTCGGGAGACCCTCTAGCTAAGATTCTGTGCAGTTTGGAGAACCCCCAAATCCCACTCCTGGCTGGCCCCGCCCACCCTGCCCCTCCCCTCCCAGGAGTCCCCACGCGGCCCGTTTTGGATGCAGGTAAGTGCAGGGCGTGCACAGAGGCTCAGGGAGGGCAAAAAACAGGCCCACTGGAAGTTCTGGAAGACTGGAAACGGGCTCCTTGCCAGCATCCGGAGCCTGGGGAGGCCATTTTCGCCCTTCCGGAGGCTCGAGGAAAGCCTGCAGAGTCTGGGGAGGGCAACCCCCCCCACACCATGGTGTAGGAGGCTGACTAGGCCATACTCACCATGGCCAGTCCCACCCAGCCACCGGGCAGAGAACCCCTTGCTAAATTTTTTGAAACCCACCCCTGGTCTGAGGGTGTTGTGACCTAGGCCCAAGTAGTTATTACCAGACACAATCAGTCCTAAACAAACATATTTTATTAGAACAGGTGAGAATTATTTCATTCTCACCTTAGTCCAAATTAAGTCCAAAACAAATTCTTCATAAACAGTCCTTCGGCCTTATCACCAACCTTTGTCTCCTTTGGCACCCTGCCAAAGGCTTTTCTTGGCAAAAGTTCAGAAGCGAGAAAGGCCGACAAGTTGTAGCAAGACAAGAAATAAATGTAGCAACGTTGCTTTCCTACAAAGAGCCCAAGAGCGTTTGCTGCTCTTTTAAGCCTTCTGGGAGGGGCCAATCATCTCCTGGCCTTACTCCTGAGTCGTCCTTTTTGCTTTAGCTGCTCTTGCCTTCTGGCAGCCCTGCAAATGCATGCACTAGGAACAGGCTCCTCCTGTTCCTCTACCACTCTGCTATCCGCCTCTGGAGGCTCCAGAGTCCGTGTAGCGCTCCCAGATGGCCCTGGCCCCCTCTCTGCCTCTGATGTAGAGCCTTTGTCTGGGCCTTCCCCTGACTCCAGGACTGGCCCATGTTCCTCCCCAGCCTCCTCACTGCCCGACTCCGCTGCCAGCTCCGCAGGCTGCTGGCGGATCACAACAGAGGGTTTCCATATACTAAAGTTGAAACTTGTGTGACAGAATAAGAAGAAATTAAAAGTCCCATTCCCATTTCAAGATGTCAAGGACTACTTGGCCCATTCCAAGGATGCCACCTGCGCCTTATTTTTTCTGATTCTCTCCCTCCCTCCCTCCCTCCCTCCTTCTCTGTCGTGTTGAAGAACGGGTGTTTAAATCCCTCCCCTCAGCAGATCTTCGCTTAGCCTCGACTCAAGTTAAAGGATGGAAGATAAACTTCTCCTGACTAAGAGCACAAAACCCAGAGTGATGGACACCCAGGTGATCATCTGGCTAATCTCCCCTTGTCCCATTTTAGCGCCGGCTTTTCACAAATAACTATCGATCCGTCACTTGCGAGTCACAAATCCTCACTTAATTCTCCGAGGAGAAGCGCCGGGAGGATAGAGGAGGTGCTGCGGTTTTTCCTGTGTCGCAATCTCTCTCGAAAATCTCACCAGCAATATTATCCCCTTTGGATGCTCCGCCGTTGCGCTGCAGTTTTTATCACATTTTTCCTTCTTCCCCCGGGACGTTTGAATACATCCTTCCTCATTCTTTTTTTCCTCAATCTTCTGCTTCTGTTAGCCTTTGAGTCTAATCATTATTACTGCCATACAAGGAATGGAGCGGCATCAATATATCTGGAAGCAGGGAGGGAAATAGGCACAGAGGGTGATAAAAAGAAGGGGGGGGAAAGGAAATTACCTAGAAATAAAGAGGAATTTTCTGACAGTGAGAACAATCAACCAATGGAACAGAAGTTGCCTTCGGAAGTTGCGGGAGCTTCATCACTGGGAGCTTTCAAGAAGAGACTGGACTGCCATCTGTCAGAAATGGCGTAGGGTCTCCTGTTTGGGCGAGGGGTTGGACTAGATGACCTACAAGCTCCCTGTCAGCCTCTGCCTTTACTGCTTTGGCTGCCATAGTAACGGGAGGGGGGAGAGCTAGGTGGCATGGGGGGGGGAAGCGTGCTGGAGAAATCTGGAGGAATCGAAACCGATACTTAAGCCACCGGACTGTATCTTTGAAGTTACTATCGGGTCAACCATCGTGGCATTCCTGATTGATGACGCTGACGTGCTTCCACCTGACCCCTGGGAGACCTTTGGATTGGATGATTTACGGTGGACAGTGGGAGGGGATGCTTTCTATATGCAATTTTCACGCCTATTGCCTTAGATTCTGCTTTTCCTTGGTTGCGGTCACTTCATTTTCTAGTAAAAGTACCTTTCTCTATAAACAATGGAGTTTGGGTCATTCTTTCCTGGACTTTGAAGGAAGCACACCTGACATTAAGCAGAATCTAAGGAAGCACACCTGACACTCCCTTCCAACTCTATCTATCTCAGATGATTAAAGTCCTGGAGACTAAAATATAGGATGAACGGTTGCAGGAACTGGACCTGGGTAGTCTAGTGAAGAGAAGGACCAGGGGAGACAGGATAGCAGTCTTCCAATATTTGAGGGGCTGCCACAGAGAGGAGGAAGGGGTCAAGCTGTTTTCCAAAGTACCCGAAGGTCAGACAAGGAATAATGGATGGAAACTGACCAAGGAGAGATTCAACCTGGAAATAAGGAGACATTTTCTGACAGTGAGAACAATCAACCGATGGAACAGAAGTTGCCTTCGGAAGTTGTGGGAGCTTCATCACTGGGAGCTTTCAAGAAGAGACTGCACTGTCATCTGTCAGAAATGGCATAGGGTCTCCTGTTTGGGTGGGGGGTTGGACTAAATGACCTACAAGGTCCCTTCCAACTTTGTTATTCTATATTCAATGGAACCACTTGCCTTCAGAAGTTGTGGGAGCGTCATCACTGGAGGCGTTCAAGAAGAGACTGGACTGCCTTCTGTCAAAAATGGTGTAGGGTCTCCTGCTTGGGCGGGGTGTTGGACTGGATGACCTACAAGGTCCCTTCCAACACTGTTAATCTGCAATCTCTTGATGTCTCTGGCACCTAAACCTTGGTGCATTGTTGCCGTCCTCTGTGAAGGCCCCCCACGCTTGCCCTTCCAAGAGACGCCCAGCTCCATCCCCTCATGAAGGCGGCCTAAACGACTCAAAGAATGGACTCATCCTTGGAGACAGAAAATGCTTTCCTTGGGATAGCTCCCGTCCCGGCATGTCACAAAGCATTTCATCACAAGGCAGAGATTAAATGCAAGGAAGGATTTCTACTCCAGCGGTTACAACGCCTGGTTTCTCTGCAATCAGCAGGATGTTTTCAAAGTGAGCAAGAGGTTAGATTAAAGAAGCTTTGGATATGGTTGCTGCAAACTGCAAACCAATCTTCTTAAACTCAATGCTGACATGCTGAGCCAGGAAAGGACTTTTCAAAGACAGTGGTGAGCAGAATAGAATAGAATAGAATAGAATAGAATAGAATAGAATAGAATAG
>WNWU01000073.1:2631486-2648354 GCA_012654045.1 Ptyas mucosa
TCTTCTACTCCTCTTTCCCCTTCCTTTTCTTCCTCCCCTTTCTTCTTTCTCCTCTCCTCTCGTCCCCCTTCCTCTCTCTCTCTCTACTCCTTTCAGTCCGGTCTTTTTTTCAAAGCCTCCAGTGATGGAGCCCTCATAACTATTTCTAGGTTGAATCTCTCCTTGTTCAGTTTCCATCCATTATTCCTTTTCTGGCCTTCGGGTGCTTTGGAAAATAGCTTGACCCCCTTCCTCTCTGTGGCAGCCCCTCAAATATTGGAATGCTGCTATCATGTCTCCCCCAAGTTTAGTCTTGGGGGCCATGGTCAAAAAAGATATTTAAACAGCATCCATGGTGAAGAAAAGGTTGAGATGTACTGGAATAGAGTGTCTGTCAGCGTTACAAGTAAGGCACAAGCCAAAACTAGAACTCTGAGGCAGATAGATTCCTCAAAGAACTTGTTTATTGGATACATTATATTGGCACAGCTAGTGAAAACCAACTCTGAAAGTTTTCCCACACTTGTGACTTAATTAAAAGAGCAATTGTCTCCTCCCCCCCCCACCCAAGTGTCACAGGTCACATTGTCCAATTAGGGCATTTGGTGGGTTCCTTGGTCACTCCTCTCCTCCTCCTCCAACTGCCACCTGTTGGGATGACCTTGGTTCCCACGAGGAAGCTTTTTGTTTTGACTGCTAGCCAGTCTATCTACTTTCCTCTCCCTGTCAGTGTTCGCAGCAATTATGAAACAGCAAGATAGAGCCAAGGTGGCACAGTGGTTAGAGTGCAGTACTGCAGCTACTTCAGCTGACTGCTAGTTCAGCAGATCAGCAGATCAAATCTCACCGGCTCAAGGTTGACTCAGCCTTCCATCCTTCCGAGGTGGGTAAAATGAGGACCCAGATTGTTGGGGGCAATTTGCTAATGCTAATGCAATATGCTATTATGCAATATGCTATATGCTAACTTTGTAAACCGCTTAGAGAGGGCTGTAAAGCACTATGAAGCGGTATAGAAGTCTAAATAAAAAAAAAAGAGGACTTCAGCTAGGTTCACTTCAGAGAGGACAGTGTCCAACTTGAGCAGTAGAAGACCTCCAAGGTCCTTTCCATCTCATTCTGTTATTCTGTTAAATTGGATTAGTTGGGCTTTCTTGATGAATCAAATTGCATCCGTCGATGGTAAAGTTTGTTTCGGAGCTGACACTGTGTCCTCTTTTCTTCATGAGCGTAGCTTCAGCTTCAGAAAACGTTTTTATGTTTTCATCTTCTTTCAAGATAGCATTTTTCCCCCCTTTGGATTTTTGCACAGAAGTGTAACATGGGCAGGCCAACTGAGAAAAGAATGATGTCTTTTCATCATCTATAGTACAATCCCTTTTAATTCCATACTGATTTAATTATGTTCCTGATCTGTCTCTTTCTCTCCCTCTCTCTCTCTCTCTCTTTTGCATTGTGACTGATCCCTCTCCTGCTATGCGGGAGGGAGAACTTCTTTATTTCTTCTTTTATTTTGTCTCCAAGCCGTTCAAAAAAAAACCAAAAAACACCCAGCCTTGTAACTATTTTAAATCTTCAGACGCAATCGTACGTTCCTTGGCTGTGCTAATGTAACAAAAGGCCAGCATCAACAGAGATGAAAGAAACGGTTTACCCCTTTTGGCTCAGTTAGCTGTGTGAGACCACAGAATACTGAAGTCTAAAATAGAAATTCCCCTTTGCTACACTTCTAACACCAGCCAGAACGTGGAAGAGGCCTATAAATACAGAAATTGGAACAGACAAAAAGGAGGACACGGAATTAAAGATTGTTTTCTATAAAAACAACATCGGAAAAGCACTGCTAGCTTCAAGCAAAGATAGCTTTGTCTTTTTCAATCAATCAATCAATCAATCAATCAATCAGAGCTGGAAGGGAGAGGTGTGGGCTTCAAAAATTTTAGCAAGGGGTTCTCTGCCCGGTTGCTGGGTGGGCATGGCCACAGTGGGCGTGGCCTAGTCGGCCTCCTGCACCACATTGTGGGGGGGGATGTTTTTGCCCTCCCCAGGTTCCGGAGGCTTTTCTCCAGCCTCCGAGAGGGCAAAAACAGCTTCCCCAGGCTCCGAAGGCCAGAAATGGGCCCATACTTCGGTAGGCCCATTTTTCACCCTTCTCAAACCTCTGCACTTACCTGCATCCAAAACAGGCCATGTGGGGACTCCTGGGAGGGGAGGGGCAGGGTGGGCGGGGCCAGCCAGGAGTGGGATTTGGGGGTTTTCTGAACTGCTATTCCTGAACCCCTAACGAACCCCCAGCAGCTCACCCCTGGGAAGGGACCTGGTCCAACCCTCTGTTCAAGCAGCAGACCCTATACATGCTTTGAGACAAGTGACTGTCCAGTCTCTTCTTAAAGACCTCCAATGATGGGGTACACACAAGTTCTGGAGGCAAGCTGTTCCACTGGTTAATTGTCCTCACTGTTAGGAAGTTTCTCCTTCATTCTCTCCTTGGTTAGTTTTCAACCATTGTTTCTTATCCTGCCCTCCGTTGCTTTGGAAAATAAGTTGAGCCCCTCTTCTTTGCCGCAGCCCCCTCAAATACTGGAATACTGCTATCATGTCACCCCTAGTCCTTCTTTTCTCTAGACTAGTCATACCTTGTTCCTGCAACCATTTTTTCATGTTTTAGCCTCCAGGTCTTGTTGCTATTCTCTGCACATTTTCAACATACAGTAGTGGCCAAAATTGTGGAAACCTTTTGGGGGAAAGTGTATTTTTGAGGTTTGATGGCTAATAACACCACTTTTTTGTTTGGAAGTTGAAGATCATCCTATTCCACTGCTGGAATGGCCTGGGAATAGCCCAGACTATCCAAATGAAAATCTATGGAGCCGACTAAAGAACCTTGTTAATCAGAAGTAATAAAACCCAGTTAATAGAAGCCACCCTTCAATCTTGGTTTCACGTTAGAACAGCTGCAGGACTAAAAGACTTGGTTCACTCCATGGGAAGACGTTGTAAGGCCGTCATTCATGCTAAAGGTGACCCAACTAAGGATTAACTGACATGGGGATCATTTTTGTATATTTCATTTTTTCCATGGTGATCATTTTTGTATATCTCGTTCTTTCTACGTGTTTCACTTTTCTTCTTCATACTGTAAATGCTATTCCGAAGGCCCAGAAAAGTGGAATTTGACAGAGCAGGTTTCATGGATTTTAATGAACAAATGATTTGAAGGAAATTGAAACGGAGGTTGTATTTCCAGGAAAGGGGGCCACCTTCCAATTTGGAGATGATTCCTAAGATTATTTCTGAAAGAAAGCCCAGAGAGAAAAGTTATTAAGGGGAATTACAGGCGACACTGAAATCATACTAGTCTGATTACGGCTTGTTGAAAAGATTATTTTAATTTAATGGCTCAATTAAACTAAATTATATTTTGGCCAAACGCTGGCACAGACCCAGGCTGGGGAAGACCAAAAAAAAATAATAAAATAAAAATCTGATTTGCAAATCTCCACCCTATCAGCCTGAGCTCCTTTTAATATGATTGAGCTGCTGGGAATGAAGTGATTTTAAAAAAAAAAAATTAGGATATTGCATTTTTTCCCCCTTCTCTTGATCTGATGGTTTTCACAATCAGTTGGTACTATGAGTATGTAGGTCAATATATATTCTCCCCTTACTAGAGAGATCGCCAGGGAGGACAGAGGACTTTTATGGAGGCTTCCTCCTCCAAGACTCAAATCCGGCTACCACGCGGGCAGTGGCAAAATTCTGTGTCGCTGCAATGTCCACAAGAAAAAAAATTGGTTACAGAATTATAGATGTCAACTGGTGCCAATTTTTTGGAGGTATCTATAACAATTATTGGAAAAATACATTTACTCACATACTTATCGTCTCTCCACTCGTGTAAATTAGGGAATGACCCAGTGGTGGGTTGCTCCTGGTTTGCACCGGTTCACAAGAACCGGTAGTAAAAATTTGTAGTAGTTCGGAGAACCGGTAATAACATTGGCTGGCTAAGCCCCCGAACCGGTCCCCAGCCCGGTCGCCACTCGCTTACCCCACCTACCTCATCAAAAGCTTTTTTCCAAAAAAAGTTTTAAAAGCATTTTTTCTACAACCTCTTCGGCCGAAAAAATGCTTTGAAAAGTAAAAAAAAAAAGCCTCTGATGATCGCGCGGCTCAGCTGGGATCGCCAGAGGCTTTTAAAGGCATTTTTTCTACAACCTCTTCAGCCGAAAAGGCATTTTTTTTCCCAACAGCCTGAAGAGGTTGTAGAAAAAATGCCTTTAAAAGCCTCTGACGATCCCAGCTGAGTTGCCTGATCGTCGGAGGCTTTTAAAAGCCTTTTTTTCTGCAACCTCTTAAGGTTACAAGGTTGCAGAAAAAAATGCCTTTCAAAGTAAAAAAAAAAAAAAGTTGGCCACGCCCACCCAATCACATTATCCCCCCCCACCAAGCCATGCCCACAAAATAAGCCACGCCCACAGACCCGGTAGTAAAAAAATTTACAACCCACCCCTGGAGTGACCCTAACGGTTTGAGATTATCTATTTTCATAACAGGGATGTCATTATTCATGATTAATGTCAGTATTATTTTTAATTTATTTTTTATTTTTATTTATTTTTTATTTGATTTATATGCTGCCCTTCTCCGGAGACTCAGGGTGGCTTACAATGCATTAAGCAATAGCCTTCATACTTTTGTATATTTATACAAAGTCAGCTTATTGCCCCCACAATCTGGGTCCTCATTTTACCCACCTTAGAAAGGATGGAAGGCTGAGTCAACCTTGAGCCTGGTGAGATTAGAACTCGCAGTAATTGCAGGCAGCTGATCCTAATAGGAGCCTGAGTGGTGTAGGAGCCTAATGCCTCTACTAAGGCAGCATTTAACATCCAGCTGCCTGCAATTACTGCGAGTTCAATTCTCACCAGGCTCAAGGTTGACTCAGCCTTCCATCCTTTCTAAGGTAGGTAAAATGACGACCCAGTTTGTGGGGGCAATAAGCTGACTTTGTATAAAATATACAAAAGTATGAAGGCTATTGCTTATTGCATTGTAAGCCGCCCTGAGTCTCCAGAGAAGGGCGGCATATAAATATAAATTAAAATTAAAAAAAAAAATAACAGTGCTTTAGTCTGCTGCGCCACCAGGCTCTTAATGTATGCCTATTGCTGGTTGATGACCGTAAGAAAGTTTTTATTATTATTCACAATCCGTTGTAATGCTGGACAGGTATCATCAGGTTAATGAAACCTACCCGATCCTTTATGACAGTAATGGCTAACCTTTTTGCCATCACGTGCCAAAAGCGGGGGGAGCACGGTGGGGTCACATGCATGCGTGCCCACATCCATAATTCTATGCACTCCACGCCCCCCCCGTGCTCCCCCCATTTTTGGCATGTGATGGCACAGTGGGCCCGTTTTTTGCTCTCCCCAGGCTCCAGAGCCTTTCTAGGAGCCTGGGGAGGGCAAAAACGACCTCGCCCCCACCCCAGAAGCCCTCTGGAGACCGGAAACTGTGTTTCCTGACTTCTGGTGAGCCCAGAAGGCCCGAAAATCAGCTGGCTGGCGCACGCATGTGTGTCGGAGCTGAGCTCGCGTGCCCACCGATATGGCTCCGCGTGCCACCTGTGGCACCCGTGCCATAGGTTCGCCATCACGGCTCTATATTTTTGTTTGCATCCCCAATATCAATCCAATGTCCCCCATGAAATTTCCTTCTTAGAAGGACCCTTTCACCAGTGTCGGCTCTGTGCGGGACCCAGCACCGTGTTGTTCCTTAAATGTGGATATCAGTAGCAGCTGATTTATGAAAAATGCATAAGTGTAACTCGGGGAAACAGCTTGTGCTTTCACACTAAATAAAACGAAAAGACAGAAGAGAGAACTCAAAATGTCTATGAATCTATTTGGGTAAACAAATGACTGCCATAAATCTTCGTGCATGACTGCCTTTGTGGTACATCCCTGGGGGAAATACTGCAAGGAGGCGAGCCCTCCCCGAAATGAAAAGTAAACACCCTACAACCTACTCGGGCAATTAAGGAGAACCGAAGCAAAAGGGGAAATACATATTTGCAGGTTTAATGATGGGCTTAGTAGGGAACACATTTGGTCTTCAAGAAAAAGAAGAGACCAACGCAGACCTTGAGTGGGGTGAACAATGATGGATGAGCTCCTGCAAACTTGCTTCAGGTAAAGTTGGATTAAGTCAAGCTATTTTTCACTTGTCCATTCACAAAAAAACAAACAACCCGCCCCCCCAAAAAAACCCAGAAAAATCACAGAAGATGTTTACTCAGTTTATGTATCTCAATTAATTCAGAACTCATGATGAGCATGACAAACAGGGACTGTTTCTGTTAACGCTCAACTCCCAGGTTCCAACACCCATTTCATCACCATTACTCATAATGACTCTTCCTTTTTCCCCCCCCGTCTGGTTTATTCTAAAGCTGTAGCTTTAAGATCTTCTGCAGCCCCCGAAATACCATCTGAGCAATTGTAGCTTGCTATTTTAAGGCAGGGAGTTTATAGAAACAGCAGCTTTAAAGGGGCTTGTTATGGTTTTTAAAGAGTCAAGAATAATCTCGACGTTTCATGGGGAAATATTCCTGAGCTCAACTTCATCCGTGGTGTAACCCGACTCATCATCGTAAGCATTGTTGTCCTAGCTCAGGGGTCAGCAACCCGTGGCTCTGGAGCCGCATGTGGCTCTTCCATCCCCCTGCTGCGGCTCCCTGTCGTCGGTCCGTTCCACAATTAATAGGGTTTTCGGTTAGGATAGGTAGATGAAAAAGGATGCCATGCTAGGAGGAGACTCTATGGTGGGAGAACTGGACTTCCGGTTGGCAGAGGAAAAAGGATACCACGCTAGGAGGAGACTCTATGGTGGGGGAACCAGACACCGCGCTAAGAGGAGACTCTATGGTGGGGGAATTCGACTTCTGGTTTGCTCCAGAATTGAAGGGGGGGCTTCTCGTTAGGACCTTTGTGGCTCTTTGAGTGTTTAAGGTTGCCAAAACCTGCCCATCACTCCTCTAATACAAGCTAGACAAACTGAGGAGATGTCAGTTTTATTGGGTAGACCAAACCCAACCAGTTAAGCTAATTCTACTTTATTGTAAAGCTACGTTAACAGAATCTTGCGACTCTGAAAGTACAGAACTCCCACCGTCTCTTTTATAGCCCGAGGAACCAAGGGAAGGTTCCTCCTCAGCTTCTTGTCCCACCCATTATGCATTTGTGGGCTAGGCAATCTTTATTCAGCCATTCCTCAGATCTGTTTGCTCCGTCTCCTAAGGTCTGTCCCATATAGCAATAGCAATAGCACTTAGACTTATATACCGCTTCACAGTGCTTTACAGCCCACTCTAAGCAGTTTATAGAGTCAGCAACGTGCCCCCAACAATCTGGGTCCTCATTTTACTGACCTTGGAAGGATGGAAGGATGAGTCAGTCAGGATCGAACTCCTGGTAGTGGGCACAATTAGCCTGAAATACTGCATTCTAACCACTGTGCACCATGGGTGGGTGGATGGATGGATGGATGGATGGAAGGAAGGAAGGAAGGAAGGAAGGAAGGAAGGAAGGAAGGAAAGAAAGAAGAAAGGTGTTCTGCTCCAGACCTGTGAAGCCGACCAGTGACATGGAGCCGCTGGAGAGGGATGAAAGAGCCACATGCGGCTCCAGAGCCATGGATTGCCGACTCCTGAGTTAGAATGAATCTATTCATTCATTTGCCTTTTTAAATCCTGCCTGCCTAAGCTTTTGCCGGCCTCTCGGAAGCTGCAGTAATGAAACATGGAACCTTCTCCATGAACTTGGCCATCTAGCCATGGTTCTCCTTGCATGGCGTGTTCCAAGGCAAGGCAATCACTTAAGGGCTATTCTGCAAGGGTTGCAAACATGCTCCTTAATGGATAGTGGAGGACAAATGAAAGGTGCGTGTAGCAGAATTATTCATTAGAAGCACAGCAGTCCTTTGCTTCCAAACGGTTTGAAGTCATACATTTCTGGTGGTTGATCTTTCCTGCTGCTTGGGACATCAAGCTAAATGCTGCTGGTGCAGTTCTTGTATTTAGCTGACGGATGCATTCTTGGTAGAAACTTCACTGGGAGTTAAAGATCGTCACCGTTTCTCTCTCTCTCCCTGGAAGCTGATTTCCATTTCTGTCTCAAAGTTGGTTGGACCAAGCCTTGGTGGTTTTTTGTTTTTCAAAATGTTACCCAGGCTTCGAGCGACTTGCGTATTGTTCAATAGGCATGGTGCTGAGAATTCTTTCCATATTTTCCCTCCGCTGTATTGTCCCAGAAATGAATAAAATGAAGGACAAACTCCACCCCCATCCCAAATTAGGACATGAGCTGCAACTATGTGATGTGTTTGGGACCAAAACCAAAACAAAAGAAGAAAAATGTTGGTTTCCCAATATCAATACGAACTTTCTGCCAAAAATTCAGTATCAGCTCCCAAACATGGATATCTAAGGTTGAGATTGCAATTTTTGAGGGTCTTTGTTTGGTTTAATGTCAGGTTTCTGATCAAGATTGAACTTCTGGCTAGGTGATTCATTTTGGATGATTCAGTGCAGATAGATAGATAGATAGATAGATAGATAGATAGATAGATAGGTATATCAAGAAAATAGGGAGGGAGGGAGGACAAAGAGAGGGAGAGAGGAAGGAAAGAACAACAACGAGGGAAAAAGGAAGCAGGAAAGGGAAGGAAGGAAGGAAGGAAGGAAGGAAGGAAGGAAGGAAGGAAGGACAGTCAATGAGGGAGGGAGGGAGGGAGAGAAGGAAGGAAGGAAGGAAGGAAGGAAGGAAGGAAGGAAGGAAGGAAGGGCAGACAATGAGGGAGGGAGGGTGGGAGGAAGAAAGGAAGGAAGGAAGGAAGGAACCATACATACACCAGATACATATACAGCACATACACACAGACATCGCAATAGTAGATCAGGACCAGAAGACAGCAGGGGTGATATGTGTAGTGGTGCCAAATGCCAGCATCTTCAGGAGTTATGAGAAATTGGAGAGATACCAGGGAAGAAGGAATTGGAGAGGCTGTGGAAAGTAGATACCAAAATGATCCCAGTGGTTGTAGGAGCATTTGGAGCTGTGACTCGTAAGCTGGAAGAGGGGCTCCAACAGATCCCAAGAACAACCTCGACGGCTCCCTTTCCAGAAAGGTGGAATGCTAAGAAGAGCTAAGATCCTCAAACACTTGGGAAGGGTGACTTCCAGGAGTGGGATTCAGTGGTGGGTTGCCCCCGGTTCGGACCGGTTCGCAAGAACCGGTAGTAAAACCGGCGGGAGCCTCCGCCCACCACCCCGGATGTCATCATAGATGATCTGCACATGCGCAGAAGCTCGGTGCGTGCGCAATCCCATTGCAAACTGGGAACCCACCCCTGGTGGGATTCTACCGGTTCGGACCAGTTCGGGTGAACCGGTAGCTCTGACAATCAGCTAGCCGTGAACCAGTTCATCCCAACGATCAGATGGGCACACCCGCCTACCCGCGCTATTTTCCTACCTTTATCTTCTCAGCTGATCTATGCGGTAGAGCAGATTGCCGCGTGAATCAGCTGTGTTACTCCTCTGAAGAAACCAGGAAGTGAAGGTTTCTTCAAACTGCACAGGCGCGCGCCACAAATCGCGCGATCACCAAACCGGTTGTTAAACCAGGAGGATCCCACCACTTTTTTTTTTTTAATTTGATTTATATGCTGCCCTTCTTCGGAGACTCAGGGCGGCTTACAATGCATTAAGCAATAGCCTTCATACTTTTGTATATTTATTCAAAGTCAGCTTATTGCCCCCACAAACTGGGTCCTCATTTTACCTACCTTAGGAAGGATGGAAGGCTGAGTCAACCTTGAGCCTGGTGAGATTCGAACTTACAGTAATTGCAGACAGCTGGTGTTGATCACTATGCTTTTAGTCTGCTGAGCTAAACCAGGCTCCTGGTGACATCCCTTGCGTGAACTGGTACAGATCTCCCAAACTGCGGCTCAATATTGAAATGTAAATAACTGTCGCTTTTTTTTAGCCAACAGAGGAGAAAAGGATGTCTGATTCTACCCCTTTAATCAAGAGATATAGGGATTCCCATAAACCTCTTTTTCCTGTACGTGTGTCTCGAGTTACACTGCCGTGTTGGGCAGCTGGTAACCAGCTCTCTGTCATTTGATATCTATAAAAAGGCTTAATTAAGCATTTATGTCCAGCCATTGGCAAATAAATTTATCAAGCAATTAATGACTCTTACCCATCCACCCACCAACGCATCACCATTCACCCTGTTATTATGATAAATATTACCATCATTGCTCCAATATAAACTAAAGAAGAAGAATGGCAGAGATCTGCGAGGGAATAGAATAATGCTAACCATTTGTGGGTGGGACGGATGTGGTTGCATGTCTTCAATTTCTAAGTACAGTTCTGTAATTAAGCTAATTTGTTTTGGAATTAGATAGTGCCTTAGACAATATTAGTGGTGGAAGTGACAGTACTGGTGTACAAAGATGCTACATTTGTCTTGGCTTGAAACAATCAATAAAAGACAACCTCTATAGCTCAGGGTTAAACTGTGGTGTTCTTGGTGGTTTCTGAGCTTGGTTGTTGGCTTACAGATGCTTCATTACCCAACTAGGTAACGTCATCAGTGCTAGAAGGGAGTGGGGTTTGCAGAATGGAGGAAGCACCAGAAGGGAAGACAAGCATTGGATGGTTAATAATAAGAACTTTATTGTCATTGTACGTGTATACACAGGATACCCATACAACAAAATTCACTTAACACCCAAAGACCAGATCCAACATACATAACAATCCCCAAACACCCTCCCACCCACCACAATTCCCCATCCCTAAACCACCCAAACATCCACACAACAGACCAAGTAATGCTGTCCAACAGCTCACCTGATGGTGGCCCTTTAGTTCATTGTTGAGTGCAATTATAGCTCTGGGATAAAAACTATTCAGAAGAACGTGTGGTCCGAGTTTTAATGATTCTGTATCTTCTGCCAGAAGGCAACAGTCCACAAAGATTGTAAGCAGGATGGGAAGAGTCTCTGAGAATGTTATGCAACTTTCTCAAACAGCGAGATGCAAAGATGTCATCCAGGGCTGGTAGCTGGAGTCTGATGATATTCTGGGCAGTTTTAATGGTTCTCTGTAGAGCTTTTCTGTCCGCTACAGAGCTGCTCCCACACCATGCAAGAATGCTGTATGTCAGGACACTCTCAATGGTGCTGCGATAGTAGGACAGAAGTAGATGCTGAGATAGATTTATCTTCCTTGGAAACTAATTGTTCTGCCCCAGCTGTGGACCCCAAAGAATGCAGCAAACACAAACTCTATACAAAGCTTATTTTACTCAAATAACTCAGTCTTTATCAACCAAAGGCTGTTAATAAAACTGTCTTAACAGCCTACCAGAATTCTAAGATAAGGTAATCACAGTCTTACTAGAGTTGGCAGAAAGCCCAGAAACAATTTTGCAGAGAATCCAGACGTGAAGGAGATTGAACTAAAGTTCTTCCCTACAGTTTGCTGCAAGCGGCGTTCCTCCTTAAATAGGCTAAGGGAGTGGCCAATTAGCCCCAAGCTTTACTCTCGAGGAAACCTCCTCCTGAGGAGCCACTCCTGCCTTTTGGCAGCTCTGTGCGCCCGTGCATTGAGAAGAGGCTCCTCCTCTTCGTCCTCTTCACTTAAAGGAGCTTCTGGAGGTTCTGAAGGCCCTGGATGAATCCCCACCTCTGGCACCACATCTTCTCCAGCCTCCTCATTGTCTGACTCGAGCGCCAGCTGCACAGGCTGCTGGTGCAGCACCACAGCAGTCTCCTCGTTGTCGGAATCAGCTACAATCTGCACAGGCCGCTGACAGGCCACAACACTAATCAAGGAGAGAAGCAACCTGGAATTCAGGAGAATTTTCCTAACAGTGAGAACAATTAACCAGTGGGATGACTTGCCTACAGAAGCTTTGGGTGCTCCAACAATGGAGGCTTCTAAGAAAAGGACTGGACACCCATTAGTTGTATAGGGTCTTCTGCTTGAGCAGGGGTTTGGACTAGAAGACCTCCAAGGTCCCTTCCAACTCTGTTATTCTATTCTATTCTAAGTCCCAAGGAACTCAGAACTGGATCTAATGCAACCAGGATTCAACCAGGAATCCAGAATAGTACTCAATTTAACTGGGAATCCAGAACACGGCCTGGTTCTACCAGCAAGTTAACCTTGGATAGTACAGTGGTCTAAAGCACCCTGTTATTAACATCAGCTGCCTGCAATTATTGCAGGTTCGAATCTCACCAAGGCTCAAGGTTGACTCAGCCTTCCATCCTTTCTAAGGTAGGTAAATTGAGGACCCAGATTGTGGTGGCAATAAGCTGACTTTGTATAAATATACAAAAGGCTATTGCTTAACGCATTGTAAGCTGCCCTGAGTCTCTGGAGAAGGGCGGCATATAAATCAAATTTAAAAAAAAAAAACCCGGGGATCCAGAACAGAGGCCCATTCAACCAGCCTTGAATCTTCTTTGCAGAGACAGCCAAAAAGTTATATGAGAGATCTGATGAAAAGAAGGACTAGGGGAGACAGGATAGCAGTGTTCCAATATCTCAGGGGCTGCCCCAAAGAAGAGGGAGTCAAGCTATTCTCCAAAGCACCTGAAGGCAGGACAAGAAGCAACGGGTGGAAACTCATCAAGGAGAGAAGCAACCTAGAACTAAGGAGGAATTTCCTGACAGTGAGAACAATTAATCAGTGGAACTGCTTGCCCCCAGAAATTGTGAATGCTCCAACACTGGATGATTTTAAGAAGATGTTGGATAACCATTTGTCTGAAGTGGTGTTGGCTTTCCTGCCTGGGCAGGGGGCTGGACTAGAAGACCTCCAAGGTCCCTTCTAACTCTGATATTCTATGTTCTACTCCAAGCGAGAGAGAAAGAAGCGTAATTAGAATCGTAACATTATCTCCTAAAACTGACAACGCCTCGCAATCTGTCGAGCTCATCTTTCCAGATGTGAATTTCAGTGCCCTCTATAATTCCATCTGAATTTCCATGCTTTGGATTCCCCGTGGCTCATCCTTTTTTCAGAGAAGTGGGCCATTAACGTTAGATTTGGTTGCTTACAGTGCAAGAGTACAGAAAATTGGAGTTATTCACCAGCTCCCAAAGAATGGACAACACGTTTTAGGCGCAAACCTTTTTTCTTTCCCTCCCTCCCCCCCCACCTTTTCTTGCCTTGTTGAGATGCTGTGCATTCAGAGAAGTTATGATCATGCCATGCAAGGAAACCGGAGTGAATAATATTTTCCATTAAAATACAGCTGTGTAATATGATAAAATGTGTCAAGCCATTACTCAAGGCGAAATCCTCAGATAAATGGCTTTCTCCGTTTGTTTTCAACAGGAAACACTTGAACCCATCCAAGAATCGGGTACTTAAAAATCAGGGTTGTCATAAATCACCCAAAATAAAGTTTCTATTTGGCTGACCTTGAACCCTCAGTGGGGAACTTTTGGCAATCTAAAATTCAAATCTGCTGCAATCCGTAATTTTGTTTCTCCCCCCCCCCCTCCCCAAGCCAAGGGACATTTGGATCCTGGAATTGGCGAAATTTATTGGTCTTTTAAATCTGTTTTTGTTTATTTGTGTTGTTTTTCCATGCAAAGTCGGGCCATCTGCTTGGTAGTCTCTCTGTTAGTAGTAAAGAGAATATTTGCGGGAGGAAGTCAATACAGCTTGTTCTCAATTTACGACCCCAACCGAGCCCAAAATTTCTGTTGCTGAATGTGCTGGTCGATGACCGTAATAAGGTTTATATTCTATTCTATTCTGTTGCTGAGTCAGACATTTGTTAAGTGAGTTCTGCCCCATATTACGACCTTTCTTGCCACAGGTGGGGGTGGGGGTGCATGCGCGAGGACTGAATCGCTGCGGTTGTTAAATTAGTGACACGGCTGCGAATCTGGCTTCCCCCGCTTGATTCTGCTTGTCAGAAGGTCATAAAAGGGGAATCGAGTAACCGTCATAAGTACGAATCATTTCCCAAGCGTCTGAATTTTGATCATGTAGCCATGGCAATGCTGCAACGGTCATAAATGTGAGAGATGGTCATACGTCTCTTTTTTTAAAAAGTGCTGTTATAACTTTGAATCAAAGGTGGTATTCAGCCGGTTCGAACCGGTTCTGTTGTGACCCAGGCCCAAGTAGGTAGTAGTCAACGCAAACAGTTCCAAAACAAACAGACTTTATTAGAACAGCTGAGAATTAACTCATTCTCAGCGTAGTCCAAACTAAATTAAAACAAACTCTTCATAACACAAATTCTTCAGTCTAATCACCAACCTTGGTATAATTAGGCAAACTGCCAAAGGCTTCTCTTGGCAAAAGTTCAAAAGCAGAAGACGCCGAGCAGAGATAAGTGCAGCAAGACTATCCACGTTGTTTTCCGACAAAGAGCCCAAGAGCCATTGCTGGTCTTTTAAGCCTTATGGGAGGGGCCAAGCATCTCTTGGCCCTACTCCCGAGTCGTCCTCTTTGCTGTAGCTGCTCTTGCCTTCTGGCAGCTCTTCTCATGCATGCACTAGGAACAGGCTCCTCCTGTTCCTCTGTCTCTCTACTGTCAGCCTCTGGAGGCTCTGAAGTCCGCACATCACTCCTTGATGGCTCTGGCCCCACCTCTGCCTCCGACGCAGAGCCCTCATCCGGGCCTTCCCCAGCCTCCAGGACTGGCCCATGTTCTTCCTCAGCCTCATCGCTGTCCGACTCCGCTGCCAGCTCCGCAGGCTGCTGGCGGACCACAACAGGTTTGGACCGGTTCGGGCGAACTGCCCCAGCTCAATGCCGTCCTATTTAGGCATGTTTTTGAGGCCGGGTGCATGCATGAAAGGCGTGCCTGTGAGCAAAGCACATGCGTGGAAGGGGGCTCATGCATGAAGGCAAACCAGTGGTAACAAAATGTGAAACACACCGCTGCTTTGAATGGTCACTAAATGAACTTATAAAGACTACATCTCGTGCAAAAACCATTGACTGTTATTTCTGATGCTTCCTTACTGACATTAAAAAAAAAAGAGAGAGAGAAGGATAAAATATTTTGCTCTAAGTATATCAAGATGTGAACGCAGTTGGCTGAGCCAGTAGCAGGACTATTAGTCTTGCGATAGTCACAACAAGCTTTGGCAATTCTCTTTCCGCGTTGTGGAGCAGAACATCTCGAGCTGGAGAGGGCTAATAAGTATGCCACAAAATGGGCTGCGGTTGTTCTCCCGTTCTTGATTTAAAACTCCTGGATATTCAAAAGGAGCTATAACAGCTGCCATAAATTTTCACAGCCCTGGAATTAAAATGATCATCACGATTTCAATATACTGTTCCGAACGGAAAGGATGAAAAATGGGTATTTCTGGGGGCTACTTCTCCCCCTCAGTCAAGATGTTTAGGAACGGAGCGTCGCAACATGGGAACTGGAGTCCGTCTGACAAATATTTTCAATCATTGATTAGTCGTCACTTTCTAGGGAATCGGAAACTGTTCAGAACAAGCTGGGAAAGACCAAGGAACAAATGAGATTGGCTGTATTCAAATCACAGGATCTAAGGTAAAGGTAAAGGTTCCCCTCTCACGTACGTGCTAGTCATTCCCGACTCTAGGGGGCGGTGCTCATCTCCGTTTCAAAGCCAAAATGAAGACGTCTCCGTGGTCATGTGGCCGGCATGACTCAACGCAAAGGCGCATGGAACGCTGTTACTTTCCCACCAAAGGTGGTCCCTATTTTTCTACTTGCATTTTTTTTACATGCTTTCGAACTGCTAGGTTGGCAGAAGCTGGGACAAGTCATGGGAGCTCACCCCATCATGCAGCACTAGGGACTCAAACTGCTGAACTTTCGATCGACAAGCTCAGCATCGTAGCCATTCAGCCACCACAGGATCTAGGCTAGAGCTTATCCCACTGGCTATAGAGCAGAGGTGTCAAACTCAATTTCATGGAGGGCCCCACCAGGGCTCTGGTTGACCTCAGGGGGGGCAGGGGGGAGTGGCCAACAGGGTGGGTGTGGCCAACAGGGTGGGCATGGCCAGCTTGACGCCACTCCCCAAACTGCTGGCATGTTTCCTCTTTGCACTGGGTAGACCAGGCCGAAGCCACATTGGGTAGACTGGACCGAAGCGACATAGGCTGGCCCCTTACATTTTCTAGGACAACCCCGTGGGCCAGTTCTGATCACATCACGGTCCAGATCTGGCCCATGGGCCTTGTCTTTCACACCCCTGCTACAGTGGTGGGTTTCAAAAAAATTTTACTACCGGTTCTGGGGGCATGGCTTGGTGGCCGTGGCATGGTTTGGTGGGCATGGCAGGGGAAGGATCCTGTAAAATCTCCATTCCCACCCCACTCCAGGGGAAGGAGATTGCAAAATCCCCATTCCCTCCCGATCAGCTGGGACTCGGGAGGCAGAGAATAGGTGGGGGGCGGGGCCAGTCAGAGATCGTATTTACCGGTTCTCCGAACTACTCAAAATTTCTGCTACTGGTTCTCCAGAACCGCTCAGAACCTACTGAAACCCACCTCTGCCTTGCTATAGTGCCTTGGTCCATCTAAGCTAGTTGAGACACTCTAGAAGTTCAGAAAATGTTTGCAGCTCTACCAGGAACTTTCTGCAACTGAGACTCTCATTAACCATGTATTGGTCAAGACTAACATGGTCTACTCTGACTGACACCATCTGGGGAGCGTGCACATGCGCAGCTGCATGGGGGGCAACAGCTCGCGCGCCCGGAAAGATGGCTTGGCATGCCACCTCAGGCATGGGTGCCATAGGTTTGCCATCTCAGATCTAGAATTTCAAGAAATGTTCTCAG
>WNWU01000073.1:2697208-2711642 GCA_012654045.1 Ptyas mucosa
CTTTCTAGGAGTCTCTGGAGGCTGGGGACAGCAAAAAACATCACTTCCTGTCCAACCGGAAGTTGGGAAACGGCCCGTTTCGGGCCTCTGGAGGACCTCCAAGGGGGTGGGGAAGCCTGTTTTCACTCTCTGGTCAGAGAGCAAATGGTCCAATGGCAAGAAGAGTCCTTCATTTCCTTGAATGGCAAGGTGAGAGAAGAGAGAAACATGGTTGATACGGTTGCCTAGCAGCACTTCAGCTACCATCGCATTAGCATCTCTTGTCTCTCTGTCTGATCTTCAGGTCATCTTTCATCCCAGGAGCCTCCAACCTGCATATTTGCCCTCCCAAATCTTCTAACAACTCTTAGCTATAAATATTCCACTCTTCTGATTCATATCTTGAGGTGGGAGTCTTGAGAGAGAGGGGGGAGGGAGGGAGAAAGAGAGGGAGAAGGAGATAGTGTGAATGCATTCGACACCTATAAAATCTTCTCTGGTTCTTCACAACACGGATGTTGCAGATCGAAGGTGACCAAAGAGATCATAAACAGGATCGTAAACCTGTGAAACGGGAGATCTAACCCTCGCCCACCCAGTAGGAAGCTGTTCTTGACAGTGCAAGCATTCGAGAGCGGAAGAGACGTGAGGGGTTTTTTTTACCTTTCTGAAAAGTGAAAAAGAAAACACCCATCTAAGCAAAAAAGAAAAAGAAAAAGCAGTGATGTAGCTGCAGAATCCATTTCCCACCCACTTTTTTTCTTTTTCTTTTTTTGCTTAAAAAAAGAGACAGGAACAAAACGGGGATGTGATTGTGCATAATGCGAACATTATGAGAAACAGATAGATCAAAGGAATGGATTTCATCTAGTCAAACTGAGATACTGCTACCACCACAATGATCTTGGTAATAGACCTACCTAGACATTTTTAAAGGGCCAATTCGAAAGCCACCTAAGCTTTGGACTGAACGTCAGTGAGATTTGGAGCTCTTTCCAAATTAGTATCCTATTAGTATCCTATGACAATCACTGTTTTGTCTTATGATTCTTGACAAATATATTTTATTTTTTCTTTATGTACACTGAGAGTATATGCACCAAAGACAAATTCCTTGTGTGTCCAATCACACTTGGCCAATAAAGAGTTGTTCTGTTCTGTTCTGTTCTGTTCTGTTCTGTTCTGTTCAGTTCTATTCTATTCTATTCTATTCTATTCTATTCTATTCTATTCTATTCTATTCTATTCTATTCTATTCTATTCTACTCTACTCTACTCTACTCTACTCTACTCTACTCTACATTCCCTATGCTATTCTATTCTATAGTCTTCCAGTCCAAACCCCTGCTTTGACCAGAAACCCTACACCACTTCAGACAAATGGTTATCCAACATCTTCTTAAAAACTTCCAGTGTTGGAGCATTCACAACTTCTGGAAGCAAGTTGTTCCACTGATTAATTGTTCTAACTGTCAGGAAATTCCTCCTTAGTTCTAAGTTGCTGCTCTCCTTGGTTAGTTTCCATCCGTTGCTTCTTGTCTTGTCCTCAGGGGCTTTGGAGAATAGCTTGACTCCCTCTTCTTTGTGGAGCCCCTGAGATACTGGAAGATTGCTATCATGTCTCCCCTGGTCCTTCTTTTCATTAAACTAGAGTTACCCAGTTCCTGCGACCATTGTTCATATGTTTAGCCTCCAGTCCCCTAATCCTCTTGGTTGCTCTTCTCTGCACTCTTTCTAGAGTCTCCACATCTTTTTTACATCGTGGCGACCAAAACTGTATGCAGTATAATATGGCCAATCCAGGTAGTTGTCAAAAAACTTCACTTCTAAGGGCCAGCAATGATAGGTGGAGAATATGTAATCAAATCTACGGTTGGCAGTGTTGCGAAACCCTACTTCTCGCACCTTTTGCGTTGATCCATTGTTGACCTTGATGATCTTCTGTTATTTGTTTATCTTCTTTCAAATTATCTCTTGTAATTAGACTCCATCTCCTGCTCTCCAGGGGAAGCCGGCTTCAAATGAGGATTGCTTAAAAGCAATTACATTTTGATATTGGAGATCTGTACACATAAAATGTAGTATCGCTTCCAATTAAAAAATAGTAATGAATTTTATGTCCTGAGAGACAGAAGAGTCTAAGCAATGCTATTGTGCCTTTACCGATGCTCCTGGGGTACAAGAAGACTGCAGCACAAACCTATTTTGGTTAATGTCTTTGGATTTTCCTGCTCATGATAGATAGATCAGCAACCAGGGTTCAAAATCTGAAAACCATGATAGTTAGAGCAAACAGAGTTGGAAGGGACCTTGTAGGTCATCTAGTCTAACTCCCTGCCCAAGCAGGAGACCCTACACCGTTTCTGACAGCTGGCAGTTGTCTCTTCTTGAAAGCCTCCACTGATGAAACTCCCACAACTTCTGAAGGCAACTTCTGTTCCATCGGTTGATTGTTCTCCCTGTCAGAATATTCCTCCTTATTTCCAGGTTGAATCTCTCCTTGATCAGTTTCCATCCATTATTCCTTGTCTGGCCCTCAGGTGCTTTGGAAAATAATTTGACCCCCTCCTCCTCTCTGTGGCAGCACCCTCAAATATTGGAAGACTGCTATCCTGTCTCCCCTGGTCCTTCTCTTTATGAATTCCAGAATCTAGTTGGGGAACCTGGGAAGGATGACTGAATCTATGTGAGGATTGATGTCATGAAGTAAGCAAATTTTATTACTTAGGCGTTCCCAAAGGTGCTTTTCCAATAGGTTACTAGACTTCCTTTGTTTTTCCTTGAAGACGTCTCGCTTCTCATCCAAGAAGCTTCTCCACAATGTCTTCAAGGAAAAAACGAAGGAAGTCCAGTTATCTCTTGGAAAAGCACCTTTGGGACAACGATGACCCAGATGACTGAGAATCTCCACAGACTGGAACTTAGGAGTGATGGGCAGTAGGACATCATGTTTCTTCCTACAATGACAAAACCCTTGATTTATTCAATTAGCAGCTCTACAATCCACAAAAGAGAGAGAGAGAGAGAGAGAGTCTTTATTATGATCCGTTGCACAGTCAGCCAGATATTCAGAGAGAATTTGGCATTTTTATCCACCTGTGTGATTTCCAGCCAGAGAGGTTTGCAATTTTGGTTTAAGCGAAGTTTCTCCTGGGATGGGACAACAGAGAAGGAAGTGGTGCGGGCTCCAGTTTGACTGTCTATGTGTAAGAGGTGACCACACTGAGCCGAAGGAGGGGTCAAGCGTGTTATCAGTCTTGAGTTCCTTCACTCCCACAAGAAATCTAAGTCCAGCCTACCTTGAATTCTGTTCTTATCTACCACCAATTTGCTTTGACCATTAGTAGTCCTGATTCTGTAGAGAGTGTTAGCATACAATAAACCTGTATATTCATTTGAATTTCCTGGACTCTTGATTTCAAGTGCTTGACTTCTTTCTTTCTTTCTTTCTTTCTTTCTTTCTTTCTTTCTTTCTTTCTTTCTCTTTCTATCTATCTATCTATCTATCTATCTATCTATCTAACTATCTATCTTTTTTCTTTCTTTCTTTCCATCCATCCATCTATCCATCCATATAGGAGAAGACTATCTATCTATCTATCTATCCATCCATCCACCCATCCACCCATCCACCCATCCACCCATCCACCCATCCACCCATCCACCCATCCACCCATCCACCCATCCACCCATCCACCTATCCATCCATCCATCCATCCATCCATATAGGAGATGACTATCTATCTATCTATCTATCTATCTATCTATCTAGCTAGCTAGCTAGCTAGCTAGCTAGCTATATATCATCTATATCTGTCTGTCTGTCTGTCTGTCTATCTATCTATTTATCTATCAATCATCTTTCTGTCTATCCATCCAACCATCCATCCATCCATCCATATAGGAGATGACTATCTATCTATCTATCTATCTATCTATCTATCTATCTATTTATCTATCAATCATCTTTCTGTCTATCCATCTAACCATCCATATAGGAGATGACTATCTATCTATCTATCTATCTATCTATCTATCTATCTATTTATCTATCAATCATCTTTCTATCTATCCATCCAACCATCCATCCATCCATCCATATAGGAGATGACCAGGTTGAGCCCGAGGGAGGGAGCAAGCGTATGATCAGTCTCGAGTCCCTTTGCACCTACAAGAGATCTAAGTGCAGCCTACCTTGGATTCCGTTGATTCTTCTCTACCGCCAGTTTGCTTCAGCCATTAATAGTTCAGATTCTTGTAGAGAGCTTTGAGCTTGCAATCAACCTTTATATTCATTTGAACTGCCTGGACTTCCTGACTTACATCTGTACTTAACACTATAACTCTGACCCACTCCCCTGATTTTCCAAACTAAGCGTATCTGTATTTCCTTTTTTTTTCCCCCTTCCCAGGTCTAGCCAAGCCAATGGGATTAGTTGAAGGCCCAGGAGGCTTGGGCCAAGGAGGAATGGCTGCCACGCTGAGAGACGATAGCCATGAATCTGAAACGAAATATGAAGAATATGGTTACAACGCACAACTGAGCGATCGGATTTCTTTGGACAGATCTATTCCAGACTATAGACCCAAAAAGTAAGTGAGCTCTTTACGTGACCAACCACTGGTGAAAATTACTCTGTTTCCTGTACTTGTGTTGCATGGGTCCTCAAAGTCGCATTAATTATAGACTGGGAAATCATAATTTCTAGCGTATGAATACTGAAAAACTATAAACTGTAGGGCATTGTTAAGATTCTTGTTTCTCTCATTTGTTTCATACTGTTTTATGGTTTGCTTTTGTTCTTTTTAATTCCTGTTTCTATTTACAAGGGCATGGTTGGTTTCTTGGATTGAGGGCAGGGCAAGAAGCAAAGGGTGGAAACTAATCAAGGAGAGAAGCAACCTAGAACTAAGGAGAAATTCCCTGACAGTGAAAACAATTAATCAATGGAACAACCTGCCTGCAGAAGTTGTAAATGCTCCAACACTGAAAGTTTTTAAAGAAGTTGTTGGATAACCATTTGTCTGAAGTGGTGTAGGTTTTCCTGCCTAAGCAGAGGGTTAGACTAGAAGACCTCTAAGGTCCCTTCCAACTCTGTTATTCTATTCTATTCTAAACTATGAAACTACGGATGGTTCCTTCGGAGGGGTTTAACACAGGGGTGAAATCTACTTACCTTCCCAACCGGTTCGGAAGTGCAAGCACCACACGTCAAGTGCACGCTTGGATCCTCTGCATATGCCCAGAGGGTAAAAACCCACTTACTTCCTGGTTAAAACCAGAAAGTAACGATGACCGGGTGGGTGGGCGGAGCCTCATGCTGCCATCGCTACAGGTTCAGCCAAACTGGTCTGAACCGGGAGCATTCCACCCCTGGTTTAACACACCCGAGTTACTTCTATGGGCTAAGGTGCCTTTTATCTAATCCTTGCCCTGGCTGTGGCTTTTCCTTCTGTCTCCCAAGCTGACTCCCACATACTTACAGGGGAAAGAATGGCAGAGCCTGGGGTTGGCGTCAAGAGAGGAACCAGCCTGGAGTCCTTACGTTCCCACAAATGGTCTAAGTCCCCCCCACCTTCTTGAATTCCATTGAGTCTTTTCTATAGCGCCAATAGGTGGCCCTGATTCTTCCTGCCTTTACAGTATTCCCCAAGGCAAAACAGAGAGGTCTATGGAGATTCACAGCCATCCAGGTCAGAAGCTTCTTCAGCTCAGAGAAGATTAAGTTTACATCAAGGTTAGCCTTGAATAGCTAGCAGTCACACATAGCTGGTTAAATATTTGGAGGGGAGACTGCCCAAAACACCAGGGATGTCTGGCCTAAAAAAAATATCAGCATTCTGGGTGAAGATGATAACAAACCACATTTGTATTGCTACCAAGAAAACAGCATGGATGTATCCACAAAGTCACCAGGAGTCTTGGTGGGTTTAACTTTCCTGTTTTTAAAAGCAGAAAACAATGTTTTATCCCTGTGACTTTATTCCTTTCCCTCCTTAAAGATGTGCAAGGGCCTAAGTCAGAGAATGAGTATGAGTATACTCTGAGAATACTGAGTGGCGTAGCAGGCTAATGCCTCCTATTAAGGCAGCATTTAACATCCAGCTGCCTGCAATTACTGCGAGTTCTAATCTCACCAGGCTCAAGGTTGACTCAGCCTTCCATCCTTTCTAAGGTGGGTAAAATGAGGACCCGGTTTGTGGGGGCAATAAGCTGACTTTGTATAAATATACAAAAGTATGAAGGTTATTGCTTAACGCATTGTAAGCCGCCCTGAGTCTCCGGAGAAGGGCGGCATATAAATATAATTTTTTTTAAAAAATAAGTGTTTGTATCTTGTAGTATTTCTAGCAGATTAACAGAGTTGGAAGGGATCTTGTAGGTCATCTATTACAACCCCCCCAATCCTAACCCTACACCATTTCTGACAGATGACAGTCCAGTCTCTTCTTGGAAGCTTCCAGTGATGAAGCTCCCACAACTTCTGAAGGCAACTTCTGTTCCATTGTTTGATTGTTTTCACTGTCAGAAAATTCCTCCTTATTTCCAGGTTGAATCTCTCCTTGTTCAGTCTCCATCCATTATTCCTTGTCTGGCCTTCAGGTGCTTTGGAAGACAGCATGACCCCTTCCTCTCTGTGGCAGCCCCTCAAGTATTCAAAGATGCTATCCTGTCACCCCTGGTCCTTCTCTTCACTAGACTAGCCATGCCCAGTTCCTGCAACCATTCTTCATATGTTTTAGCCTCCAGTCCCCTAAGCATCCTGGTTGCTCTTCTCTGCACCTTTTTGAGAGTCTCAACATCTTTTTTATAGTGTGGTGACCAAAACTGGATGCACTGGTCTAGGTGTGGTCTTACTAAGGCTTTATAGAGTGGTATTAGTACCTCCCTTGATCTTGATCGTATTCCTTGATCTTGATCGTATTCCTCTGTTAATGCAACTTAAGATTTCATTGGCTTGTTTGGCTGCCGCTGCACACTGTTGCCTTATATTTAATTGGTTGCCCACTAAGACTCCAAGATCCCTCTTCACAGTCACTGCTATTAAGCCTGGTTTCACCTCAGATTCTGATGTCTTCATGGAGACATTCGTGCGGGTTTCTTACCAGTCATGATGGAAGTGGTTGGCTCATATTTAATTGTGCGAAGGAGATCCTGCCCCTTACAACCATTTGTTTAGTGAGTCTTACTTCTAGGTGTGGTCTTACTAATCCCACTAAGACAAAGCTCAAACCCTGCTTAGACCCAGTCTTAGCAGCTGCCCTTGGAGACTAGATCAAGCGTAGACAGTTTTAACGTTAATATTGCGAGTTTCCCCATGCAGCTCTTTCTAATGTTGTCCGAAGGATGCAAAACGGGATTGATCCAGTAGTGGGTTTCAAAAATTTTTACTACCGGTTCTGTGGGTGTGGCTTGGTGGGTGTGGCTTGGTGGGCGTGGCAGGAGAAGGATACTGTAAAATCTCCATTCCCTCCCCAATCCAGGGGGAGGATACTGCAAAATCCCCATTTCCTCCCGATCAGCTGAGACTCGGGAGGCAGAGTATAGATGCGGGCAGGGCCAGTCAGAATTTTTACTACCGGTTCTCCGAACGGCTCAAAATTTCCGCTACTGGTTCTCCAGAACTAGTCAGAACCTGCTGAAACCCACCTCTGGATTGATCACATGACCAGCAAATATGAACCCGTTGCCAAGCAGCTGAATTTTGATGGGAACGCTGCAAAGGTTGCAACTACGAAAAATGGCCATCTTTTTCCAGTGCCGTTGTAACTTCGAACAGTCACTAAACAAACTATCATAAGGGCAGGACTTCATGTATGTTTTAATGATAACTGGCCTATTGGGAAAGGAGCTAATTTAACCTACCTGGCTGTCCTTGTATTAACCTCGCTTTTCAGGAGATGAGACATTATATATTATTTATTTGACTCACAGCAGGCATTTCTCTCCCCTAACCCCACCAGTCTCCCTGCCCCAGTTGTCGGGTGGGGGAAAGATTGCCAGCCTTAGACATGATGACTTGGTAACTCTCTCCTGCTTTAAATCCTTCCATTGAGTATGAGTGAGAACCATCAACCCATGGAACAGAAGTTGCCTTCAGAAGTTGTGGGAGCTTCGTCCCTGGAAGCTTTCAAGAAGAGACACTGGACTGCCATCTGTCAGAAATGGTGGAGGGCAGTGATGGCTAACCTTTTTGCCATCGCGTGCCAAAAGTGGGGAGAGCACGGTGGGGTCACACGCACGCGTGCCCACATCCATAATTCTATGCGCCCCACTCTCCCCCCGTGCTTCCCCCACTTTTGGCACGTGATGGCACAGTGGGCCCGGTAGGTCTGTTTTTCGCTCTCCCCAGGCTCCAGAGCCTTTCTAGGAGCCTGGGGAGGGCGAAAACGGCCTTCCCCACCCCCGCAGAGGCTCTCCGGAGGCCAGAAACAGTGTGTTTCCTGACTTCTGGTGGGCCCAGAAGGCCCAAAAATCAGCTGGCCGGCGCACGCATGCGTGCCAGAGCTAAGCTCGTGTGCCACCGATATGGCTCCACGTGCCACCTGTGGCACTCGTGCCATAGATTCACCATCATGGGTGTAGGGTCTTCTGCTTGGGCGGGGGGTGGGGAATGGGGTTGGACTAGATGATCTACAAGGTCCCTTCCAACTCTTGTTAATCTGAATCTAATGCTTATAGTTTTGATGCAAAACTCTACTCTTTTGCAGATTCCTTTCCACAATGCCTCCCTTTGTTTTACATGCGTTTGCCTCGTGCTGGCTTCCGAAACCATAGGAGCTAAGACCCTCCTTTAAAACATAGCAGTCTTTGTTTCCCCCTCCCTTCCCCCCTCCCCCCCCGCAAAAAAAAATAAATAAACACCTGTCATACATGGTTTGGTCTACCCACCTTTCCAGAATGAGTAGGACTCACTTTGGCAGCCGTCGCAAATGTTTATCCGCACATGAAGTGAGGTGCAGAAAATATTATTACAAAGTGAGACATGAATGCCCAACAAGATGAGACACCTTCTCCTCTTGTCGTTATGCAGATAAGATTCCCCTCAGGAGGAACTGAACGCTTGAAAACATGTTATATTTGTACCGGTTTATTTAGAGGCCGTTGTTTGGCAGGTTTGGGGGGATATTTCCAGGGGACACGACGACATATATTATGGAAATCCTATTTAGTTCTTTTTCTTTTGTAATTTTATTTATACATTTTTCTTTAGCATGCATAAAAGTGCTTAGTAAACGGTGTACTGTCTGAGTCGATTTAACTTATACATAATAATAGGAAGAGCCCTTAGACTTATATACCGCTTTGCAGTTTTTTACAGCCCCTCTCTAAGCGGTTTACAGAGTCAGCATCTTGCCCCCAACAATCTGGGTCCTCATTTTACCCACCTTGAAAGGATGGAAGCAGTGGTGTGTTCCTCCCGGTTCGGCCCGGTTCTCCCGAGCCAGTAGCAGTGATGATATGATGTCACTGAACCGGTTCTGCCCCCCCCCCCCATGTTATTCTTACCTTTTATTTGGCCCCACCCCCAATCTATTGCTGCCTCCTGAGTCCCAGCTGATGGCTAGAGGGAAAAAAACTGTTTAAACTCTTGCCGCGGGCTTCAAAGGGCCGCCCTACAGCTGATCAGTGTTAAAAGAAAACAAATGAATAGACCAGTGCCTGCAAAAATACATGAGTAGATCAGTGCCTGCAAAAATAAATGGGTAGCCCAGTGCCTTCAAAAATAAATGGGTAGACCAGTGCCTGCAAAAATACATGAGTAGATCAGTGGCTGCAGAAATACATGAGTAGATCAGTGCCTGCAAAAATAAATGGGTAGACCAGTGCCTGCAAAAATACATGAGTAGATCAGTGCCTGCAAAAATACATGAGTAGATCAGTGCCTGCAGAAAATTAATAATAATTATTATTATTATTATTATTATTATTATTATTATTATTATTATTATTTAATTTGTATCCCGCCCTTCTCCCAGAAGGGACTCAGGGCGGTGAACAGCCAGAATTAAAATACATACAATACAAAAATTAAGATAAATTAAAAGATATTAAATCGATTCGGCCTCCCAATTTAAAACCCCAAATCTATAAAATTCAAAATCCCAATTTAAAACCATTTAAGCTAGGCCGGCTTGCTGGAATAAGTAAGTCTTCAAGGCTTTGCGGAAGGTACGAAGGTCCGGGATCAGTCTTATTCCAGGAGGTAGCTCATTCCATAGGGCGGGTGCCCCCACAGAGAAGGCTCTCCCCCTGGGG
The DNA here is from genome assembly GCA_012654045.1 of Ptyas mucosa. NCBI lineage: Eukaryota > Metazoa > Chordata > Lepidosauria > Squamata > Colubridae > Ptyas > Ptyas mucosa. The sequence goes on from WNWU01000073.1 coordinate 2,707,449, forward strand.
GCCACCAGCCGACATTGCTTGACTGATGGCACCCTGAGGAGGCCCTCTCTGTGAGAGCGTATTGGCCGGTGGGAGGTTATCGGTAGCAGCAGGCGGTCTCGTAAGTACCCTGGCCCTAAGCCATGGAGCGCTTTAAAGGTGAGAACCAATACCTTAAAGCGCACCCGGAAGACCAACGGGAGCCAATGCAGCTCGCGCAGGAGAGGCGTTACATGGGAGCGCCCCGTCGCTCCCATAATCACCCACGCAGCCGCATTCTGAACCAGTTGGAGCCTCTGGGTGCTCCTCAAATGGGTAGATCTGTACAGCTCTGCAAGCAGTTAAAAGCCTGGTAGACCAACACCTCTGCTAAATCCTAAATAATTGTCACATGACCATCAAGCCACGCCCACAGAACCAGTAGTAAAAAAATTTAGAACCCACCCCTGGATGGAAGGCTGAGCCATCTGGAAGGAAGGAAGGAAGGAAGGAAGGAAGGAAGGAAGGAAGGAAGGAAGGAAGGAAGGATGGGAGGGAGGGAGGGAGGGAGGGAGGAAGGAAGGAAGGAAGGAAGGAAGGAAGGAAGGATGGGAGGGAGGGAGGGAGGGAGGGAGGGAGGGAGGGAGGAAGGAAGGAAGGAAGGAAGGAAGGAAGGAAGGAAGGAAGGAAGGAAGGAAGGAAGGAAAGGAGGGTATCAGCGTTCCGAGTAACACCCGTTGGCTGTCAACTCGGAAGCAAATCTGGCTGAAGCCATCTTTTTTTTTTCTCCAAAGATACAAATTACATTGTATGTCTTTGGAACAGAGCTTTGATCCGGTCACCACTTTGTTCAATTTTTAACAAAATCTTTAAATTTTATCTATTCTATTTTGCCATAGCACTTATTTCTTAATCTTAGATCACATATTCAACTAATACCATCTTAAAAAAAGTTAACACATATTTACTTAATCAAAACAATTACCCTTCTATTAACCCACCTTAATTCTTAATTCAATTAATAACTCATAATACAACAATTCTTACCCTAAATCCTCACTATTGACAATACAGTTCAAACATATTTATATTTCATTATGCTCACTAAATCTTTATTCCATTATTACTTTATCAAATTTAAATCTTATCTTTAATTTTAAAAATATAGCAATTTAACATTTAGACGTAGTTCTTAGTTCAAATAATGCTCTTTATGGCTGAAGCAATCTTGTGCTGCCTCATAGTTGCCAGAGGGGGGGGGCAATAGCAAGTAGACTTATATAACACTTCACAATGCTTTCCAGCCCTCTCTAAGCGGTTTATAGAACCAGCCTCTTGCCCCCAACAATCTGGGTCCTCATTTTACCCACCTCGGAAGGATGGGAGGCTGAGCCAACAGGAAGGAGGGAAGGAAGGAAGGAAGGAAGGAAGGAAGGAAGGAAGGAAGGAAAGAAGGGCTGTAGCAATAGAACTTATATACCGCTTCATAGTGCTTTACAGCCCTCTCTAAGCGGTTTACAGAGTCAGCCTCTTGCCCCCAACAATCTGGGTCCTCATTTTATTGACCTCGGAAGGATGGAAGGCTGAGTCAACTTTGAGCCTGATGAGATTCCTGAAGGCCTCTGCAGTCGATAAGAGAGCTCCGGATTGATCCGGAGTTCTGTTATCGACTGCAGAGGTCTTCAGGAAAGCCTTGCCGGCTGCAGAAGAAATGGGTCAAGGTGTGCGAGGCCCGACTGCAACTGTCCAAAGGTAAGTAGTTGGGTAGCTCCACCCCCTCCATCCCCATCCTAGTTTAATTTTTACCTGTGCATCCTGGAGTGGGTGGGGTCTTAATTAGGGGTCATTTTTTGAGTGGGTAGGGCTTATATTGGGCGCACATGTAAAAATCAAGCTAGGACTTACTTTCTGAGTAGGGTGTATTTTGGGGGAAACATGGTATGTGTGAAAAACTCTTTTTAGTGCTGTTGTAACTAAACGAAATGTTATTAAGTCAAAGACTACCGGTGTTTGAGCAAACATCCCTTACTACCCTGTTTCCCCTAAAATAAGACATCCTCTGATAATCGCCCCAATTGGGCTTTTGAGCCCATGCACTAAAATAAGACCTCCCCCCTGAAACTAAGACCTCCCTGAAAATATTTAAATGCATGCACAGCTGATCCCCGCCATTTCCTCTGGTTTCCTCCACGGGCCCCAAAATAATAAGACCTCCCCAAAAATAAGGCCAAACACTTATTTCACATTATAGAGCCTTGGTGGCACAGCAGACTAAAGTGCTGTTAAGTAGCACCAGCCGCCTGCAATTACTGCAAGTTCAAATCTCACCAGGCTCAAGGTTGACTCAGCCTTCCATCCTTCCGAGGTAGGTAAAATGAGGACCCAGATTATGGGGGCAATAAGTTGACTTTGTATAAAAAAGAACACTGCTTAGGGGGGGCCGAAAGCCGAACTAAGCAGGTATATACAAAAGTATGAAGGCTATTGCTTAATGCATTGTAAGCAGCCCTGAGTCTCTGGAGAAGGGCGGCATATAAATCGAACCAATAAATGAATGAATGAATAAATAAATAAATAAATAAATAAATTCGGGGTTCTAAAAAATATAAGACAGGTCTTATTTTCGGGAAAACACAGTACTATTGTAACTGTCTTATCCTGAGCTCCTGGGCAAACCTGGGAAGTTTGCTAAATTGTCCCGATTCAAAAAAAAAAGAGACACCTTTTAACCCGGTAATTAACTTCCAAAATAGAAAAGGGGATGCAAAAACCTCTGTAGCGAGGTTCAATTCGTGAAAACGTCAAAAGGTAGCTCGTTTCTGCTAATTTTTGATGCCGTTTCAAGATTTCCTGGATGTCTTTTTCCTCATCCTAGCTTGGCCCATTAGATACAAAATTGATTTCTCTTCGTTTGGCCCTGGCTAGGCTTTCTAATTAAACACCGAGTTTAATTATATCACAAAAGGGTGCAATGTAGATCTTAATTACTACCAGCAGCCCTTGGGGAATAACTGAGAGATAATGGGCAAAAGAAAATTCGATAGAATGCTGAAAAATAACCCCCCCACCCCCAGAATGATAGGCTTTATTCAAAATCCAAACACGAGATTCAAAATGTGCTCGATCCCTCGTTGAAGATTTTATGAGTGCAAGTTTAATTTTCATCCAAGCTGAGGAAACTGAAAGAGAATTCAGTTCCTTTAAAACATTTTCCCTCCTGCCTTCTCAAGAGTAAGGTAAAGGTTCCCCTCGCACATATGTGCTAGTCATTGCTGACTCTAGGGTGCAGTGCTCATCTCCGTTTCAAAGCTGAAGGGCCAATGCTGTCCGAAGACGTCTCCGTGAACATGTGGCCAGCATGACTCAATGCCAAAGGTGCATGGAACGCTGTTACCTTCCCACCAAAGGTGGTCCCTATTTTTCTACTTGCATTTTTTACATGCTTTCGAACTTCTAGGCTGGCAGAAGGTGGGACAAGTCACAGGAGCTCACTCCATTACACGGCGCTAGGGATTCGAACCTACCAACCTTTCTGATCGACAAGCTCAGTCACTGAGCCACCGCGTCCCAAGAGTATTAGGATTAAAAGTGAAGGTTCAACTGATTTCATAAATTTTGTATTGATATGGGGCCTGGCATTCATGCCATACCCCATTCCTCTAATAATCCTTTCTTTTTGAAGGTTGTGGGAGGAGGAGGAGGAGGAGGAGGAGGAGGAGGAGGAGGAGGGGGAGGAGGAGGAGGAGGAGGACGACTATGGAGTCCCTGGTGTTCTCTGAGCTTGGTGGTTTTTTGCAGATTTTTCATGACCCAACTAGGCAATATGATTATGAGCCATGGTGGCGCCGTGGTTAGAGTGCAGTACTGCAGGCTACTTCTGCTGACTGCCGGGTGCCAGCAGTTCGGCAGTTCAATTCTCGCCAAGGTTAACTCAGCCTTCCATCCTTCCGAGGTGGGACCCAGATTGTTGGGGGCAATAGGCTGACTCTGTAAACAGCTTAGAGCACAGCACTAAAGCACTGTGAAGCGGTATATAAATCTAAGTGCTATTGCTAGTGCTATAATCAGTGCTAGAAAAGAGAGGGGTTTCCAGGGACGAGAAGAAGGAGAAGAAGAAAGAGGAGGAGGAGGAGGAGGAGGAGGAGAGGAAGAAGAAGAAGAAGAAGAAGAAGAAGAAGAAGAAGAAGAAGAAGAAGAAGAAGAAGAAGAAGAAGAAGAAGAAGAAGAAGAAGAAGA
>WNWU01000074.1:5923-23194 GCA_012654045.1 Ptyas mucosa
ATATAGACTATATACTAGTTTTGTGGCTGTTCAGGAAATAGTCAGGCACGGGAAGAGTTTTGTGGCTCCCGGTGTTTTCTTTTCTGTGGAAAATGGGTCCAAATGGCTCTTTGAGTGTTTAAGGTTGCCGACCCCTGGACTAGAAGACCTCCAAGGTCCCTTCCAACTCTGTTATTCTCTTTAGCAGGAACAGCACAAAACCTGTTGGGTGGGGAGGGCGGAGTAGCTTTGCATCAGCATTATCTGTCTGTTTTACCTGAAGAGCCTGTGTTTTATCAGCCTTAGGTGGTTCTTTCTTTTATGTGCCAGAGGCTGACGTTACACGGGTTCTGCTGGAGCAGTTTCTTCACCTTCAAGATTAATCTTATTTCATGACAATACCTCATTTTTCTGATGGGTCACTTTTTTATAGATTGTGGCAATATTGAACATGTAGATGTGTGCAGAATATCTTGATTTCAGCAAAGCATCTGAAGATGAACTTCGTGGCATTCTAATGAGCATACTAATTAAGTGGGACTGGAAGGCAAAACAATTAAGTGAGTATCTAGCTGACTTGCAAGTAAGTCCCAAAAAGTGCTTTCAGCAATTCCTTATCTGTAACAATGAATTCCTTCCTTCTTCAGATTCATTCACATTCACCAGGAGTCCACGGGGAGCCCTCTGCCCACCTGTAAGGAAGGGGGCTTTTGGGGACACGCCGGAATGGGGAGGGGGGTGCAGTTTTCCTCCCTTTGTGGTACTTTTCTGGAGTTGAATTGATCAATGAAGCAGGGAAGCGAAGGGTAAGCTTAATTTAAAAGTGAAAGAGCTAAAATTCATGGCAGCATATATGAATTGATGTTTTATGAGGGTAGGTGGAATTAAGAATCCATAGTTTAATGATAGAGCCCTGCTGGCTCAGTGATTAGAATGCAGGATTGCAGGCAAACTCTGCCCGCAACCTGGAGTTCAATGCAGATGGGGCTCGAGATTGATTCAGCCTTCCATCCTTCCAAGGTCGGTAAAATGAGGACCCAGATTGTTGAGGACTGACAATATGCTGACATTGTAAACCACCCAGAGAGTGGACTGATATTCCCCAAGGAAAGAACATAAGATGAATGAAAAACTACTTACCATAACTTTTTTCATCATTTCATTGCCGCTTTCCTACAAGGGAAATGAAGGGTATCAGTCTGATCCTTACATGATAAAATATATGACTTCTCCAACGGTTCCATCACTAAATAAAACACATATGAATGACTGCATTTCTCCATGCAGAAAACATTTTTTTTTACTAAGAGTAGGCCAAAACCCCAAACTTGAATGAATAAAGTTCTGAGACCTTTTTATCTTTCCTTTCTCTTTTCAGTATTCTTCCACATTCACCCAACCACCAATAAGCCTTGAACCATATGTCAATTAAATGTCAACCATTAAGCTTCCTTAGATGTTTCCAGGTAATATAACCACACACAATATACAGCTTAGGTGCCAATGAACCTGTGAATTTTGCTCTGTCCCTTATTTTTATTCATCTTAAACTCTTCTTATACCTTGCACAGTTAATGTATGTCTTGCAACCAAAGAAGTTTTCAGCATTTTATATTGGTCCAACTCAGTAGGTCCAACAAGAGGTTATCTCTGACTCTCATGATAATGTGAACACCGAGAAAGCTAATGCAGAGAACAGGATGCAAAACCCGAATCCAGAACCACTGATGGAGGTGAATTCCCGATCATTAAAAGACGGAGTACTCAAAGCCCTCTGCCTGCATTTTTCAAACCTTTCATGAAGAAATGTGTAAATTAAAGAATGGGGACAACAAGCTCAAAAAGATGCATACTCATTTCATCTGCAGGCATCCCAGCTGAAAAGCTACTGCAACCCACAAAATTTAGCCTTACCTGCTGTGCAGAAAGCATAAAAGTCAAAGCGAAGATTAAAAAGAGATGCATCTCCTTGGTTGCTCTTCAGCTCTTCTGGTCCTTGCTGTTCTTCTAGGTGACTTTATCCAGCTCCTCTGCCACATTTTAATATCTTGAGCCTCACTGCCCAAACCCAATGCCTCTATTGTTACTTGATCTACAAGGAAATGTTATGCTTCCCTTGCATCATGCACAATTCCATCCTCCATGCTCAAATTGAAACTAAAAAGCAGAACTTGTATGTCTGTTCTCTGTGAAGTTACAACTTCATACAGGTAACGCATCTTTCTCTAATTCCCCCATTCCATCTCAATCTCCCTGTAAGGACCAAGTCTAATCCAGGCTCCTCTTGAGGAATATTTCTTCTAAAAGGAGAGGCATTTCATAGCTCCCTATTTGTGCTTTGTTTCTGGTGCCAAAACCCTGATATTTTGATTTATCAACCTTATCCAAATGGCTTTATGTAATCATGATGCTCTTTCTGTCAGATATCTTTTTATAATTCTTTATCAGGGCTTAACTCACTTTTTCCAAACAAGAAGTTAATCCCTTCTGAAAGACTTCCAAAAGCAGCAAAAGTCCCTTTGATGGAAAACAGTGTGTTGGCTTAATTGATTGGCTTTATGAAATACAAGGAAGCCACACAAAAAAGAATCCAATACTGGCAACACCATAAAGATAAGAATGAGTGGCCCAACGAGTCCCATGATTGATTGTATCTGCTGTAATTAGACAAGAAACCGTTCCAGATTAACAGAGTTGGAAGGGGCCTTGCAGGTCATCGAGTCCAACCCCCTGCCCAAGCAGGAGACCCTACATCTGCCTCTATCTAGGATTGAACTCCCAACCTCCTGATTGTGAGGGAAGAGCTCCACCTCTAGGCCACCGGGCTTTTCCAAAATGGCACTAAACCAGAATTGGGGAAAGTAACAAAAATTGCAGAGAGATGTGGCAAAAATAAATAAGCCTGGATAAACAGAAGGAAAAGAACAGATTTCAGCTCTTGTTGCATTTCTTTAAAATGTATTACAGGTAGTCCTCAACTTACAACAGTTCATTTAGTGACAGTTCAAAGTTACAACGGCACTGAAAAAAGTGACTTACGACCGTTTTTCACAGTTACATCCTTTTGAAGCATCCCCATGATCATGTGATCAAAATTCAGATGCTTGGCAACTGGTTCATATTTATGACCATTGCAGCGTCCCAGGTTATGTGATCCCCTTTTGTGCCCTTCTGACAAGCAAAGCCAATGGGGAAGCCAGATTCACTTAACAAACGGGCTACTAACTTATCAACTGCAGTGATTCACTTAACAACTGAGGCAAGAAAGGTTGTAAAATGGGGCAAAGCTCACTTAACAAATGTCTCACTTAACAACATAAATTTTGGGCTCAATTGTGGTCGTGATTCGAGATTACCTGCACTTTGGAGGTGACAAGTTTAGTCATGGTACTTAACCTGCTTTCACCTGTGTCATCTCTTTCCAGAAAATCCAAACCCATCAATTCCCAAAGCACCCACATAATTGTTATCAGAAACACCAACCCCCTTTCAACCCATATTCCAAACCGCGATGTAATTCAGAAGAAGAGACTAAACAGCCATTTGTCTGGAATGGTATAGGACAGTGATGGCTAACCTGTTAGGTCACCGTGTGCCAGCTTGCGTGCCAGAAATGGCACATGAAACCATCTTGCGAGGAATGCATGGCCCTGTTGGCCTTTGCACACGTGGGAGCGCCGATACCCAGAAGAGCGGCGGTCTGTCATGCATATGCGAGCCGGCACCTGAACTTCCAGTTTCTGGCACAGATACGCACTTGACGAATAGCTGGCCATCACGCATACACGTGACATAAATCCAGAGGTTTAGGTGTCGGGCTGCGCATGTGCAATGGAACGCCGCTCTTCCGGGTTTCGCCACTCCCACGCACGCGACAGCAAGCTGACTGGTGCACATGTGTGCACAGGAATGCAGAAGATGAGCCAGCAAAGCTACACATTCTTCGCGGGATGGTTCTGGGTGCCGCTTCTGGCACACATTCCATAGGTTTACCAACATGGGTATAGGATCTCCTACCATAGGCATGTGGTTGGACTAGAAGACCTCCATGGTCCCTTCCAACCCTATTATTCTATGTTCTACTTTAAGTGTCTCGAAGCAAGCAAGCAAGCATTGCATTCCCTCACAACTGGTACTTAAGTAGGTTATAAGATAGTCATCCAAGTTTGAATTTGAAGCCATATTTTTAAGCTCCAGACCAATAATTCTGGCCTACAGAGGGGTTTGAACTGCTGGGCCTTTCTAACAGTAAAGACACTGTTTTGTCCTCAAGAGGACTAGAAACATTGTGCACCACTAGTCATCTCAATTTTTCACTCTACAGCACACGTTGTACAAATGGGCCAGGGGATTCTGGAAGACCTCATTCTGAAGCAAAGCAAAGAGTAACCCAGCAGCAGTCCCTTTGATTGGATCAACCACTTGGGTCTGTTTCACACAACACATTTAATAGGCTACTGAATTCCCACATTTTGGAGAATGAATGGTAAATTTACCACATGGGTTGAGTTCACACTAAGCTCCCCCCAAGCTAACCAGAGTTAAAACAAGCTGTGTGAATGGAGAGATTTGGTCTTTGGCTGATCCAGTTATGGCATCCTAGGCTTTAGGGAAGTTGGGAATTTGTTTGCCCCTTTGAAAAAGTTCCATTCTCAATCCATGCACCCTGCAATCTGTAGATTATACAAAGCCATAAAATGGATCAGGACCCAATAGAGGATCGGGATATCTGGGAGTTGAAATCCACACATCTTAAATTCGCCAAGTTTGAGAAACATTGTTCCCACACCACTGGAAGGTACCAACTTTTTAAAAAAATGCTTTGTATCATTTACAGATCAAATTCAGAAGGTGGAAAGGTAAGCCTGTCGCATTCCTTGATCAAGATGCTTTATTGAAAATGCTGCTTAATATTATTCTTGAGTCTCTGATTGCTTAGTTGACTGATTTATTTACTGGAGTTTGTAGGCTACTCAAATTCAGCAGGATTCGAAGTGTACTGGCAGACAGAGAGAGAGAAAAGCGGGGGGATCTGTGCTGCTACTGATGTCTCTCCCCCTCCCCTCCATTGCTTAATACTTGATATAGGAAAGGGTCACATCTCCCTTAATATTGAGAGTACGGATGAGTCCAATAGTGGCATAACGATGGGCAAAGTTGAACAGGTGACGGCCACTGGAATAAACCTTGAACTTGTGTTTGTCACAGGAGATCGAGACCTGGGAAGAGAGGAAGGATATTAGTCTGGCAAATCAGCACATCTGGACCACTTTCGATCCTCCAGGCAGGAGGGACTGCCACCCACATCATCCTCCGCTAGCATCAAAATCAGGTGTTTACCAGAGACAAAAGACTTTTCTATAGCAGGAGACTCCATTGGACAATGTGACCTGATCTAACAGGGGGAAGGAGAAACTAAACTTTAACTATGTGGGTTTGCGTGGGAAATAGTTAGATCTGGTTTTGCCTCATCTTTGCCAAAATGATGTAGTCAATAAAGTTTTGCATTAAGAGATGGGATCGTCTCGGCCATGCTTGCTTTGGTTGGGTTCGTCCAGGGGTGGGCAACTGTGGCCCTTTTACAACCTGTGGACTTCAACTCCCAGAATTCCTGAGACAGACAAGCTGTCTCAGGAATTCTGGGAGTTGAAGTCCACAGGTTGTAAAAGGGCCACAGTTGCCCATCCCTGGGTTCGTCAGTCGGAATGTTGACGCATGGTTCTGAATGCCCTTCTGATGAGACAATTCCACTCTTCTCCACTAGAGTGGAACTCCTGAAAGCTGTGCTAGCTGGGAATTATGGGGGATGGAGTCTTACACTTCTGGAAAGCACTTGCCGGGTCTTCTCTCCCCTCCTCACTGCCTGCCTGCTTGTCGCCCAACCCAAACAAGCTCTTTGATGGGATCAGAGGTGGGTTTCAGCAGATTCTGACCAGTTCTGGAGAACCAGTAGTGGAAATTTTGAGTAGTTCGGAGAACCGGTAGTAAAAATTCTGACTGGCCCTGCTCTCATCTATTCTCTGCCTCCTGAGTCCCAGCTGATTGGGAGAAAATGGAGATTTTGCAGTAATCTTCCCCTGGATTGGGGTGGGAATGGAGATTTTGCAGTAACCTTCCCCTGCTGCGCCCACCAAGCCATGCCCACAGAACCGGTAGTAAAAAAATTTGAAACCCGCCACTGGATGAGATCCAGGGCTGTCCACCCAAGTCAGATGAAATAGGGGTGATAGCATCAGTTGAATAGCTGTAGCTGCCATCTTGAGTTTTGTGACCTCCCGATCTACCTCCTGCTGGAATCGCCCAACTCACCTCAAAGTATTGCCCGAATTGGAAAGGATTAAAGGACAGTTCATTTTCCTTAGCTCCCCACCTGCCATTCAGACAAGTGTTGCGTACCACAGATCTCCGTGGTTTCATGCGTGGATTAAGGTGCAGAGCAATATTCTGGCCAGCCATTAAATCGATTACAAAGCTTGGAAAGAGAGGGAAAAAAAGCAGGCATTGAAGACTAGATCTTGGAATAAATAAAAGGAAATCTGATTCTCCCTCCTCCAGCCCCTTAATGCAATAGCAGCCTGACAGTTCCCTCCATGGGGGATGGCTAAAAGAAAAAAACACAGCTCTTCTTCCTCTTTGTAAATATTATTTATTGGTAGACTGTTGCTGAATACTTAAGTTCTATTTATCATTTTAGGTATTTATTCATTGCATTCACGTTCTGCCACCATCAAATCAACTTTTTGTGAGCAGTAAATGAGATAGACACATATGAAAAAAAATGCATATTCAGCAGCAGTCTTGTAGTGAATAGCATTCTTCTAATGAAGAACAGCTGGTCTTGCTTAATGGACTATTCTGGTCCTAATCATTCTTTACAGCCATCTCCTTAGCTAGAGTTCCTAAACAATTCGTCAATCCTTTCATGACATGTCAGATGTTCCCCTTTGGGAAACTCTGCCCTAAGCTAAGCGCCCTTGCTTCTTCTTGTGGCAGTGAGTTCCAAAGACTACATGTGGAATTTTGCTTCCACTCTCCTTCACCTCCTTGTCCTCTGAGTTGACCCTGTGGATGTACAGAGGAGATGGGAGAGTCAGAGAAAAGACATCAACCAAGAAAGGTCTACGACAGGCCCTAACACTGATATTTTGCCGTGCCAAATCCAAACCAGCCCTGCAAAAAAAAAAGAGAGACCCCAACCTCCCGCCTGGACTACTGTAATGCTCTCTACATGGGGCTCCCCTTAAGGTGCACCCAGACGCTCCATTTGGTGCAGAATGCGGCCGTGCGGGGGATTATGGGAGCGACAGGGCGCTCCCATATGACACCTCTCCTGCGTGAGCTGCATTGGCTCCTGGTGGATTTCTGGGTGTGCTTCAAGGTGTTGGTTACCACCTTTAAAGTGCTCCATGGCATCGGACCTGAGTATTTGCGGGACCGCCTTCTGCCACCAATAGCCTCCCACCGGCCAGTACACTCCCACAGAGAGGGACTCCTCAGGGTGCCGTCAGCCAGGCAGTGTCGGCTGGCGACCCCCAGGGGGAGGGCCTTCTCTGTGGCAGCACCTGCCCTCTGGAACGATTTGCCCCCAGAGATATGAAGGATACCAGATCTCCGGGCTTTTCACCATGCCCTAAAAACTTTTCTTTTCCAACAAGCAGGGCTGGCATAACCCCCCTCCCCCCCACTTTTTTTTGAGATATTAGGCTTTTAATTGTATAAGGGGTTTTAATTGGAAAATCTTAAAAAATTTTGGCCAAAGTGTATAATTCTTTTAAATTTCTTTTAAATTTTGTATTGGTATGTTTTTTACTTGGCTGTGCACTGCCCTGAGTCCAGTAGGAGAAGGGCGGTATATAAATTTAATAATAAATAAAACCTGGTAGCATTCTTCAGCATAAAGCCTCGCACTGTGATGGTCTTGTTGGTTCCCAGACCTCCAGGAATGTTGTCTTTGTAGGGCACCGGCTGAAATATGCAAGAATCCAGGTTACACTTAGCGCCCCCTGTCCAACCATGCAGCTCTTGTCCCCACTACCTGTGGGTCAAGGTAGTTTCAGTCCAGTAGGTCTTGAGTTCAAGCAGGAGACCCACAACATGGCAGAAGGCAGCTTGTGAGATCTTATCTTGGATCTTATCTTTTCCTGCATTCCATGTGGTTACGAGCATCTCTGCCTTTAACCATTCAAGTAATTTTGGGGCTCAAAAGTAAGACACCAGCTGGGTTCAAGCTTTTGTTTCCTCAGTAGGCTATGGTCAAAACAGTCAAGATGGCAGTCTAGGTAGAGCCACCATGGCAATGGGCAACAAACACAAAGATAGATGGGGTTGTGATGGGGTTGGCATGGCTGCTGAATTTTATTTATCAAACCCTGTGAAAGCCCCAGTTTATCACAACAGACCGAGTTTACAGAGCAAATCATAAACCTTCGTTCTAAGAGCTGGCTTCCTTGTGCAGATTTTAACATGGGGCAAACGGACTAATATTAAACCCCATCTTAACAATAAAGAAGCTGATTTTCCCTTAAATATTCCAGTCACTGTTGCTTTCCCACCCCTTTCTGTGTGATTTTATAGGCTTGGTGAACCAGGCCAAACATTAAGCAGGTGAGACAGGTTGAATTAGCATGTCTTTTGACACTTACTGGGTAGTAGACTGCAGAGCCTGTCAACAGCTGATGAGAGAGAAATACAAAGAAGGTGTTAAAAACTGTGTTCAGCCATTGCACACTTCTTGGCTGTTGGTGTTTGTTAATAAGGATGTGTGGGCATCTCCTAAGCCATTCTGGGAGTTGAGGCCCCACATCTTAAAGTTGCCAGGCTGAGAAACTCTGCTTCATGGACAGTTGCAAAGGGGAGAGCAGGACCTCGGCCTGGGGTAAAACTGCTCCCTGTGCAGCTGCTGGTCCTAGTTTATTTTTGCTTGCTTGCAGAGTTGTAAGCCAAGACAACTGAGGACCAAAAGGGGCCGCAATTCTTAACGGTTAAGAAAAATGTATGAGAAGAATGATTGGAGGGAAGAAAGAGAAAGTGACAGCTTGGAGATTGAACCAACTCAGTATTTATTCCTAAAAAATGATCAAGGGTTGATAGCAAACACTTACCATGTTTCCCACTATTTGTCTTCCCACCATGGTCAGAGATTGAAACTCCAGGTCTCCCTTAAAGTTAATGAACTTTAGAATTTGGGGATGGATTCTGTGCCCGAACTTGCAGAGAGGCTTCCCGTTCACCAGGATCTGTCAGAGGGTAAAGTTGAAAGGATCAAGTCTCAGTTGGGATCACCCATTTTCTTTGCAGGAAAAACCTGTTTGCTCTTGTCAGGAACACATCCCACCCCAAATCTGAACAGAGTAAGCAGAGTTATGGAGGGGATCAAAAGGGTTAAAATGAATACATTTAAAAAGAGAGAGTCCTTCACTGATATATATTTTCCCCCCTGGACCAAAAGGTTTTCCATTCTGCAGCAGGACGTCCTCATTTAGTGACTGTTAGCAGTTAGGACACTGATGAAATAGTAACTTCGCAACTAGCTTGAAACTTGAAAGCATTGCAAGTTGACACTGGCATTTACAACCTTCACAGGATTGCAAAGAAAAGAAAAGGTGACATCCAATAAAAAGCAGTCATATTTTTTGACCCCATTAATGACTAAATTGCTGGCCCCGTTATTGTTAAACAAGGACTGCTTGCATATCCTTAAACCTTATATGGAAGATATGACGTTGAGAAATTCAGTATTAAATACATTTGTGGTTCATTCTAGACAAATAGTGAATTTAAAGGGGGTGGGGGAATGAAGAGGTCCCTGCAGTCCCAAAGGAACCTCTGTCACCCGTACCAACCTGATATTCGGTCTCATTGACAACGAAGATTATCTCAAAATGCTCTCCCTTTTGGAAAGGATTCTTGTGTCTCTCTTCCCTTCCCCACCTGTAAGACTGATATGAGTTGAGCACAACACTCCCCTGATTAAAGCGAGGGTTGAAGTGGAAGAGAATGTCCGCCTCCTCAAATTTGCCACAGGCAAAGTCTACCTTGAACCTGGAAGGAAGAGAGGAAAAGGAAAGAGGAATATTAAATTGGAGGGGCAAGAATCTCAGAGTAGAGGTCTCATTCCCTCTTCTCCTTTGCCCTGAATCTACAGGAGGCTGGGTTTTTGCTTGAAGAGAAGAATCAAGTTCCTAGCCATCATTCTTAGTTGTAGTTGGAAGAAGTAGTCCAAAGAATTAAGGAAGATTTTAATCTTGGCATAGAATCATTTAACCTTCCCTTAACAACATGATGATCTTATCACTATTGTGTTGAGTAATCTTGCCCTTCCTGTGAACCCTCAAAGGAACATTACCTGTGGCAGTTTCTCAGCACTTTGCCTCGCATATATACAGACATTCCAGGATGGAGTCCATCAGAGACAGGATGATGGTAAGGGAGAGTCTGGAAGACAGAAAATGGTGAACCAAACCAATGACTATTCCAAAACAGAACTTTGTGTCAAGGTTCTGACTGATGAACCCAATCAAGCCAGCAAAGTTGAGATGAGCCAATCTCTTAATGCAAAACTTTATTGAGTACATCTTTTCAGCGCAGCATGAAAGCAAAACCAGCTCTAGCTAACTCCCACGTGTCCTGTATAGAACTTTCCCTCCCCCCATTAATGCAGGTCACATTGTCCAATTAGGTGCAGAGGTATTGTTGTGAGAAGATGTCCATGGCTCTGTCAAACACCTGTTGAAATGGCCTTGCTTCCCATGAGACAGTTTCTTGTTGTCTGGCACTGACATTCCAATCTTCCCCTCCCCTCCCCCCTTGATGATTGGCAAGTTGAAAAGCAATAATGGCTGCAGCAGCATGAGCACTCTTCGAACTTGACCCTTTGACTTTCAAACCAGCCAACCGCAACCTGTGCCTTGTATCAGCCTTTCCAGGAGGTTCTGAGTCGACCAAAGACCTCCTGGGAGGGCCTCTGTAAGGATTAATTCCCCCAACGTGGCAGGGAAGGAAGGCTGGGGGAAGCACCAGAACTGCAGCCATGGACCGCTTCTGCTTTAGCTCTATAGGGGACAGGTAGAGGCCACACTATTCTCAACTGTATTGAGACCTCAGCATCTCCTGGACAAGATAGATAAGTCCCATGGGCCACTTCCCATGGACAGCTTCCCACCCAGGTTAATCTCGTGCTTCCAACATGTTGGCCCTCAGGTTCTAGAATTTTTACCAGCCCAGATCACATACAGGATGATGGGAGTTCTAATAACAGATCAGACAATGTTCTCTTGCATTTCCCCTGAACTTTCCCAAGGAACAACCAGGCAACAGAGATATGCCTAGCAAACATCTGAATCCTGCCTATTGGTCCAATCAGCAGCAGGAAATGAACAGCATAAAAATTCTAACTGGGACATAGTTTAGGATAAGAGGTAGCTGTGTCGGGCTGAGGCAGGAAGGGGCACTTGAGGGGCACAAACAACATGGGCTCTACAGCCCCTCTCTTAAGCTGTTTACAGAGTCAGCCTATTGCCCCCAACAATCTGGGTCCTCATTTTACTGACCTTGGAAGGAGGAAAGGCTGAGTCAACCTTGAGCCAGTCAGGATTGAACTCCTGGTAGTGAGCAGAGTCAGCCTACAATATTGCATTCTAACCACTGTGCCACACCACAGCTCCCCTTGTGACCGAAGACACAGGCTGCCATGTTCAGCCACCACATAATTCTTGGCTGTTGGTGTTTGTTAATAAGAATGTGTGGGCATCTGCTAAGCCATTCTAGGAGTTGAGGCCACACATCTTAATATTGTTAAATTGAGAAACACTTCTTTATATTCATCTGCAAGGGGTAAAACAGGATCTTGGCCTGGGATAAATTTCTTCCCTGTACAGATGCTGGTCCTAGCAACACTCAAGGATGGATATTTTTGCTAGCATGCAGAGTCATAAGCCAACACAACTGAGGACCCAAAAGGGCCACCATTTGTAGGGATGAAGAAAGGTGTATGAGAAGAGTGACTGGAGAGGGGAAAGAGAAAGTGATAGCTTGGAGAATCAATCCCCAAAGAGAGATTCCCAAAGAGAGATCAAGGATCAGGAAGTGCCAACATCTCAATACAATATTTACCATCATTGGTCCTCCCATTACAGACAGAGAGTGCAGTTCCAGGTCTCCATCAATCCTAATGAGCCGGACATTTTGTGAGGGGATTCTGTGCCTATAGTTGCATAAGACCTTCCTGTTCTCCAGGATCTGTCAGAGGGCAAAGCCAAAGGGATCAAGTCTCAGTTGGGAGGTGCATTTTCTTTGCAAAAGAACCCTGTTTATTCTGCCCAGAAACACATCCTACCCCAAAGGTGAGCAAGGGAGCCTCTAGAGGGGGTCAAAAAGTTAACATGTACATGTAAAAAGGGAGAGGCCTTTATTTCAATGATAGTAATAACAATAGTAATAGCACTTAGACTTATATACCGCTTCACAGAACTTCCCAGCCCTCTCTAAGCAGTTTACAGAGTCAGCATATTGCCCCCAACAATTTGGGTCCTCATTTTACCCACCTCAGAAGGATGGAAGGCTGAGTCAACCTTGAGCCTGGTGGGATTTGAACTGCCAAATTGCAGGCAGCCGTCAGTCAGCAGAAGTAACCTGCAGTACTGCATTCTAATCACTGCACCACCTCGGCTCTTGAATACCCATTTTTCCCTTCAGATCAAAAGGTTTTCCCTTCAGTTATAGGTCGTCCTCATTTAGTGACTGTTGTAGTTAGGACACTGATGAAATAGTAACTTTGCCTTCACAGGACTGCAAACCAAAGAAAAGCTAAAGTTTGATCAGAAACACAGCCATGGTTTCACTTAGCAACCAATCAATTACTCAGTTGTTACTAAATGAAGACTATTTGTACATCACTTAAACCCTACATGGAAGATACAAAGTTGGGAAATTCGGTATTAAATACATTTGTGGCTCATTCCAGGCAAAGGGTGAATTCTGAGGGGGAAACAAAGAGGCCCCTGCAGCCCCAAAGGAGCCTCTGTCATGTGTACCAACCTGGTATCCGAAATCATAGACAATCAAGATGACCTCGAATTGCTCACCCCTTCGGAAGGGATTCAAGAATTTCTCTTCCTTTCCCCACCTGCCAGCCTGAAGTGTGCTGAGCCCAACTGTCTCTGCATTAATGTGAGGCCTGAAGTGAAGGGGAACATCAGCCTCCTTATGATGGCCACAGGCAAAGTCCACCTGGAAATTCACCCAGGTTCTGGAAGAGAGAGAGAGGACAAGATAAGCGGAAAATTAAATGGGAGGTTCAGGAATCTCAGAGTAGAGTTCTGCCCCTTCCTTCTCCTTTGCCTCGAAGCTAGAATTTGTAGGATGCTGGGTTTGTTGGTTTAAAAGAAGAATCAAGTTCCTAGCTCTTATGGCTTACTTGGGAGTTGGAAAAAGCAGGAAGTTGAACTATTCAAACAATTAAGAAAGGGTTTAATCTTGGTATGCAATTGGATAATTGGACATAATAAACTTATCACTATTATTTTCAGTGAGGTAGCTCTTGCCCTTCTGTGAGCCCCCAAAGAAACCTCACCTATTGTTGCGTTCGGGCACTGTGCCTTGCATATAAACAGACATCCCAGGATGGAGTCCCACAGGGACATTTTGATAATAAGGGAGATCCTGGAAGAGAGAAAATGATGAACCAAGTCAATTAATTTACTGCAAACTTTGACTTTCGAACCAGCCAACCGCAAC
This sequence comes from Ptyas mucosa, assembly GCA_012654045.1. NCBI lineage: Eukaryota > Metazoa > Chordata > Lepidosauria > Squamata > Colubridae > Ptyas > Ptyas mucosa. Next base: position 19,637 of record WNWU01000074.1, read on the forward strand.
CCATGCCTTGAAAAGCCTTTCTACTTGGCTTCTGAGTCAAAGACCTCTTGGAAGGGCCTCTGCTAAGGATTAATCCCCTGAACATAGCAGGGGAAGGAAGTTGTGGAGGAAGCACTAGAATTGCAGCCATGGACCAGTTCTGCTTTTGCAAAAAAGAGGGAAAAAAACAGTCATCCTGTGTTATAGATGCCTTTGGATGAATAATTTGGCTCTTCCTGTTGTGATGATGCTCTGGGGATTCTGGAGATGCTTTTGGTTTAGGCAGAATAAAGATAAGAGGGGTAATCCCTCCGTCAAAGAAGAATATGAAAGAAAGCAAGGACAGAAAATAAACAGAAGCTACTTACAGTTTTTCCATCTTCATCATCAGTGAATATACTCTAAAACGGAACAAAAGGATACCTTTATGAAGTGGCTGTGAATCCTATGAGGCTTTGTGTGCATCTGCTCTTTGTTCAGAGCGGGTCGCTAAGGACCACAGAGGGTATTAATGGCAATGGGATGGTTTGAGCAGAGTAGATAAAGCCATTCCTACCAAAAGGAATAGGCAACATCAACAGACAGATCACTTAACATCTGCTGTGATCCAAGGAAATGGCTACTTTCCAATAATCTAATCATCTAAAAACACATGACTTCTCTCTCCATGCTGTCATTGGCAATTTCAATATTAGATATACATATCATATTTTTATAATTACAATTTCATTACTCAGATAGGAAACATGCATTTCTTATCACAACATAGAATGATTAGGGCCAAACAGACACTTTGAGGAAAAGTACAAATATTGATGGAGTTGCTTGACTTTTTCTTCTAAGCCACAGGGAAGGCCCATGAACCAGAATCTCTCAAGTCTTAACAATAGTGATAATAATACCCTCCTTTAAATATACCCAGGATTTTATTGTTTCCTGCTGCAATTGTTCCTGAAATGTCTGTAAATCCTTGGGGGGGGGGGGGGGGGGACAGGGAAGCAGTCTCTAGAGGACTACCTCAGAAGGATCTCAGAAGGATAACACTGAGAACATAGAAGAAATTAGACAAGTTAACTTACCATTAGTCTAGACACTCCTTTGCCACCCTTAGCTTTCTTGATAATAGGTATTATCTTTTTTCCAATTGACTATAAGGAAGAAGAAACAAAACTATGATTGATTCCTTTAGAAGTTGTTCCAGTGCATGATATGTGTGGGCTTTGCCTGGGCCACTACAGCCCACTAAAATAAACTTGTGAGTCCTTGAGAGCCATGGAGGATATTGATGTGAATGGCCGCCCAACACCAGAGAGGGGTCCGTAAAGCCATATCAACCCTTCAAGGCAGGCTAAGTCAAATAACCAATTAATAAATGAAATTAATCCTGGGAATCAAAATGAGGAAAGGCATCTCATTAGCAAAATTGCATCTGACAAAAAGACCATTTGAGCCAACAATTTACCATTTTGCAAAGAGAAAAACCACAAGTTGGTAAAAGAAAAACTTTGAGGAAACACTTCCCATCACCAAAGTGTCCCTTGGGGACAATTCCAAAATATATGCTTCTCCCTTTGCTATTCAGAACCCTTTGCTATTCAACTTAAAAGCAATTGCATCCTTTTTGCCAATGACATGAAATTATTCAATACTACAGATAATTCTGTTGTTTTGCAAAATGATCTCGACTATGTGTCTGAATGGTCATCTATTTGGCAACTAAATTTCGTTCAATAAATGCTCTGTTTTACATATTGGTAAGTGTAATCAGAATGTCAAGTATAAGCTAGATGGCACTGAACTAGCTGATGACCCTCACTTTGTCAAGGACCTAGGCGTACTTATCTCTGACCATCTATGCTTCAAAGTTCACTGTAACAGCATTGCTAAAAAAGCATTAAGAGTTGTAAATGTAATTTTGCACAGTTTTTTTTTTCTGGAAACATTGTATTTCTAATTAGAGCTTATAAAACTTATGCTAGACCAATCTTGTTCAACTGTTTGGAATCCCCACCGTATATCTGACATCAGTACAATTGAGCGGGTTCAGAAGTATTTCACGAGAAAAGTCTTGTGCTCTTCTGTACACAATAGAATTCCCTATGCTACGAGGCTCGAAATTCTCGGTTTGGATAACTTAGAACTGCATCACTTGCGGTCAGGCCTAGGTATTGCATACAAAATTATGCTTAGTAATGTTTTACCTGTAAATGACTTTTTTTGTTTTAATCACAATAATACGCCGCCAACAACCGCTTTAAACTTAATGTACATCGTTCTAAACTTGACTGTAGTCTGGAATGCTCTACCTGATTCAATTGTTTCAGCTACAAATTTTCAGTTTCAGTCACAAATTGACTTCTGGGGACCTTACATCATACTTAAGTGGTTAATAGAGGGGGCATGCATAAGTGCACTAACATGCCTATCGTCCCTGTCGCTGTATTTTTATTCTTTTATTTTTGTTTTTATTTTTGTTTAACAAATTCTAATAAAATAAAATAAACCCAGGGGAACCATCACTCCAGTTTAGGAGTCAGTGTTTTTTAGGGGATATCATAGGTATTTGAAGCTGCTTCACATGAAGCAGGTGAAATATTTTGGCCCTGCCTGCTCAGTTTCTGCTCCAGGGTCTCTGAAGATGGTAAAAGAAGATGGCATTCTAGCAGGTATGAATAACAAAAGGCTTAGTTTATGGCATGCAAGAAGAATATTACTGGAAAAAAATCATGGCATTTGAAAAAAAAATCTACTTACTAATATCTGAGATTTCTTAACTTGATCTTTACCTATATTCTGTAAAGGAAACAGAAGGTATTACTTTTATTTTGAAATGATGTCCCACGTGATTTCTCCAACTATGTCAGCATGCAAAGAAGAATATCACTCAACAAAAAAGCAGAAGATGGAGAAAAAGCTACTTACCATTAATTTATCAATGTCTTTTCCATTCAAAGCATTCTACAAAGGAAACAAACATATCATATTCTATTCTGACTCAAAGACACCCAGGACCTTTCTATCCGTGTCATCACTACCGTCTTGGATATCATTTACATGAATTACTGCTTCCCTCCAGTTAGGAAACATACATTTCTTATCACAATAGGAACTGCTTAGTTCAAAAACCACATTTGAATTAACAAGAGTTCTGAGGCTTCTTTAACCTTTCCTTTCTCTTTTCAGTTTTCTTCAACATTCAAAATATGCATTGAGAAACCTGAGAAATAAAGGTTGTACCTAATCATGAACAGTTAGAAGATTGCTTTAAAAAGAGGAGCTTTAACAGACATGGCCCTTGGGAGATAACACTCTTTTGAGAACATTGTCCTACAGTACATACCCACATTTCTTGCCTGAATTTAGATTCACATTAGTTCTACACCGTTATAGGTAAGACATCCTTATGATGGAATGTTGTTGTTTTTATTCTGCTTCATGCAAACCTCCTTCTTCTGCCTCTCCCTCCTCCAAGTAAATTCAAATGTGAAAAAATTATATATTTATATAATTTTATAATTAAAGGGGATTTCATAGCCCCTTTTCACACAAATCTGCAATATATATATATATATATATATA
>WNWU01000074.1:23204-72461 GCA_012654045.1 Ptyas mucosa
ATATATATATATATATATATATAGTCTTGTAGCAGCTACAAGAGGATAGTGTGTGTGTATGTGTGAGTGTGTGTGTGTGTGTGTGTGTGTGTGTGTGTGTGTGTGTATAGTGGGACTATTAACTGAGATTCAGAACATTTTGGGGGGGAGAAAAAAAATCCCAAAAAGATTTAGGCCATCCTTAGTCCTAAAGCCTTTCTTTTACCACTCAACCCACCCCACCAATCAAGGTTTGGGGACAGTTGGAGGTGGGAAATTTTTAAAAAGTATGATTGTATGGAAGAAAGATATTTCACATGGAAAAGGGAAAAGATGGTCAAAAAGCTACTTACAATGATTTCCAATGCATATTCCTCACTCAGTTCATTCTGTAATGGAGACAAAGTGTATCAAAACTCTATTCTCACATGAGAAGATATATGACTCCTCCTACCATGCTATCCCTGCCATTTCATACGCCATAAAAATGAATTTCTTTATAAATAAAAACTAGTTACCATCAATTCAGCCAGAGGACCATGTTTGAAGAGTTCTTTCTACAAAGGAAATGAAGGGGATCAATTCTATTCCGATAACTATTATTAATTATAACTACACCATCACAGATAACGTCAATATTTCCAGATAGGAGCTGTGCCTTTCTAATCGCAGATTGAGTGATAAAGCCTAAAAGACACATGAATCAACAGCAATCTGGGACTTGTTATTGTGAGCAAAGCATTTTTGTGGATTTTTTCCTTAAAAGACACACTATTGTCAGCTCTTCTCAAAGTTTCCTGATATCCTCGTTTGAGCGTTTCTCCTAAGCCAGAGGAAAGGCCTGTGAAGTCAGACCCTTTCAACTTCTGACAATAGTCAAAACAATGCCTTTCTTGAAATGTTCCCAAGAGCTTATAGCTTCCTGCTGGAATTCTTCCCGAAATGTCTGGGGTTCCTTTGGGGAGAGTGAATCTCAGGAGGACTGATCAGATTATATCTAACAAGGATAACATAGAAGACATACAAGAAATGAGAGAACTTAAGTGTGTATCTACTTACTATCAAGTTATATATCAGTTTATCACCATGTGATAGTCCCTTAAGAATATTTAACATCTTCTCTATGAGGTTCTACAAAGAAGGAGAAAAAAATTATCCTCTTTTATGGATTCCTACATAACTATATTGTTCCAGTACATGGCATAAATATCTGGGTGGGTCTTGCCTGGGTCACTGCAGTCCATTAAAATAAACTGGTACACTGGGCAGCCTTGAGGCCATGGAGGATATTGATGTGAATGGTCTGACATCATCAAAGAAGGTACGTAAAGCCATATCAACCTTATGAAGCAACCAAGATCAAGGAAACCATGGCAGGGATTCCAAAAATACTACTACATTTTTGTCAGATTTAGTAGCAGAATCTTGAAAGCCCACCCAAAGCCTTCATTACTCCTTTTTAAGGACAATAAAGTCAAGCTGGAGTCCTTTTCTTACCCATTCTACATAACCACAGCTGAACATCCTTGATGATGATATGATAATACATTACATTTATGGGCTACCCAACTCCCAGAGTGTCAGCTCGGCATATCTATCCTAATTTATTGGAAGTGGTCATTTGGATGGTGGATTGCAAGACAGCTTCTCGGTTAAAGATTCTGGATTGTAAATATACACCCTGTGGGCTCTTTAGTGCTCTCTGAGTTTGGTTGTTTCCTTGAAGATATAATAGTATTAGGAATAATAATAGCTACAGCAACAACAATAATGGATAATCCCATGGACCCTTCCTCACTTTAGGGCACCCTGTTTTACAACAGTGCAGATGGTGAGGGTATTTTATGGGGTAAAGAGGTGCCTCAAGATGCTTTATTCAAAACTGGCCCAAGAGTTTAGTCTTGCCTACTTTTCTGATGCTTTGGGGAGAATGGCGATGGTTGCTGGGGGTAGGAATGGAATCACAAAAGGGGTCTTTGATCACATGCAAAGAGAATATGTCACAAGGAAGAACAAAGGATAAACAAAGAGGTATTTACCACAGAATCAGCAATACTACACTCGCCTTCTAGACAATCCTATAAATAAAACAAAAGGAATTACTACTACTTTGTCATCACAACACATATGACTTCTACAACTGCATTTTTGACAATTTTGCTGAAAACTGCATTCCAGTTTATGGCAAAACTGGTCCTAATGACTGAGGCTTTATTTCTTAACAACAATCACATACACAAAAAGTCATAAAACCAGGTTCAGACGTGTGGGTGACTCGATTTATGACTGTCACGACTTATGCTGGGCAGGCTTTATTGAGGTCATAAGTCATAAGTTAAGGAGTATCTGTACATGATGCTAGGACAAAAGAATAACATACAGAATGCATTGGCACAACTTGCTAAATTTGGATAGTTTTAATCCTAGTTAGATTTTTTTGTGGTTTGCTGTATTGTGGAAATCACTTTAGTACTTGATATATTATGCAAATACCAGAAATGCAGTTGTATTTGTAGCCAAGATAAGAGATTTGCATGGAATTTCTACAAAACTAAAAGTCTGGACTAAGTAACACAGAGAAAGATTTAGGCTTTGTTATAATTTTTGGGGTCATTTGAAAAATCTCTCTTTTTGGCTTTCCCAACATTTCCTGGTAACCATAGACCCTGGAAAAGGCGATAAGGAAATGTACCACCTGAGCAACAAAACATATTTGGACCACACAGATGTATCATGCCAAAAAGGGTCAGAAATTACAAAGAGATAAAGAAATTGTTCAGATCAGTCTTCCCCAGTGGAAAAATGTTCCTTGGGGACAGTTCTGAAAAGGCCTTTATCCACACATACAACCAAAAGAAGTAGGTTTGGGTTTTGGGGCCAGTGTTGTTGAGATGCTGGGATGTTTCATTGTAGGCAAGAAGAATATTACTAAAAAAGTGGGGGCAGAAGTTGAAGAAAGAGCTACTTACCGTTAATTTCTCAACTTCCCGTGCGCTTAAAGCGTTCTACAAAGGAAACAAGCAGCACATCAAATTCTATCCTAATAGAAGACACCAAGGACCTTTCTACCCATGCCCTCACTACCATCTTAGATAGCATTTACATAAGTTGCTGCTCTTCTCCACTTAGGAAATAATCACCCTTTTTTCAGAAAGTGAATCTAAAAAACGATTTGAATTGAATTCTAATTCTAAAAAAACAATTTAACAAGCAGACACTTGGAATTCAACACCCTTTTCAGAACATTGCCCTACATATCCATATTTCATCCCTTACTCTAGATTTACTTTAGTTATACACCTATACAGGGAGTCCTCGACTTACAACAGTTCATTTAGTGACCATTCCAAGTTACAACACCAATGAAAAACGTGACTTATGACCATTTTTCACATTTATGACCATTGCAGCATCCCCGTGGTCACATGATCAAAATTCAGATGTTTGGCAATTGATTCACAGTTATGACGGTTGCAGTGTCCCTTGATCATGTGATCGCCTTTTGCGGCCTTCTGACAAGCAAAGTCAATGGATAAACCAGATTCACTCAACTACCATGTTATTAGTTTAATAACTGCAGTGATTCATTTAACAAACGAGGCAAGAAAAGTCATAAAATGCAGCAAAACTCACTCAACAATTTTCTCACTTAACAACATAAATTTTGGGCTCAGTCGTGTTTGTAAATTGAGGACTACCTGTAGATGCAAGACATCTTTTTGATGGAATGTTTTTTATTCTCCTTCACCTAGATCCCCTCTCTGTCTTTTCCTCCTCCAAGTAAGTTCAAAGGTGTATTGTATTGGTGTCCCCACTTATACTGCTCTTCTTGATTTTCAGTGTAGCCATAGGAGGGAAAAGGGAATTTGCTACCTCAATAGCAAATTCCTCTTCTAACTGCTACAAGAATGTCAGCTCAGATTCAGAGCATTTTCTGCTCAGAAAAAGGTTAAAAATAGATGTAGCCATCCTGAGTCCTAAAACCCTTATTTAAGTTCTCCACACACCCCAAGACACTTCCCAAATTTTGGAGATGGGTGGAAGTGTGCAATATATATATTTATTTATTCTTATTTATATGTCGCCCTTCTCCAGAGACTCAGGGCGGCTTACAATGCGTTAAGCAATAGCCTTCATACTTTTGTATATTTTATACAAAGTCAGCTTATTGCCCCCACAAACTGGGTCCTCATTTTACCCACCTTAGAAAGGATGGAAGGCTGAGTCAACCTTGAGCCTGGTGAGATTCGAACTTACAGTAATTGCAGGCAGCTGGATGGTAAATGCTGCTTTGTAGGAGGCATTAGCCTCCTACGCCACTCAGGCTCCTTTTTTTAAGAGTGAGTATCAGAGCTTTCATCATAAAATAACTATTTTCCTAAATATGAAACCTTGGTATATTTATTAAATTTTGGTGAGATTGAATCCAAAACGATCAGCTTGAACGCATGGAAGAAAGATATTTCCCATGGAAAAGAGAGAAGATAGGCAAAGAGCTACTTACAACCATTTTCATTGTATGTTCCTCACTCAGTGCATTCTACATTAGAAACAAAGGGTATCAGTTCAATTCTCACCTGATAACATATATGATACAGAGCAGTGGTGGGTTTCAAATTTGTTTACTACTGGTTCTGTGGGAGTGGCTTGGTGGGCGTGGCAGGGGAAGGATACTGTAAAATCTCCATTCCCACCCCACTCCAGGGGAAGGTTACTGCAAAACCCCCATTTCCTGCCGATCAGCTGGGACTCAGGAGGCAGAGAATAGATGGGGGCGGGGCCAGTCAGAAGTGCCATTTACTGGTTCTCCAAACTACTCAAAATTTCCACTACCAGTTCTCCAGAACATTTTGGATTGGATTGTTTGAAACAAATCTCTACTTACCATAATTTTTTCCAATATATCGTTGCTATTTTCCTACAAAGGAAATGATGGTATGAGTCTGAGCCTCACACGATAACTTTATGATAAAAAGATGACTTCTCCAACTGTTTCATCTCTGGATACTAAGTACACATGTGAATGGCTGCATTCTCCAAATAGGAAACCGATAGTTCTTACTAAAAGTGAGCCCCCCTCAGTGTTTTAGGTGGTGGAGTAAAGATAAAATGGGTGCTTGTTCAGTTCAAAGAAGAATATGAAAGAAAGAAAATAAACAAAACCTACTTACCATGTTTCCATCACCACCAGCAGTGAATATACTCTAAAATGGGAACAAAAGCATGGATTTATAATTATGGTGTGGCAGTGTATCTATTGGGAGGGGGAGTCTTCAGAGAGTTATTATGGTCACATCTAAGAAGGACAACATAGAAAACAAAGAAGAAATGAGACAAATTAAGTGTGTATCTACTTACTATCAGTTTAGACACTCCTTTGCCACCATTGGCTTTCTTGATAATAGGAACTATCTTTTTCCCAATTGACTATGAGAAGAAGAAAAACCATTATGGAGTCTGTCACAAGTCATTGTCATTGTGCAAATGCATGATACAAGTTGCCTGGGCCACTGCAGTCCACTAAAATAAACTGGTAAGCCCTTGAGGGCCACGGAGGATACTGATGTGAATGGCCTCACAACATCAGAGTAGGAATGTAGAGCCACATCAGCCTTTGAGGTAGGAATAATCAGGGAGGCTACAAGAGGAATGTCAGGGAAACTATCATAATATATATTAGCAGAATCTTGAAACTTCATTATTCCTTTTCAAAGAGAACAAAGTCAAGCTGGCTTTCCAAAACAAATTCTGATAAAACTAATCCTGGGAAGGGAAATGAGAAAACAGGTCTCACTACGAAAATTGCATCTGACAGAAAGACCATTAGAGTCAACAATTTACCATTCTGCAGAGAAAAAAACCACAATAAGTAAAGTAACTTTGGAGAAACCCTCCCCATCCAAAAAGTGTCCCTTCGCAACAGTTCCAAACTATAAGTTTCTCCCTTGGCTACTGAGTGTAGTGCTATTTGAAGTGGCTTTAAAAAGAAAAGTTAAAACAGATGAAATGTTTTGGCCCTGTTTTCTCTGTTTCTGCTCTGGGGTCTCTGAACATGCTTTCTGGGAGGTGTGAATTAACAAACGGAGTGTTTTTCAGATGCAAGAAGAATATTACTCAGAAAAAGCAAAGAATTATGAAGAAACATATACTTACAATTAATGCAAAAATATTAATTGGACGTTTGCCTATATTCTATAAGGGCAAAAAAGATAATACTTTTATTTTGAAAAGACATCACATATGTTTTCTCCAATTATGGCATCTCTACCATCTTTGATACCATATATATGAATTGCTTCATTCTAGAGATGAGATATATGCATTTGTTATCAGAACAGGGACTGACAGAGTCAAAAAGACACACATGGATAAACTGTGTTCTGAAACACTTCCTTTCATTTTCTTTTCAATAAAATCTTCCTCAATGCAAAACATCCTTAGGGGCCTTGTCCACACATATAACCAAATGAAGTGGGTTTGGGTCAGTGCTGTCATAATACAGAGATGCTTCATTGCAAGCAAGAAGTATATTACTCAAAGAAAAGGCAGAAGACGAAGAAAGAACTACTTACCATTAATTTATCAATTTCTTTTGCATTCAAAGCATTCTACAAAGGAAAGAAGCATGTCAAATTCTATTCTGACTCAAAGACCCCCAGGACCTCTCTATCCCTGCCATCATTACCTTCTCAGATATCATTTACATGCATTGCTGCTTCCCTCAACTTAGGAAACATACTTTTCTTATCACAACAGGGAATGAGCCGAGGTGGCGCAATGATTAGGATGCAGTATTGCAGCTACTTCAGCTGACTGCTAGTTCAGTAGATCAGCAGGTCAAATCTCACTGGCTCAAGGTTGACTCAGCCTTCCATCCTTCCGAGGTGGGTAAAATGAGGACCCAGATTGTTGGGGGCAATATGCTAATTAGTATACTGTTTTTGGTGTAAGCCGCCCAGAGTCCTCGGAGAGTGGGCAGCATAGAAATATGATTAATAAAAAAAAAATAAAAAATGCTTAGTCTAAAAAGCACATTTAAATTAATAGAGTTCTCAGGAGTCTTTTTCCTTTTGTTCCACTTTTCCATTGTCTTCACATTTGTTATACACCTATACATCTAAGGTATTCTTATGATGGATTTGTTGTTATTTTATTCTGCTTCAGATACTCCCCTTCTACTTCCTCTGCTTTTTCCGCCTCTAAATAAATTCAAATGTAAAATATAGACATCAAATATGCATATTTGTGTGAAAATGGGTTTCTGAAATCCCATAACAACATCATATATCCCCCTCTAACTGCTACAAGAATGTCAACTGAGATTCGGAGCATTTTCTGGCCAGAAAAAAAAAAATCCCAAAACGCTTTAGATCATCCTGAGGTCCTAAAGCTGTTATTTTACCACTCAAACTATTCCCACCCATTAAGGTTTGGGAACTGTTGGAGGTGGGGATTTTTTAAAAAGGTATCATGCATGCCAGGAAGCTTTTTCCCATGGAAAAGAAGAAGATGGTCAAAGAGCTACTTACAATTATTTCCAATGTATGTTCCTCACTTAGTTCATTCTGCAGTGGAAACAAAAGTTGCCAGCTGTTTAAAAAACAGATGTAAAGACAAGGCAAATGTTTTTATTCTACCTACTGGGTTTGTGCTCTCAAGGTTCTGGAGATGCACAGCTGACTCATCACAAAACATGTCCCAAGACCCTCACTTGACACCCATACCGCTGAAGCCCTTATAAACAGAATACTGACATGACATCCCCTAAACTCTGCTGAAGATGTTACCTAGTCTGGTAATGAAACATTCAGAAACCAACCCACAAGCTTGGAGAATGAACTTTTACCCTCTTCCTATACCTGAGCTGCAGATACTGGTATTCGCCACTATTGTAATGCTCTAAGTACTGACGGAAGAAAAATGAAAGAGATGCTCGTTCAGATGCAAGAAGTCAAAGAAAGAAACACAAGAAGACAAATCAAAGCTACTTACTACCAATTCAGCCAGAGGACCGTGTTTGACAAGTGCTTTCTACAAAGGAAACCAAGAGGATCAGTTCTACTCTGATAAGGTAACTATCAATAATTATTACTATAACATCACAGGTAACTTCAGTACCATCTATGAATTTCATCTATATATTTCATTCTCCAGATAGAAGCAGTGTCTTTCCAATTCACATTTATCACAAATGGAGTGATAAAACCTAAAAGACACATGAATTAATAACATTCTGAGACATGTTGTGAGAAAATAGTTTTTATGATTTTTTTCTTAAAAGGCTCATTATTGTGCAGCTTTTCTAAAGGTTTCCTGATATCCTCATTTAAACGTTTCTCCTATGCCAGAGGGAAGACCTGTGAAGCCAGACTCTTCCAACTTCCAACAATAGTCAAAACAGTGTTCCCAAGAGCTTATAGCTTCCTGCTGGAATTCTTCCTGAAATGTCTGGAGATCCTTTGGTGGGAGTGAGGTTCCAGAGGTCTGATCAGTTCATATCTAAGAAGGATAACATAGGACACATAGAAGAAATGAGATAATGTAAGTGTACAGCTACTTACTATCAAGTCATATATTGGCTTATCACCATGTGATACTTCCTTAAAAAAGTATAACATCTTCTCCATGAGGTCCTACAAGAAAAGAGAAAAATCATTATCCTCTTTTATGGACTTCTTCATAACTACGCTGTGCCAGGACATGATATGAGCATCTGGGTGGGCCTCACATGGGCCACTGCAGTCCATTAAAATAAATTTGGGAGGGCCATGGAGGATATTGATGTGAAAGACCTCACATCAGCAGAGAAAGTACAAGAGGTACTTTCAAGGTCAGAGCTGATTTTCCCAAAAAGCCATATCCCAACCTGAATATTGAAACCTTCTTTTTAACCACTCAATTTGAGTGCAATTTCAACTTCATAGTTGAGCTGAAAGCATTTCATATTTTGCAGAGAGAAAAACCACAAGTAAAGAAAAGAAATTTTGTAGGGACCCTTCCAATGTGAAACATTTCTCCTGGAGATAATTTCCATAGGGCCTTGATGACACATACAGCAAAGTAAAGAGGTATTAGGGTTTGGAGCCAGAGTTATATGATTGTAACAGCTATAACTCCCAGAATTCCCCAGCTACATGCTGGCTGGGGACTTCTGGAAGTTGAAGTCCGCACATACTAAAGTTGCCAAGATTTAGAACCACCAACACCAATAATGGCAACAACAACAATAATGAATAATCACACCAACCCTTCCTCATTTTAGGGCACCCTGCTTTACAGCAGTGCAATGGTGGCTGCGTTTTAAGGAGTAAAACAGTGCCTGAAGCTACTTTATCAAAACTGGCCCAAGATTTTAGCCTTGCCTTCTTTCTTGAAGGTCTGGGGACAATGGCAATGGTTGCTGGGGTGGGAGTGGAATCACAAAAGGGGTCCTTGATCACATGGAAGGAGCGTAATTTCAGAAGGAAAGAACAGAGGAGGAACAAAGAGGTATTTACCACAAAATCAGCCATTTTACACTCGTCTTCCATACACTCCTGTAAATAAAACAAAATATATTGCTTCTATTCTGACGTGAAATCACATATGACATGAAATTGCATATGATTTCTCTAACCTGATTTAGGACAGTTCTGCAGAAAACCGCATTCCAGTTTGTGGCAAAACCAGCCCTAATGACTGAGGCATTTCTTGACAACCATCACAAAAAAAGGTCATAAAACCATCACAAAAAAGGGCCATAAAACCAGGTCAGTCACGTGGGTGACCCAATTTATGGTTACCATCACAACTTATGCCCATAATGGGCAGACTATATTGAGGTCATAAGTCATAAGTCAAGGTCTATCTGTATAGTATGTGATCCTAGGACAAAAGAATAACATGGTAACTGCATCAGCACAACTTCCTAAATTTAGATAGTTTTAATCTTTGTTTGTTTGTTTTTTTGTTTACTATATTGTGGAAATGCAGACTATTTGATCACCTTAGTATTTAATATATTATGCAAACCCCAGAAATTCACTTGAATTTGTAGCCAACAGAAGAGGTTTGCATGAAATTTATACAATACTAAAAGTGTGGACTAAGTAACCCAGAGAAAGATTTAGGTTTCATTATAATTTTTTCGATCGTTTGAAAAATACCTATTTCTCCTTTCCACATTTCCTGGTAAAACAGAGGCTGGAAAAGGAGATGAGGAAATGCACCAACTGACCAACAAAACTGCATTTGGACCACACAGGTGAGTCACACCAAAGAGGAGAGAAATAACAGGGAGAGAAAGAAATTGTCCAGGACAATCTTCCCCAAAGGCAAAGATTCCTTGGGGACTGAAACATTCTGAAAAGACATACAACCAAATGAATTTGGTCTGAGGGTCAGTGTTCTGGTAACACAGGGATGCTTCATTGCAGGCAAGTATATTACTCAAAAAAAGAAGAAGAAAAAGCAGAAAATGAAGAAAGAGTGACTTACTGTTAATTTTTCAACATCGTTTTTATTTAAAGCATTCTATAAAAGAATCAAGCACATCAAATTTTATCACAATGAAAGTACTGAGGACATTTCTAATCCATGCCATCACTACCATCCTAACTATCATTGACATGAATTTGTACTTTACTCCACTTAGGAAACACACATTCCTTATCAAAACAGGAAGTGATTCTAAAAACAAATTGAATTAATGGTAGTGTGAGGGTTCTTTTTGCTTTTCCTTCTCTTTTGAATTTCCTTCGACATTCACAGAATCAAAATATGCATTGGGAAACTCAAGGAATAATGGTTGAAACAGATAAGATTAGGAAACAGGAGCTATACCAGACATGGCACTTGGGGGTCGATGCTCTTTTGAGAATATTACCCTACACGTCCACATTCCATTCCTTAATCAAGATTCCCATTAGTTATACACCTGTACAGGTAAGACATCTTTATTAAGGAATGTTGTTTTTTATGTACCCCTTCATGTACCCCCATTTCTACCTCCCCTGCCTCTTCCTCCTCCAAGTAGGTTCAAATATGAAATATACTCATGATTAAATACGCAGGTTTGTGTCTCTATCTACATGCGCTCTACTTGATTTTCAGTGTAGCCATATGATGAAAAGGAGCTGCTGAAATCCTCAATAGCATCTTATTTCCTCTTTCAACTGCTACAAGAATGTCCCTCAGTTTCAGAGCATTTTCTGGCAAGAAAAGGGTTCAAAAAAGTCATCCTGAGTCATAAAACCCTTATTTAGGTTTTCAACACATCCCCAGCCATTCCCAAAACTTTGGAAGACGGTGGAAGTGTGCAATGTTTATTAAGAATACTGTAGGTATCATAGCTTTCATCATAAAACAAGATAACTGTTCTAAATATATAACCTTGCTATAGTTCACTTCTTTGTATATATCTACTAAACTTTGGTGGGGTAGAATCCCAAAAGGGTCTCTTGATTGCATGCAAGAGAGATATTTCAGAATGAAAGAGAAAAAGGTAGTCAAAGAATTGCTTACAATTATTTCCATTGTATGTTTCTCACTCAGTGCATCCTACAATGGAAACAAAGGGTATTAGATCAACTTTCACATGAGAATATATATATCATGCTTTAAGATGGGTGGACTCCAATCACTTCCCTTTCTGAGCTGGAGAATTCTGGGAGTTCTAGCCCACACATCTTAATATTGCTGATGTTGAGATATCCTTCACTAGAGGGGGGAAAAACTCTCCACAGGCCCCCTCCTCTATTCAAAAAGGGTCCCCGGGAAGGCTCCAAAATGGGTTTGCTAACACAGATCCCAAAAGAGAGTGTTAGGGACTTGTCTGAAGTCAGCAGCTGCATTTTGTGAATTGCAGGTTCTGTGAACCAAGCAGTTCATTTGTAGCCTTCAATTGGGCCAAATTGGCAACCATTCTTGAACCAAATAATTCAAACCAAGTAATATATATAATGCCACAACCTATGATTCCAATGGGAATAAAGTTAGGAAATGTTGTGACCACCTCCACACCTTCCAACTACACTTTCCAAAACCCGTAGGTTGTGTGGGAAGGGAAGATAGGAGGGACCTGTCCCTGATGTTTTTCCCACCTCCCTCTGGCCCCTGTGCCCAATCAGCTGGCAGCAAGGCTGATGGGCTAGAGGCCATTGTCTGCTTTGGAGCAAAGGCCAAAATCTGAAATCAGGGTTGACCAGGAGATGCTGGCTGAGGTGGGACTGGCCAGGGGGCACCAGCAGTCAACGGGGAAGCCCTCTGCCTATCTAGATGAAGGGGACCTTTGGGGGACATGCTAGAATGGGGAGTGGGATGCAGTTTTCCTTGCAGTCTGTGGCCCCCTTTGTGGTATTTTTCTGAAGCTGATCAATTAAGCAGGAAAGTGGTATAAATTTAACTTAAAAATGAAAGCGCTGAAATTCACTGCAGTAACTATGAATTGGTGTTTGGTGAGTGTGGGTGGAAATATGAATCCATAAGTTGATGTTAGTTGCTTTTTAGCCTCCAGGAAATTCAATAATTGAGGACTGAGATTACTCAAAGAAAAGAGCTCGAGATAAGGAAAAATTTTCTGACAGTGAGAACAATCAGAAATAGTGGGTGCTCCATCACTGGAAGCTTTTAAGAAGAGATCAGATCAGACAGTAATTTGTCTAGAATGGTAGGGTCTCCTGCCATGGGCAGGGCAGGGGGTTGGATTAGAAGACTTCCAAGGTACCTTCCAATTCTGTTATTCTGTATTCTGTACTTACTAGAACTTTCGTTATCATTTCATTGCCACTTTCCTACAAGGGAAATGAAGGGTATCAGTCTGATGCTCTCATAATAACATATATGACTTTTCACACTGTTCCATCATTAGATAGCACACATATGAATGGCTGCATTTTTCAAAATAGGAAACACATATTTCTCACTACAAGAGGGAGCGAGCGACAGGGCCAAAACCCCCAAACTGGAATTAATGGTCTTAGATCTTTTTTTTATTTTATTTTTTTTTCAATAGGGAGATAGACATTTTCCCAAAGGCGAAAAAAATCAGGATATCCAGCATAATGTAACTTATTTACCGTAGACTCTTCATCAGCATTATTCTTGTTATCCTGAAAAGAAAACAAGAAAACTTTAGGATTAGGATTAGGTCCCTTAGATGTTTACAGGTAATATAGCCACATATGATATACGGCTTAAGCACCAATGAACCTCTAGATTTTTCTTTGGATTAAAAGACTAAGTACTCAAAGCCTTCTGCCTGCATTTTCAACCCCTTGATCAAGAAATATTAATTAAAGCATGGGGACAAGCTCAACAAAATGCTTACTTGTTTTATCTGCAGGCAGAAGAAACAAGAAAAGGCTATTGCAACCCACAAAAGTTAGCCTTACCTGCTGTGCAGAAAGAGTAAAAGTCAAAGCAAAAATTAAAAGGAGACACATCTCCTTTGTTGCTCTTCAACTCTTTGGTCTTTGTTGTTCTTCTAAGTGAGTTTATTCAGCTCCACTGGCTCATTTTAATATCTTAATCCTTAGGCCTCATTGCCCAAATCCAATGTCTTCATTGTTACTTTATTTACAAGGAAATGTTAAGTTTCCATTGCATCATGCACTATTATTCCATTGTCCATACTCAAAGTGAAACTAAGAAGCAGAACTTGTGTCTCTGCCCTCTGTGAAGTCTTAACATCATATGGGTAACACATCTTCCTGTAACTTTTCCATACCAAATTGGATGAAAGAGGGTTTGAACCAAAGTCACACATTGGAAACCACATGGCTGAAAGTTTATGGAGATTCTCAGTCCTCCAGGTCATGGTTGTCCCAAAGGTGCTTTTTCAAGAGGCAACTGGACTTTCTGGTTTTTCTTTGAAAATGTTTCCCTTCTCATCCAAGAAGCTGAACCTGCACTGCATATTAGACATTAATACAATTGAGTGAGTCCAGGGATATTTCACAAGAAGAGTCCTCCACTCCTCTGCTCACAACAGAATCCCTTATGCCACCAGACTTGACATTTTAGGCTTAAACAACTTAGAACTTCGCCGTCTTTGGTCTGATCTAAGTGTAGTACACAAAATTATCTGCTACAACATCCTACCTGTCAATGACTACTTCAGCTTCAACCACAACAACACATGAGCACACAATAGATACAAACTCAAGGTAAACCGCTCTAAACTCGATTGCAGAAAATACGACTTCAGCAACAGGGTAGTCAATACCTGGAATGCACTACCTGACTCTGTGGTTTCTTCCCCAAACACCCACAACTTTAACCTTAGACTGTCTACTGTTGACCTCACCCCATTCCTAAGAGGTCTCTAAGAGCACCAGCGTGCCTACCATCCCAATGTTTTCTTTTATTCATATCCATTTCATGTATTCATAATCATGTTTATACGTTTATCTGTTATGTTATCTTAAATGACCGTATACAGCACATAAGTTTAAGGAGTCTATCCATGTTCTGGTGCTCAGCCGTGTAGCAGAGAGTGCAAAACTTTCAAATAACCTCTGGATTACTGCCACATCTGAAAAGCCCCAAATACAATGAAGCCAGTCCTATAGTCCTCCTAGTAGTTAAGGTAACTGAAACTACCACACAGGATACTCCATGTCTAAAAATCACCTTCCAAGAGTGGATGGAAGTCATATAAAAGACATACATGGGGGGGAGGAGATAATGACATGGGCCAGGCTGAGTTAGACAGATAGCGCTGGGGTGGCTGGGTGTGGGTGCGAGTGTGGGTGTGAACATGGGTGTGAACGTGGGTGTGCGTGTGGGTGTGGTGGGCCACAATGAGGCATCACAAGAGGCAGCTGGACTTTCCAAGTCACCAGGTGCCCCCTGAGGGAGAGAGGAAAATCTGCCCGGAGACAGAGAAAGCCCGCCAAAACTGAGGTAAATGGATTCGACCAATCACAGGCTGCTGATGTCACCTGCAAGGTCTATAAATATCGGTTGTCAGGCAATTTTGCTCATGTTGCTGAACCCAACAAGTACCAAAATGGGATGCAAAATTTGGTCCCAGTTTTGGAGGAAATTTCTAGAGTCAAAGAGTCTTCAGGCCTCGTTTTTGCAGCCTTGTTTTTAGGAGTGAAAGAACGCATTTAATGATTAAATAAAGTAGCTCACTGTGGCTTAGTCAGGTGAGGACAGCCAGGTAAATATGGCTTGGAGTGACAGTGCCTGTCTTGGCTCTTTATTTTGTTGCTTATGTATCAACTGTTGTTCCAAAAGGAGCCAAACTCTCACTTTTTTTAAAGGGTTCAGTTATGAATTTATAAGGCGATGATGGAAAGACACCCAGAAAAGGAGGGGGAAATGGGAAAGCCCTATTTTTTCCCATTGCAGACAGCAAAAAAAAAAAAAAAAAAGTCAGCAGGACTCTGGTAGCATGGGTTATGACCAACAAATGTTATTGAAGAGCAGAATTTTGGGGGAGCTGAAGCTCAAAAATCAGAAAGTAAACAACAGCAACTTTTCCAAGTAGTGGAGCACATTTTCTTCCAAGGAATATTGTTTCAATAAAATAAAGTGCTAGGTGGAAAGGTGTTAGCATTAAAAAAAAAAGGGGGGGGGGGGTGGTTTAAAATCCACACATCTTAAAGTTGCCAAGTTTGAGAAACGTTGTTCCCACACAACTGGAAGGCACTAACTTTTTTTAAAAATGCTTTGTATCATCTACAGATCAAATTTAGGCAGAAAAATAGTCCTGTTGCACTGCTGGATCAAGATGCTTTATTGAAAATGCTGCTTAATGTTTTTGATTGTTTTCAAGTCTGATTGATTGATTGATTGATTGGAGCTTGTAGACCCTCTCAAATTCAGCAGGATTCTGGCAGACTGAGGAAGAGAGAAGAAGGGTCTATGTTGATATTGGTGTCTCTCCACCCTCCCCTCCGTTGCTTAGTACTTGATGTAGAAAAGAGTCACATCTCCTGTGATCTTGATAGTTTCAATGTTTTTGATAGGGACATAGCGATAGGTGAAGTCAAACAAGTGATGGCCATTGGTATAAACCTTGAACTTGTGGTTGTCACAACGGATCGAGAGCTGGGAAGAGAGGAAGGAGGTTAATGTGGCAAATCAGCACATCTGGATCACCTCTGGTCCTCCTAGAAGAGTGAGGAAAATCCTCAGGGATGACTCACACCCTGGTCAGGACTTCTTATTGGTTCGATTTATATTTATTTATTGGTTCGATTTATATGCTGCCCTTCTCTGGAGACTCAGGGCGGCTTACAATGCATTAAGCAATAGCCTTCATGCTTTTGTATATACCTGCTTAGTAGGGCTTTTGGCCACCCCCCAAGCGGTGTTCTTTTTTATACAAAGTCAGCTTATTGCCCCCCACAATCCGGGTCCTCATTTTACCTACCTCGGAAGGATGGAAGGCTGAGTCAACCTTGAGCCTGGTGAGATTTGAACTTGCAGTAATTGCAGGCAGCTGGTGTTACTTAACAGCACTTTAATCTGCTGCGCCACTAAGGCTCTTTATTCTCCTTCCATTGGGAAGGAGATATGGAAGCATAGGCAGCCGCACAAACAGGCTGAAGAAGAGTTTTTATCTGTGGGCTGTCAAGCTCCTGAATGAAAAATAACTCTACAACAACATAGTACGATTGACTTGTGGGGCCAGCGCGACATGCAATAAGTTCACATGGTGCAATAGAATTGAGTGATTGTTAACAGGATTCACTGAGCTAGGGATTTTGGGGGGGGGTTGTCTTTCACTGTGAATTGTATTGTGTTGGGGGGATGCACGAAGGGAGGCTCAGCCGATCTCATAGTACACATGTTGTACTCTGGCAATAAAGGTTTGAATTTGAATTTGAGCCACAGTCCAAAATCTCAAAATCAAAAAAGCACGGCCCATTCATAAGGAGTGAGGCTTCATTGGGAGAACGCAAGTGCCACACTATTTTCTCACACACACACCAGTAGTGGGTTTCAATTTAGGCTGTGAACGTTTTGCTCGTGGGCGCATGTGCGCTCACGCACACGTGCAACACTTCTGCATATGCGCAGAGACGTCCAGGTAGATGAGTGGAGCCTCTCGTTGTTCCCGCTACCAGTTTGCCCCATCTGGGGCAAACTGGAGGCAACCCACCACTCAGGGGTGGGTTCTACTTACCTTTACTACTGGTTTGCAACAGGGCTGCGCGCGCACGCACTCTTCTGCACAAGCGCAGAAGCTTTTTGATGACATCAGGGTCAGTGGGCAGAGCCTCCCGCCGGTTTTACTACCGGTTCTATAGAACTGGTGCGAACTAGGGGCAACCCACCACTGCCACACACACACACACACACCACTGAAAAACCCTCAAGGGCAATGCAAAGACAATTTCCCAGGAGGGAGCTAAGAATGTGATTCTGAATGGCCTTCTGGTGAGTCAGTTTGACTCTTGTCCACTAGAGGAGGTATTTGTTCCACCAGCCTTCCAGAGGCTCATTTATACTTCGCCTCTTGCAACTCTATGGCACCATATTATAATTTTACTATGGTTTTATCTTAATTTAATATTTTATCTCATATATTATATCATCCACATAACATGTGTGTGCATGTGTATACCTATACATTTACATATACATACATTACATACCCACACACATATATATATATGCTAATCACGGGTAGGTTCTACTTACCTTTACTACCGGTTCGCAATGGGAGCGTGTGTGCGCATGTGCAGAAGCTTTTGCGCATGCACAGATCTCCCATGTTGATGTCGTGGCAGGTGGGCGGTTTTACTACCGGTTCTATAGAACCGGACCGGACCGGGGGCAACCCACCATTGATGCTAATGTTTTATTTAAATGTATGTTTGTACATCAGTGATTGAGTGACCTCTGTAGATGCAATATGTTATTTAAATAAAATCCAGAGGTTCAGATTTCAATTCCTCAAAGCTGTGTTATCTGGGAATTATGGGAGATGGAGTCTTACACCACTGGAAGACACCAGCTGGATCTTCTCTCCACTTCCGACTGTCTGCCTGCCTTCTCATCAGCCAGCTACCCAAGCTCTTTGCTGGAATCCAGGGGTGTCCACGCAAGTTAGTAAAAGAGAAGCGATACATCAATTGAACAGCGGTGGCTGCCCTGTTGACTTTTTTGACCTCCTCCCTTAAGACACCCCTCCCTGCTGAAATCAGAGAAAAACTGACCTCAAAGTGCTTCCCAGGTTGGAAAGGGTTAAAGGGCAGGTTGTGTTCCTCAGTTCCCCACTGGTTATTCAGTAAACTGTTGCGCGCCACACATCTCCATGGCTGCATACGTGGATTAATGTTTAGAGCAAGTTCTTGGCCAGCCATAAGACTGATTTCAAACCTTGGAAAGAGAGAAAAAAGTAGGCATCGAAGACTAGGCCTTTGGAATAAATAATAGGAAGTAGATGCTTCCTTGGTGAAGGCTAAAGGGGAAAAAAACAGCTCTTGTTCCTCTTTGCAAATATTATTTATTGGTAGACTGCTGCTGAATGTGTAAGTGCTATTTAGCATTTTAGGTATTAATTCATTGCACTTAACATCCTGCCACAATCAAACCAATTCTCAGAGAGATGTAAATCAGACAAACACATTTTTTTTTAAAAAAACATATTCAGCAGCAGTCTAACAGTGAATAGTATTCTGATGAAGAACAGCTGATCTTGGATGGATGGATCACGTCTTACTCATTCTTTAAATCCACCTCCTAAAGCCAGAGTTCCCCCAAACTCTTCAACTCGTCAATCCTTTCATCAAATTTCTGATTCCCCACTTTGGGGAAACTTGCCCTGAG
Source organism: Ptyas mucosa (assembly GCA_012654045.1). Classification (NCBI taxonomy): domain Eukaryota; kingdom Metazoa; phylum Chordata; class Lepidosauria; order Squamata; family Colubridae; genus Ptyas; species Ptyas mucosa. The sequence goes on from WNWU01000074.1 coordinate 41,952, forward strand.
CTAACAGCCCTTGCTGCTTCTTGTGGCAATGAGCTCCACAGCCTGTGTTTATTCTGTGTAGAATTGTGCTGCCACTCCCCTTCACCTCCTTGTCCTCTGGACTTAGCTTTCGGATGTGCAGAGAAGATGATGTTCGTCCATTGTGTTCAAAGAGGACCTTGACATCTAACAGGTTGTGGGCTGTCCACGGTGTGTCCGCAGGTGGCTGGTAAGGCCTATACGGGCACGGAATGTTCTGCCACATGTCAGGCAGACATGTATGGGCACCATTGCTGCAGCATTTGCAGCTCTGGCTTTGCAGAGTGCTCACTTCTCCACAAAGCCAGAGAAGGCAAAGGAGATGGGAATCAGAGAAAGGAGATGAATCAGGAAAGGGGCCCTAACACTGGCATTTTGCAAGGTAAGAACTGTGGCCCTGACTGTAGAAAGGCAGCTATGCCCAATGGTTACAATTCCATTCCTCTGCCTGAATCCCAAAATGCATGCAAAAAAGAGGAGAGACCCAAGACCTGGTAGCGTTCTTCGGAATAGATCCTCGCATTGTGATGGTCTTGTTGGCTCCCAGACCTCCAGGGATGTTGCCTGTGTAGGGCACTGGCTGAAATAGGCAAGAATCCAGGTTATGCTTAACCTCCTTCTGACTGTGTGGCTCTTATGGCTACTAGAAGGGGGCAGATTTTAATAGGGGTAAAGGGTTAAATATTAACCCCCTCCTCAGCCATAAAGAAGCTAATTTTCCCTTAAATATTCCATTCATTGATCCCTTTTTTCCCTTTCTGTGTCATCTTTAGAGGCTGAGTGAACCAAAGCACAAATTAAGCAGGAGTGACAGGCCCGGTTAACAAGTTTCTTGATACTTACTGGGGAGTAGAAGGCAGGGTTTGTCATCATCTGGTGGGAGAGAAATCCAAAGAGGCTGTTACAAACTCCATGTTTTCCTCCTAAAATCCCTAGCCCTGGATGTCCTTGCCTGCTGCCCCCCATTTTTTCCTTCTGAGATTTTGTGGTGTCCCATATGAAGGATTCGGCAATGTGCCCTAAAGGATAGGAAGACAACAGTTGCTGAGTTTGTGTGGCACATAAACTAGGTCACTTGAAGCCTTCATGATTGCCCAACTTGGTTAGTTTTAATCTGGGTTAGTTTTGGAGAGGTATCTTAGCTTGTGGAGAATAATTCTGTTGTGTGAATGGAGGACACAAGATTAACCGAAAAGAAAGCAGAACAGAGAAAGGCTATTAGGCTACTCGCTAACCAAAGGTAGACCTTCTAATGAGTAACAAGCCTATGGAAGAGGCTTGATATGCCTCTGTTCCCTTTGCTGGGAACGATGTCTGGCATCTGGCTCATGTCACGTGTGTGTATGGATTCTGCTTTTTGGACTTTTGAATTTTGCACTGGTTGACTACTTTGATCTGGCTCTGAAACTTCTGGACAACTCTTTGGCATTCTCCCATTCATGAAGCCAACTATGCAGCTTGTTTACATTTCTTTGTTCACCATAAATTGTTCAGCATCACAGTAAACTTTCTATCGCCCAAGAAACTCCCTCTTTCTCTCTCTCTCTCTCATTATCTTTGTCTGTGTCCGCAATCAGGACAAGCAACTGAACTCAACACGTAAGACTCAATTGGGGATTGTCACCTTTGTTCTGCATAAACATAGAAAGGTATTTGCACTGTCAAATCGTCCACCGTGGCCTTGGCCCAACCATTTTTTTGTGGACAGTTCACAGAAGGTTATCACCTCAGAATCTGGCTTTTCAGTAGAGAAAACACATGTGACAGACTTCTAATCTTGTGACTGAAAAGGCAGGTTGCCGCGTTCAGCAACAACACACTCCCTGGAGTTCCCCTTTGTTAATAAGGATGCACGGGCATCTCCTAATTTGAGGGCACACTTCTTAAAATTGCCAGGTTGAGAAACTCTGCTTTATGGACATTTGCAAGGGGAAGATCCAGTAAATTTGCCCCTTGTTCAGATGTCTGCCCAGGTATCACGCTCAGATAGTTATTTTTTATAGCATGCAGAATCGTAAATCAAGAAGGGCGGCCATTCTTAAGGGTGAAGAAAGTTTTATGAGAAGAGCAACTGCAGGGGAGAAAGAGAAAGTGGCAACCTGGAGATTGAAGCAACCCAAAATCAATTCCCGAAGAAAGATCAAGGGTCAGGAGGTGATGACTTGTGGATAGCTTACTGTGTTCTCCATCACTGGTCTTCCCATCACAATCAGAGACTGCAGCTCCAGGTGTCCACTGGCACTGATGACCTGTATGCGTTGTGGTAGAATTATGTGCTTGTAGGTACAGAAGAGGCTCCCGTTCACCAGGATCTGTCAGAGGGTAAAACCAGAGGGATCAAGTCTCAGTTGGGATCATCAATCTTGTTTGTAGGGGGGGTCAGGGGAACTGTTTATTCCTGCCAGAAACACATCCCATCCCATAGCTGAGCAAAGTGTCCATACAAGGGGTCAAAAAAGTCAAAATATGTACATGTAAAAAGGGAGAGGCCTTTATTTCACCAATATGCGTTTTCTCCCCACTGGACTAAAATGTTTTCCCTTCAGCTACAGGTCCTCTCCATTTAGTGACTATTTGCAGTTAGGACAGCGATAAAATAGTAACTTTGCGACCAATCCTTTACAACCTTCACAGAGACTGCAGAAAAAATAAAAGCTGAAGTTTGATCAAAAAAGTCATGGCTTCACTTAACAACCCCATCACTTAATGACTATGTTGCTGGTGCCAGTTGTCGCTAAACAAGGACTACCTGTACATCCCTTAAACCCTATATGGAAGATACCTAGCTGGAAAATACATTTGTGGTTCATTACAGATAAATGTCTATGGAGATTTTCAGTCATCCAGGTCATGGCTGTCCCAAAGGTACTTTTTCAAAAGGCAACTAAAAGGCTTTCTTGTTTTTCCTTGAAAACATTTCACTTCTCATCCAAGAAGCCTGACTAGGTGGCTCAGTGGCTAAGACACTGAGTTTGTCGATTAGAAAGGTCGGCAGTTCGGTGGTTCGGATCCCTAGTACAGGTCTCCCACATGAGCAGGGGGTTGGACTAGATGACCTCCAAGGTCCCTTCCAATTCTGTTACTGTTACTGTTGAGTAGCTTCTTCAGTTCTGCAGAAGGAACTGAAAAAGCTTCTTGGATTAGAAGCGAAATGTTTTCAAGGGGGAAACGAACAGGCCTCCGCAGTCGAAAAGGAGATGCTCTCATGCATACCAACCTGGTATTCCGCCTCAGTGACAACGAAGATGATCTCAAAAGGCTCGTCCTTTCGGAAGGGATTCTTGTATTTCTTTTCCTTTCCCCACTTGCCAGACTGAAATGTGTTGAGCAAAACTTTGCCCACAATAAATCGAGGCTTCAAGTGGAAGGGAATGTCAGCCTCCTTATGCTGGCCACAGGCAAACTCCACCTGGAAGGTCACCCGGAAACTGGGAGAGAGAGAGGAAAAAAGGAAAGGAAAATTAAATGGAACAATCGAAAGAATTAATAAAGGCTTTAATCTTGGCAAAGGATTGGGATTATATAATCTACCCTTAGAACATAATAATCTTATCACTATACTTTTTTTTTTAGTCAGATAGCATCTTCCTTTCCTGTGAGCCCCTAAAAGCATGTTACCGTTCGATGTGTTTGAGCACCGTGCCTTGCAAGTACACGGCCATCCCAGGACGGAGTCCACCAGGGACAGAATGATAGTAAGGGAGAGCCTGGAAGACAGAAAATGATGAGCCAAATCAATGACTTGACTGCAAAACACAACTCTGACTTTCCAGCCAGCTAACCACAATTCCTGCCTTGTATCAGCCTTTCCATGTGGCTTCTGAGTCAAATGAAGATCTCCTGAGAGGGTCTCAGCTAAGGATTAATCCCCCCAACGTGTCAGGGGAAGGAGGGTGTGGAGGAAGCACCAGAAGTGCAGCCATGGACCAGTTCTGCTTTAACTCTATGGGTGATTATTGGATTGAGTAAAAGAGGCTGGATTGCCAGCCTCTTATCAGATCTCTCCCTGCACTGGAGGAGCTTCTAAGGAAAGAAGAAACTTTGCAAGTGTGAGGGACAGGCTGATGAGACCAAGCGAGAGTTTGCCTTTTTCTGTGCATTTCTGGAGCTTTTCTAGGAGAACCATGGTTCACCTGGTGGTGGGTGGGGTGGCTATTGCAATTGCGCACAACAGGTGGGAGGAATTATGTTCAAAAGGAGGGGAATCAAACCCCAAAGAAATGTGGGAAGTTTGATCAATTTATGTTCAGAAACAAGTGACAAATATTTCACTATGTCTCAGATATCATATCATCCCATGTCTCAGAGTCTGGCTTTGCAGTGCAGAAAACAACAAATTTCTAATGTTGAGACTGATGAGATTCAGCCACTACGCACCTCTGGCATCCCCCTTTCCTAATAAGGAACGGATGTGTGGGTGTCTACTAAGCCATTCTGGGAGTTGAGGCCCCACATCTTAAAATTGTTAGGTTGAGTAACTCTACTTTATGGACATCTGCAAGGGGAAAGCACAGGACCTTGGCCTGGGATAAATTGGCTCTCTTTTCAGTGTTTGGTCCTAGTATCACCCTTGGATCAGCGGTGAAAGGCTACCGGTTCGCACCGGTTCACACGAACCGGTAGTTTAAAAAAAGCTACCGGTTCCTCTGAACCGGTATTTCTGAAAATCAGCTATGCCCCGTGATTTAAAATCTCTAGAAAGCAGGAAATCTAGTGAATCTAAATCACGCGGCACAGCTGATCCCCCCCTTTGTTGCTCTACTTACCTTCCCAAGCCTCCTTTTGGTGCGCACTGTACATGCGTGTGCAGTGCATGTTTGGTGTGCATGTGCATGCATGCAGTGCATGTTTGGCACGCACTGCGCATGCGTGCACACAGCATACATTGGCAAACCGGTTTAGATTTCACCACTTTCTTGGATGGTTATCTTTGCTAGCATGCAAAAGGGGCAGCCATTCTTAAAGGGCAAGAAAGGTGTACAAGAAGAGCAACTGGAGAGGAGAAAAAGAAGCGGCAGTCTGGCGATTGAATCAGCTCAGAATCAATTGCCAAAGAGAGATCAAGGATCAGGAGATGCCAATTTTCCCATAACAAATACTTACCATGTTCCCCATCGTTGGTTCTCTCATCACCATCAGAGATTGCAGCTTCAGGTCTCCATTGGCACGGATGCCCTGCACACTTTCTGGTGGCATTCTGTGCCTGAAACTGCATATGTGGTTCCCGTTCACCAGGATCTGTCAGAGGGCAAAGCCAAAGGGATCAAGTCTCAATTAGGATCATCCATTTTCTTCGCAGGAAATTCTTGTCAAAAACACATCCCATCCCAAAGCTGAGCAGGGTGGGCCATAGAAGGGGTCAAAAGAGCCAAAATATACATTTAAAAAGGGAGAGGCCTTTATTTCATCACTGATACCCATTTTATTTCCCCTGAACCAAATTGTTTTCCCTTCAACAGCAGGTCATCCTCATTTAGTGACTGTCTGCGATTAAGATAGTGCTGAAATAGTAATTTTGCGATGAGTTTTGGCATTTACAACTTTCACAGGACTGTAGAGCAAAAAAAGCTGAACTCTGATCATAAACACGATCACAGTTTCACTTAGCAACTGCATTACTTCATGACAAAGATGATGACCCCAGTTGCCACTAAATGAGGACAACCTGAACATCACTTAAACCCTATCTGGAAGATATCAAGTTGGGAAGGTTGACATTAAATACATTTGTGGCTCATTCCAGGCAAAGAGTGAATTCTGAGGGGGAAACAAAGAGGTCCCCGCAGTCCCAAAGGAGCCTCTGTCACGTGTACCAACCTGGTACCCGGCCTCAGTGACCATGAAGATGGCCTCAAAATGCTCGCCCTTTCGGAAGGGATTCTGGTGTTTCTCTTCCTTTCCCCACCTGCCAGCCTGAAGTGTGTTGAGCACAACTTTGCCCCCATTAAAGCGAGGGTTGAAGTGGAAGAGAACATCAGCTCCCTTATGCTGGCCACACGCAAAGTCCACATTGAAGTTCACCCAGGATCTGCAAGAGAGAGGGGAGAAAATGAAGAGGAAAATTAAATGAGAGGTGCAGAAGTCTCAGAGTACAATTCTGACCCACTCCCTTTTTCTTTTTTCTTTTCTTTGCCCTGAAGCTAGAATCCGTAGGTTCCTGCATTTTTGCTTGAAGAGAAGAATCAAGTTCCTAGCCCTCATGGCTTAGTTGGAGTTTGAAGAAGCGGGAAGTGGAACTTTCTGAAGAATTAAGAAAGGCTTTAATATTGCCATAGAAATGGGATTATGTAAACTTTCCTTAACAACCTAAAAATCTCACGACTGTTTTGAGTAAGGTAGCCTCTTGTCCTTCCCGCGAGCCCCCGAAAGCATGTTACCTGTTGCTGTGTTCGGGCACTGCGCCTTGCATATATACAGACATCCTCGGATGGAGTCCACCAGGGACATGTTGATAATAAGGGAGTGTCTGGAAAAACAGAAAACGATGAACCAAAGCCAGTGACTTTATTGCAAAACACAACTTTGACTTTCAAACCAGCCATAATGAGTCCGTAAGTCAAGAGCACTGAGGACCACCCAAGGGGCAGCGATTCTTAGGGGCCAGGAAAGATGTATGACTGGAGGGGAGGCAGAGGAAGTAGCCGCTTGGGGATGGAATCAACCCAGAATCATTTCCCAAAGAGAGATCAAGATCCAGGAGGTCCCGACTGGCCCGTAACAAACACCTACTGTGTTCTCCATCACTGGGCCTCCCATCATGGTTAGGGATTGCAGTTCCAGGTCTCCCTCAACCTTAATGCCTTGCACTCTTTGTGGTGCCATTCTGTGCTGGAAGCTGCAAACCGGCTTCTTGTTCACGATTATCTGTCAGAGGGATCAAGTTTCAATTGGGATCATTCATATATATATATTATTTTTTCAGGGAAAAAAAAAACAACCTGTTTATTCTTGCCAAGAACACATCTCTCCCCCAAAGCTGAGTGGATATAGAGGGACACAAAAAGGTCAAAATATGTACATATAAATAGGGAGAGGCCAGTATAACCTTTTTTCCCCCCTAAATCAAAATGTTTTCCCTTCAGCTACGGGTAGTCCTCATTTAATGACTGTTTGCAGTCAGGACAGGGTTCAGTGGTAGGTTGCTACCGGTTCACCCCGGATTGGGCAAACTGGTAGCGGCGGCGGCGGGAGGTTCTGCCTACCCGCCCAGACGCTTCTGTGCATGTGGAGAAGCATCACGTGCGCAAGCGAGCGCATACCCACGAGCGAACCGGTAGCAAGGGGTTCCCTACTGACAGGGATGACATAGTAAATTGTGACCAATCCTAGCATTTACAACCTTCACAGGATTGCAAAACATAAAAAAGCTGAAGTCTTATGATAAATACAGTCATGGTTTCACTTAGGGACTGCATCATGCAATGAAAAAGATGCTGGCCTCAGTTGTCGCTAAAGAAGGACTACCTGTACATTACTGTGAACCCTTTCTGGGAGATATCGAGTTGGGAAAGTCGGTATTAAATACATTCATGGTTCATTCCAGGCAAAGGGTGAAACCTGGGGGGGGGTGTGAAGCGAAAAGGCCCCTGCAGTCCCAAAAGAGCTCTTTTCACGGGTACCAACCTGGTATTCGGCCTCTGTGACTATGAAGATGACCTCGAAATACTCGCCCTTCTGCAAGAGCATCTTGCAACTTTTTTCATCTCCCCACCTACTGGCCTGAAACGAGTTGAGCACAAATTTCCCAAATTCAAAGCGAGGGTTGAAATGGAAGGGAATGTCGGCCTTCTTACGCTTGCTATGGGTAAAGTCCACCCGGAATCTGGAAGAGAGAGAGAAGAAACTCAAATAGGAAATTCGGGAATCTCAGAGTAGAGTTCTCACTGTCCCGTCCCCCCACCCTTCTCCTTTGCCCTGAAGCTACAATCTGTAGAATACTAGGGTTTTGCTTGAGGAAAAGAATCAAGTTCCTAGCCCTCATGGCTTAGTTAGAGCTGGAAGAAGCAGGCAGTAGAACTATCCGAAGAATTAAGAAAGGATTTACTCCTAGCAGAGAATTTTCATTTTACAAACTGTCCTTAAAAGCATAATAATCTTATTACTATTGTTTTGAGCAAGGTAGTATTTTCCCCTTTCCTGTGAGCCCCCAAAGAAACGTTACCTTTTGACATTTTTGCGCACTATGCCTTGCATATATACAGACATCCCAGGTTGGAGTCCACCAGGGACAGAATGATAGTAAGGGAGAGCCTGGAAGACAGAAAACAACAAATCAAACCAATGATTTACTGAATTTGTTCAGCAGTTTGCACAACCTTTCCCTGAAAGATTACAACTGACCAAGCTCCTGGCGCAGAGGAATCCATTTTGGTTGGTTAGTAACAGTAGCAGAGTTGGAAGGGACCTTGGAGGTCATCTAGTCCAACCCCCCGGAAACCTGTACTAGGGATTCGAACTGCCAACCTTTCTAATCGACAAGCTCAGTGTCTTAGCCACTGAGCCACCTAGTGGACCCATGCGAGACTCTGTGGATCTATCCAGGGAGAGGCGGGATGATTGAAGATGCTCAACCATCCACTTCTGACCTTCACATCTTTTTTAATAGCCGGATGCCCTTCCTGTTGCCAATGCAGAGTTTTGTTCAGCAGATATATTCTCAGAATGCCCAGAGAGAGAAATATCTGCCTCTACCTAGGATCGAACTCACAGCCTCCTGATTGTAAGATGAGAGCTCCGCCTTTAGGCCATTGCACCACTCCTTTGTTTACATTTCTTCGTTCTCTGTAAATTGTTCAGCCTCTTAGTAGCCCTGAAACACTCTCTTATGAAACACTTACCAGGTTGTCCATCATTTGTCCTCCCATCACAGTCAGAAATTGAAGCTTCAGTTCTCCATTGACACGAATGTCCCGCACACGTTGTGGGTGCATTTTGTGCTTGAAGGTGCATAAGAGGCTCCCATTCACCAGGATCTGTCAAAGAGCAAACTGAAGGGATTTGTATATATGTAAAAATGGAGAGGCATTTATTTCACCAATACATTAGAACCTCTGGTCACGACCATAATTCGTTCCATAACTTTGGTCGCAACCCGATTTGGTCGTGGCCCGAACCTAACCAAAATTAATGCAAGAGTAATGCAGTGGCCACACGAGGTCACTGTTCTTTGGCGCTTACAAAAAAAAATGGCGCAGAAGGGGAAATCGGCCGCGGCTGTGTTTGATCGCCACTCGAGTATGTCTTCATGACCAGATTCAAAAATGTTGTGAATTTTTTGGTCGGAACTCGATTTGGTCGTGATCAGAAGCGTCCGTGACCAGAGGTTTCTACTGTACGCTTTTTGCCTCCTGGGTCAAAATGTTTTCCATTTAGCTCCTCCTTTAATGACTGCTTGCAATGATAAAATAGTAACTTTGCAACCAATCCCGGCATTTACAACCTTCACAGAACTACAAAGCAAAGAAAAGCCGAGGTCAGGTTCATAAACACAGACACGGATTCACTTAGCAAGCACTTCACTTAATGACTAAGTTGCTAGTCCCAGTTGTGGTTCACTAAATGAGGACTACCTTTACATCACTTAAACCCTATCTGGAAGATATCAAGTTGGGGAAGTTACTATTATTCGTGGTTCATTCCAGACAAATGGTAAATTCTGTTGGGGGAAACTAAGAGGCCCCTGCAGTCCCAAAGGAGCGTCTGACAGGTGTACCAACCTGGTATCCGGCCCCATTGACAAAGAAGATCATCTCGAAATGCTCGCTCTTTTGCAAGGACATCTTGTGTGCCTCTCCATTTCCCCACCTGCTATTCAGAAACGTGGCGAGCACAATTTTCTCCTCATTAATGCGAGGACTCATGTGGAGGAGAATGTCGGCCTCTTTTTCCTGGCTACGGGCAAAGTCCACCCGGAATCTGGAAGAGAGTGAGGGAAAAAAGAAGAGGAAAATTAAACAGGAGGTGCAGGAATATCAGAGGAGAATTATGCCCCCGCCCCTTCTCCTTTGCCTTAAAGCTAGATTGCTGAGTTTTTGCTTGAAGAGAAGAATCATGTTCCTAGTCCTCATGGCTTAGTTGAAGTTGGAAGAAGCAGGAAGTGGAACTGTCCAAAGAGTTAAGAAAGGTTTTAATTTTGGCATAGATTTGGGATTACTGTATTTTTTGGAGTATAAAACGCTCCGGACTATAAGACGCACCTACCTTTTTTGGTGAGGAAAACAGGAAAAATAAATCTGCCTCTGCCTCCTAGCAATGTTGCCTTGTTGCAGCAAACAGCAAGCAGCTGCTTTACTTTCATTTTTGTTTTCAGCCTAGCTTGATTAGCACAAGAAAAAAAAATCTGCTCTCAGCAATTTACCTCTTTGCAGCAAGCAGCAGAAGCCTGCGCAGCAATAGGCCATGGCAATCCCTGCAGCCTGAAACAGCTGAGAGCCAGGAGGCCGATCCAACGGACAATCAACTTGTGCTAATTAGGCTGTGCTGAAGCTGAAATGGGCTGTTTCTTCTTGCTGCTTGCTGCAAGGAGGTAAATTGCTGGGAGGCAGAGGCCAGAGGGTGGGCAGGGCTACATTCGATGTATAAGATGCACCCAAATTTTCACTCCCTTTTAGGGGGGAAAAAGGTGTATCTTATACTCCAAAAAATACGGTATATAAAAGTAAAGGTTGCCCACGGACCACCAGTTGGTGACCGCTGATATAAACTACCCTTAATAACATAAACACCTTTTTACTATTGTTTTGAGTAAGGTAGCATCTTGCCCTTCCTGTGAGTCCTCAAAAGAACATTACCTGTTGCTGTCTTTGGGCACCGTGCCTTGCACATATACAGACATCCCAGCATGGAGTCCACCAGAGACAGGTTGATTGTAAGGGAGAGCCTGGAAGACAGGAAACCATGAACCAAACCAATGACTATACTTGCAAAAACACAATACTGACTTTCCAACCAGCAGAATAAAGATAAGAGGGGTGATTGGTTCAGATTAAAGAAGAATATGAAAGAAATGGCAGAAAATAAACAGAATCTACTTACCATTTTGTCACTATTGGAGAATATACTCTAAAATGGAAATGAAAGGATATATTTATAATTATGGTGATGACGGGGTACCCTACCACGATCTTTGTGCATCAGGCCTGGGCCACTGCTCTGGGTTCAAATCAAGACTCTGTGAACATCATAGAGGGTATTAACGTCAATGGGACGGTTTGAGCAAAGTAGATAAAGCCATTTGAACCAAAAGAAATAAGCAACATCAACTAACAGACACAACACAACTGCAGCGATCCAAGGAAATGGCTACTTTCCAACAATCCAATAATCCAGTACAATAACACACATCTTCTCTCTCCATGCTATCATTGCCATCTTCAACATTATATAGCATAAGGTAAAGGTAAAGGTTCCCCTCGCACATATGCTAGTCGTTTCAAACTCTAGGGGGCAGTGCTCATCTCCATTTCAAAACCAAAGAACCAGCGCTGTCTGAAGACGTCTCCATGGTCATGTGGCCGGCATGACTCAACGCCAAAGGCGTACGGAACACTGTTACCTTCCCACCAAAGGTGGTCCCTATTTTTCTACTTGCATTTTTTACCTGCTTTTGAACTGCTAGGTTGGCAGAAGCTGGGACAAGTAACGGGAGCTCACCCCGTTACGCGGCACTAGATTCGAACCGCTGAACTGCCGATCTTTTGATTGACAAGCTCAGCGTCTTAGCCACTGAGCCACTGGGTCCCTTATATACCATATCATATATTTAAATTGATAATTGTATTTTTATTTTATTCCTCAGATAGGGAACATGCTTTTCTTATCGTAAGATAGAAGTGATGAAGGCCAAATAAACACACATTAATTAAGATTGTTCTTTCAAGATTTGATTTCGTTTTCACGAACAAAAGTTTTGGGCAATTTCTGGGAGGGGGAAACACATTAGTAATCAGCTTTTACAAAGAGTTAGGGATTTTTAAAAGATATTTCTTTAGTTAATTCACTAAAGGTTTAAAAGGTTAAAAGAAAAAGGTCTTTCAAAGTCCACATTCTGGACAAAGAAGACCATTGGTCTGAAAGAAAGGTCAAAGAGGCCATCTCTGTTAAAATTGAACAGCCCTCTCTCAACAGAGGGGAAGGGAGATGACACACTTATCTCCTGTCTGTAGCACACTCCTTTCAGCAGTCCCAAGAAGGTTCCACACCCATTTGCACTCTGATTCAGCTGATTCTAAGGCTACCTGGAGAAGATGCTGGTTCAAGTGAAAGAAGAAATGAAAGGAAGAAATGAAACAAGATATATCAAGGCTACTTACTTCCAATTCAGCCAGAGGACCTTGTTTGATGAATGCCTTCTACGAAGGAAACAAAGGGGATCAGTTCTATGCTAATAAAATAATTATCACTAAATATACCATCACAGACAACTTCAGTGCCATATATCAGTTTCATCTATATCCAGGGATGGGATCCTACCATTGAACAAACGGTTCGCTGCGCGTGCGTACGCAGCTTCCATAAAATTGAACTTTTGCGTTGCAAACAAGGAAAGGAGCAAGGAAAACAGCTGAGGAGGGCCAATTCAATCTGATCAGCTGGGTTTCAGAAGCAGAAATAAAGGTCAGTATAACCCGGGGGTCAGGGGTGGGTTCTCAATTTTTTTTACTACCAATTCTGTGGGTGTGGCTTATTTTGTGGGCATGGCTCGTGGTGGGGGCAATGTGACTGGGTGGGCGTGGCCAACTTTTTTGTTGTTTTTACTTTTAAAAGCATTTTTTCTACAACCTTAAGAGGTTGCAGGAAAAAAATGCTTTTAAAAGCCTCTGACGATCAGGCAAACTCAGCTGGGATCGCCAGAGGCTTTTAAAGGCATTTTTCTTTTCTACAGCCTCTTTGGCTGAAGAGGTTGTAGAAAAAATGCTTTCAAAAGCCTCTGACGATCCCGGTTGAGCTGCGCGATCATCAGAGGCTTTTTTTTTTTACTTTTAAAAGCATTTTTTCGACCGAACAGGTTGTAGAAAAAATGCTTTTAAAATGTAAAAAAAAAAGAAGCCTCTGATGAGGTAGGCGGGGTAAGTGAGTGGCGACCGGGCCGGGGACCGGTTCAGGGGCATGGCCAGCCAATGTTATTACCAGTTCTCTGAACTACTACAAATTTTTAGTACCGGTTCTTGCGAACTGGTGCGAACCGGGAGCAACCCACCACTGCTGGGGGCGGGTGGGCAAGCCCCCTTTAATAGCAACAGAGAACTGGTTTGCTCTAGGCAGGAAGTGGGAATGGAGTGATAAAGCCTAAAAGACACATGAATTAATAGCATTCTGAGACTTGCTATTACGAACAAAGAGTTTTTGTGATTTTTTGTTTTCCTAAAAGAAACATGATTGTGCAGGCCTTCTAAAGGTTTGCTGACATTCTCTTTTAACCCTTTCTCCTAAGCCAGAGGGAAGGCCCATGAAGCCAGACACTTTCAAATTCCAACAATAATCAAAAGGATGCCCTCCTTGCAATGTTCCCAAGAGCTTATAGCTTCCTCTTGGAATTCTTCCTGAAATGCCTGGAGATCCTTGGGTGGGGAGTGAGACTCAAGAGATCTGCTCTTGAAAATAGCCTTTTAAGAAAGGATAACGTAGAAGATTGACTTCTACGGATGGAAGGTTGACTCAAGGTTGACTCAGCCTTCCATCCTTTCTAAGGTGGGTAAAATGAGGACCCATTTTGTGGGGGCAATAAGCTGACTTTGTATAAAATATACAAAAGTATGAAGGCTATTGCTTAACGCATTTTTAAGCCACCCTGAGTCTCCGGAGAAGGGCGGCATATAAATCAAATTTTAAAAAAATAAATAAATAAAAAAGATATAGAAGTAATGAGAGAAGTTAAGTATGTATCAACTTACCATCAATTGATATATCGGTTTTTCACCATGCGGTATTCCGTTAAGAACATTTAAAACCTTCTGCATGAGGTCCTACGTGGAAAGAGAAAAACCATTAACCTCTTTGTGGATTCCTTCGTAGCTACCTTGTTCCAGTGAATGATATGAGCATCGGGGTGGGTCTTGCCTGGGCCACTGTAATCCATTAAAATAAACTGGTGAGGCCTTGAGGGACATAGAGGATATTGACGTGAATGGCCTCACATCATTAGAAAAATTACAAAAGGCTACATCAGCCCTTTGAGGTAGGCCAAGGTCAAGGAAAGGCCATAACAGGGATTCCAGAAATGCCATTATATTGTTGTCAGATTTAGTAGCAGAATCTTGAAAGCCCAAATCCAATCATCCAAAGCCTTCATTGCACCTTTTCAAGGACAAGAATGTCAAGCTGAGGCGAGTCTGACTCCCTTTCTACTTACACAGAGTTAAATGATCATTTTCTTCTCCTTCCCCTTCTCAATGTCAGAGCTGAATTTCTCTACAAGCCAGTGGTGAAATCCAATTTTTTTTACTACTGGCTCTGTGGGCGTGGCTTGGTGGGTGTGGTGTGGCTTGGTGGGCGTGGCTTGGTGGGCATGGCAAGGGAAGGATACTGCAAAATCTCCATTCCCACCTCACTCCAGGGGAAGGATATTGCAAAATCCCCATTTCCACCCCACTCTGGGGCCAGCCAGAGGTGGTATTTGCTGATTCTCCAAACTACTCAAAATTTTCGCTACCAGTTCTCCAGAACCTGTCAGAACCTGCTGAATAGCACCCTTGCTACAAGCCATAATCCAACCTGAATATTAAAACCCTCTTTTGACCCACTCAGTCTTCAATCTGAGTGCAATTTGGACCTCGTAACTGAGTTGAAACGATTTGGCCTTTTGCACAAACAAAAATCACAAAAACAGAGAAAAGAAAATGTGTAGGGACCTTTCCCATGTCAAACATTCCCCCACCCCACCCCGGGATAGTTTCCAACACAGGTGTATTTTAAGTGGTAAAGCAGGGAGCCAAGCTGCTTTGTAAAAACTGGTCCAAAATTTTAAGCCTTGCTTTCTTCTTGATGCTCCGGGGACAGTGGCCATAGGAGGAGTTGATCCCATGCAGGGAGGGTATTTCACAAGGGAAGAACAGAGGATGAACGAAGAGATGCTTACCAGGAAATCACCCACTTCGCAATCGCTTTGTATACATTCCTGCAAAGAAAACAAAATATATTACTTCTATTCTGACATGACATCAAACATGACTTCTCTAACCCGGATTCTGCTGTGTAAAATGGGCAGCTACATAAATCTTTGGAAACCATGAAATAATCATGCGATTACTAGAAAAAATATATGCCGTCTTTCTGAAGTTCTGAAACCCGGTTTGTTTCATTCTCTTTTCAATGTTCTTCCACATTCACAGAATTCACAGAGAATCCAGTGGAATAATCCTTGTGCTGAATTTCTCTCTCAGCTGCATGCCATTAACAGAAAAAGCAGCTGGGGCAGAGGTGGGTTTCAGCAGGTTCTGACCAGTTCTGGAGAACCGGTAGTGGAAATTTAGAGTAGTTTGGAGAACCTGTAGTAAAAATTCTGACTGGCCCCGCCGGCATCTATTCTCTGCTTCCTAAGTCCCAGCTGATTGGGATGAAATGGGGATTTTGCTGTAACCTTTTATTCCATCTAGCCGGGCTGGCTTGATCCCATTTGTTTTTGGTTTTACTTGGAAACTGGTTTTAAATAGGTTTTTTAAATTGGGCCAAAATTATCTAACTATTTTTAAATTGTCTTTTAAATTTTGTATGTTCTGTTTTATCCCGGCTGTTCACCGCCCTGAGTCCTGCTAGGAGAAGGGCGGTATACAAATTTTAAAAATAAATAAATAAATAAATAAACCTTCCCCTGGAGTGGGAGGGAATGGAGATTTTACAGCATCTTTCCCCCGTCACGCCCACCAAGCCACGCCCACAGAACCGGTAATAAAAAAAATTGAATCCCACCACTAAGTTGGGGGTTTAAAGCTGTTTGGGCATTAAATTTCTACATTCCATATTTGTAGTCCTCGGCTTACAACCGATCGCTTTGCAATTGGTTATCTTCCAGTTTTCTTCCGACCCAGGGCTTAATGACTGGAGCATTTCTGAACTACTGTCTCAAAAAACAATCATAAACTCCAGCACATAAACTGTGCTTTGCTTTCGCACGTGGCTTGCACATATGCACACGGCTTTAAAAACGTGGCTAAATAGGACGGCATAGTGCTGGGGCGCAGGTCCCACAGGTCGCAACTACCGGTTCGCCCGAACCGGTCCGAACCAGCTGCAGCCCACCACTGGTTTGGGTTTGGGGTCAGTGTTATTGTACGACTAAGATGCCTCATTGAAAGCAAGAAGCATATTGCGCAAAGAAAAGGCAGAAGATGAAGAAAGAGCTACTTACTGTTAATTTGTCAAGATCGTCATCATTCAAAGATTCCTACAAAGGAACGAAGCACATCAAATTCTATCCTAATGGTAGACACCCAGCACTGTGCCATCTCTGTATGCCATCACTACAATCATAGGTATCATTGATATGAATTGCTGCTTTCCTCCATTCAGTCGTAAGACTTAAAAAAAAACATAATGAATTAACGGTGTTCCGAGTTTTTTCTTTTCTTTCTCTTCTCAATGATGGTTCAAAAACGATTTAGGATATCCTGAGTCCAAAAACCTTATTTAAGTACTCAAAATACCACTTCTTCCATCCACCCCGTACTTTAAGTACTTTGAGTACTTAAATAAGGTTTTTGGACACTCCAAACTTTGGGAGTGGAGGATCAGTAGAAGTATAAAAAAAAGTTTTATTTTTTTTTAAAAAAAGAATGAGTATCATAGATTTAATCACGAAAAAAGACAACTATCCTTCTAAACATATAACTTGGGTATTGCTCACTGCTCAATCTTGGTGGGAGAGGGGTAGAATCCCGAAAGTGCTGCTTGATTGTGTGCAAAAAAAGGTAATTCAGGTTATCTGAAGTACTCTCTCAACCCCATGAGATTTGGCCTACTCCACCTGGGCCAGCAGAGGGGGCATGCTGCAGACTAGAGGTGGTATTCAGCAGGTTCTGGCCAATTCTGGAGAACCGGTAGCAGAAATTTTGAGTAGTTCAGAGAACCAGTAGTAAAAATTCTGACTGGCCCCGCCCCCATCTATTCTCTGCCTCCTGAGTCCCAGCTGATCGGGAGGAAATGGGGATTTTGCAATAACCTTCCCCTGCCACACGCACCAAGCCACGCCACGCCCACACAACCAGTAGTAAAAAAATATTGAATCCCACCACTGCTACAGACCCCATCAGTCAAGGAATTCCGGCTAATGGAGTCCAAGAGAAGAGCCTGTTCTGCAGTGGCTCCTGCTCTTTGGAACATTGTGCCCCCAATGTGAGATCCACACCCACCCTTTTCACCTTCCATAAGGGCCTGAAGACCTGGCTCTGTCAGCTGGCAGGGGACTTCAAAGGGGGCTCCCCCTTCTGGAGGTTGGGAAAGACCCAACTGAACCCATGTACTTTGTCTTCCCCTTCTCCTCATCTTTTAATGTTATTTTTTACTGTTATTATTTTTTTGCTTTATTATTTTAATTTGCAGTTGTTTTTCATGTTTTTAAGCCACCCAGAGTTATCTCTGGAAAACATAGGTGGCACCCAGGCATTAAATGAATGAATGAATGAATAAATCACAAGGAAAGAGGAGAAGTTTGTCAAAAAATACTTACCATTACTTTTGTTAGCATTTCCTCCCCAATTCCATTCTACAACGGAAACAAAGAGTAACTGCACTTTTGCTCAGATGCACACTTCTGGTTAGATGTTCTCACAATGAGTAATTTTGAATTCGGCGAGTATTGAATTGGTGTTTGTTGAGCGTGGGTGGAAATAAGAATCCATAGGTTGATTATAAGTTGCTTTTTACCCTCCAGGAACCTGAATAATTAAGGATTGGGATCACCCAAGGGGAAACCAGAAGATAAACCAAGAAGTACTTACCGTAGCTTTTTTCATCATTTCACTGCCGCTTTTCTACAAGGGAAATGAAGGGTATCAGTCTGATCCTTACATGATAACATACCTGACTTCTCCAACTTCTCCATCTCTGGACAGCAGACATATGAATGGCTGCCTTCTCCAAATAGGAAATGCATACTTGTTACTATAAGAATGAGCAATAAGGCCAAAAAACCCAAACATGAATGATTAGTGTTCTGAGATATTTTTTTATCTTTCCTTTCTTTTTTCAGTTATTCTTCTACACTGGCACAACCACAATATGCATAAATAAATCTGAGGATTCAGGACACCCAGGATCTCTCTACTGTAGCCAGGCCATCACTGCCAATTTAGATATCATATACACCCAGTTGTTATTTCCCTCCAGTTAGGAAACCCATATTTGTTATCACAAGAGGGAGTGCTAGGTAGGGCCAAAAAACAAATCCAAATTAACAGAGTTCTCAGACTTTGTTTTTTTTACTTCTTTTTTATTTATTGTATTTATTTATACAGGTCATAACTAAGAAGGACAACATAGAAGATAGGTAAGAAATGAGAGAACTCATCTGTGTAACTTACCATCAATTGATATATCAGAATATCATCCTGAACTGTTCTCTTAAAAACAGATAATATCTTCTGCATGAGGTCCTGCAAGGAAGGAGAAATAAACATTACCTTCTTTTATGGATTCCTTCATAACTATATTATGCCAGAAAGATCTGGGTAGGGGTTGCCTGGGCCACTGGCGTCCATTAAAGCTAACTGGTGAGCCTTTGAGAGAGATGGAGGATATTGAGGTGAATGGCTTCACATCACCAAAGAAGGCATGTAAAGCCACATCAACCCTTTGAGGTAGGCAAGGTCAAAGGAAGCCATGGCAAGGATTCCAGGAATGCTACTATATTATTGTTGGATTTAGTAGCAGAATCTTGAAAGCCCAGAGAGCTTAAGGACAAGAATATAAATCTGGAGCTAGTCTGACTCCCTTTCTCACCCCTTCTACTTACACAGAGTTAAACGATCATTTGCTTCTTCTTCCCATTTCTTAAAGCCAGAGATTACTTTCTTTACAAATCATATCCCAACCTGGATACTAAGACCCTCTTTTTACCACTCAGCCTTCAATCTGAGTGCAAAATTTGGATCAGCTGAAACCATTTAGCATTTTGCAGAAAAAAACCCCACAAGGCAGAGAAAAGAAAATTTGTAGGACTCTTCCCATGCCAAATACTTCCTCCAGGGATAGTTTCCAAAAGGTTTTGATCACACAAGCAGCAAAATGAAATGGGGTTAGGGTTAGGAATCAGAGTTATAACTTACATGGCTTTAACAGCTATGATTTATAATTCACCTACAGTAGTGGCCAAAATTGTGGAATTGGCCCAAGATTTTAGCCTTGCCTTCTTTCTTGATGCTCTGGGAACAATGGCGATGGAGGCTGAGTTGGGAGCAGACTCACAAAAGGTGGATTTCATTGCATGAAAGGACAACATTTCACAAGGAAAAAACAGGGAATAAACAAAGAGGTACTTACCACAAAATCATTCATTTCACAAACACTCTGGATACATTCCTGCAAAGAAAAAGAAAAAAAAGGTATGACATGTTATCAAAATATGACTTCTCTAAGCCGGATAGGGCTGCATAAAATGGGCAGTGCTGTTATAACACAAGGAAGCTTCATTACAGGCAAGAAGTATACTTCTTCAAAAGAAAAAAGCAGAAGTTGAAGAAAGAGCTACTTACTGTTAATTTGTCCAAATCGTCATCATTCAAAGATACCTACAAAGGATCAAAGCATATCAAATTCTATTCTGATAAAAATACACCCGGGACCTCTCCATCCATGCCATCGCTACCATTTTAGATACTTTTGTGTTCCTCTCCTCTCCATCTTTTAATAGTATTTATTACAGTTGGGTTTTTTTTCTTTATGATTTGAATCTATAGTAGTTTTAATGTTTTTAAGCCACCCAGAGTCATCTCTGGACAAGATTGGGTGGCACAATAAAGAAAGAAGAAAGAAGAAAGAAGAAAGAAAGAAAGAAAGAAAGAAAGAAAGAAAGAAAGAAAGGGAGGGAGGGAGGGAGGGAGGGAGGAAAGAAAGAAAGAAAGAAGGAAGGAAGGAAAGAAAGGGATGAAAGAGCTACTTACCTTTAATTTTGTTAGAGCATCCTCACCAATTCCACTCTACAAGGGAAACAAAGGGTATCAACTCTCTTCTCACACGAGAACATATATGACTTATCCAACAGAGCCATTTCCTACATGATAAAAGTGAATTCCACATTCCAGACATATCTCTCTCAAAGCTGTCTCCCAGGGTTACCGACAGCAGCTGGAGGGGAGTGATCTCTACAACCTGCAAAATTGCTCCGTTGGCGAATATGATTAATGACACATCCTGACAGCCTTGCCTCTTCGCAGGCTTTTAAGAAGAAATTGGTCAGTCATTTGTCCAAATGGTACAGGATCTCCTGCTCAAACAAGGGGTTGGACTTGAAGACTTCCCTCCCAATTCTGTGATTTTGTACTTACTATAACTTTTTTCATAATTTCTCTGCCATTTTCCTACAAGGGAAATGAAAGGTTATCAATCTGATCAGCACATAATAGCATATATGACTTCTCCTATTGTTTCATGACTACATCCCACACATATGAATGGGTGTATTCTCCAAATAGGAAAAGCTATTTCTTACCAAAAGTATGAGTGACAGGATCAAAAAAACCCAAACTTGAATTAATTGCGTTCTTACTTACCATAGACTCTGCATCAGCGTCATTCTTGTTATCCTGAAAAGAAAACAAACAATAAATCTTTTGCAATTAGGATTTGCCCCCTTAGATGTTTATAGGTAATATAGCAAGATACAGCTTAACTACCAATGAACCTCTGAATTTTGCTCTATCCTTTATCTCTATTCATCTCAAACTTCTCATAACAACCAAAGAAATGTTCAGCCTTCTTTATTGGGCCAATTCAGTAGATCCAACAAGAGGTTATTATCTCTGATTCTCTAATGTAATTCTCAAAACTATATCCGAACCTAACTATTTAATTATATTTTAAATCGGTTTTTTCAATTCCTTTATTACATGTATATTTCGTTCAACTGTACACTGTCCTGAGTCCTTCGGGAGTAGGGCGGTATATAAATTTAATAAATAAAATAAATAAATAATAATGTGAACCCTGAGAAATCCAGTGCAGAGAACAGGATGCCAACCTGAATTCAGAACCACTGATACAGTGGAATTCCCGGTGATTAAAAAGGCTGAGTACACAGAGCCCTCTGCCTGATTTTTCAATCCCTTGATGAAGAAATGTGCAAATAAAAGCATGGGAGAACCTCAACAAAGCAGGCACCCCAGCTGAAAGGTTATTGCAACCCACAAAATTTAGCCTTACCTGCTGTGCAGAAAGAGCAAAAGTCAAAGCAAAGATTAAAAAGAGATGCATCTCCTAGGTTGCTCTTCAGCTCTTCTGGTCCTTGCTGTTCTTCTAAGTGACTTTATTCAGCTCCACTGCCACATTTTAATATCTTAATCCACAGGCTTCATTGCCCAAACCCAATGCCTCCATTGTTACTTGATTTACAAGGAAATGTTGAGCTTCCATTGCATCATGCACAATTATTCCATCGTCCATGCTCAAACGGAAGCTGAAATGCACCCTTTGCGAAGACCTAACATCATTCAGATTTCACATCATCTTCCTGCGATTTTTCCATCTGTACAAAATCGATTGAGAACGATTGAGCCAAAGTCACTTACGGAAACAACATGGCTGAAAGTCCCCCATGACCTCTACTCGCCTGATCCTACTCCAACATTTAACGCTTCAGCCTGTCTAAAAATAGAGAAAGCCCCCTTCCTCCAAGAGTGAGGAAGGGGGTTGGGGGCATGACTGAATGTAATATGTGTATTTTTCCACCCTGAGAGAAGATAGACTGGATCAGTAGTGGGGTTCAAATCCTGGTGTTACCGGTTCGCTTTGCGAGCGCAGGGCGCTTTTGCGCATGCGCAAAGCGTTTTTGATGACGTCTGGGTGGGGGGGGCGGAGCCTCCCATCGCCGCCACTACCAGTTCGCCTGAAGTGGGGTGAACAGGGAGCAACCCACCCCTGGACTGGATGGACGGCTCTGCTAAACAGTGAGGTGTGTTTCAGCTACTTCAGCTGAACTTCTGGTTGCTTTCAAAGACATCTAATTTTTCATAGCGTAGGTTGAATTGTTAGGTCCTTTGAGCCTGCTTTTATCCTTGCACAGGTTTCATTCCCAAAACAGCCAATGAAATGTCTGCAAGAAAAGCAAGGAAGTGTGGGTGTGGACGGGCACTGCCACACTGAGGCATCACAAAAGGCTGCTGGATGTTTCTGGTTACCAGGCGCCCTCTGAGGGAGTGAGGAAAATCTGCCCGGAGACAGAGAAAGCCCTCCAAAACTGAGGTAAATGGATTCGACCAATCACAAACTGCTGACGTCACCTACAAGGTGTATAAATACCGGGTGTGAGGAGAGGCTCATTGGCTTTTTTTTTTTCTCAAAGAGTTTTATTTCTCATAAACATATTTAAATGTACACTCTTTTATCCATCGTTTTCCATTCATCTTATCTTTTAACTTTCATTTTTAGTTGTTCGGGGCTGCTCTTTTACCATATACCCTCCTTTATTTTATCACAACCTTTCCTCTTCTCCTCCCCTTCTCTTCCTTCCTCCATCTCTTCCTACTTTTTTCGTTCTTCCTCTCCTTCTCTTTCCTACTTCCCCTTCCCTTCCCCCACTCCTCTCTTCTTCCTCCCTTTCTAACCCTCTCTCTGACTCCTCTTTCACCTTCCTTTTCTTCCTCTCCTTTTCCCTCTCTTCTGACTCTCCCTCTTTTCCTCTTCTCCCTTCCTCTCTAGTCCTTTCCCTCTCTCTTGTTGTTTCCCATTTCAATTCAATCTAGAATGGTATTCGAGCAGCCCCGATTATCTATTTGCACCCATCTTCATTTCAGTATCTTATTTGTTTAGTAATTACATCTATTTCATCATTTGTGAACAATTTTATAACAATCTCACTTTTTCCTTCCCCCCCCCCTTTCCCCCTTTTTCCTTTACCTAGGCATCGTCTGGGTTTCTATTCTTCTAATTATTTTTGCTCTTTTTCATCTTTTCCCTATCTATTTTATCTCCATACTTTTATTCATATCTCTTTTCTAACCAATCATAAAATTTTCCCCACGTCTTGAAATACATGGACTCCTCTTTATCTTTTATTCTCAGTGTTAATCTGTTCATTTCTGCACATTCTAAAATTTTCTTTATAATTTCTCCTTCCAATGGGATTTTATCTGCTTTCCAATTCTGTGCAAATACAATCCCTGCCCGCTGTTATTGTATGAATAATCAAATATGTATCCTCTTTACTATATTTCTCCGGTAATATCCCCAATAAAAATATCTCTGGTCTTAACCCGGAACCAGCAAAATCTGGGGACTGGGCAGGGGACAGAATATATCAGCCCTCAGTGTGGAAGGGATTGCCACTCTCAAATTGGCCTTTTTAGTCACACCAGATGCTGTTTTAGGACCTCTTTCCAGAGCACGATACCATAGTCTTTTGAGACTGAAGGTTGCCAATGATGGTCTTAACTCTATATGTTGCTGCAGCATTCCCTGTAACCATGTCTGTATTTTAACCCAATAGCACTTTGCTTCTTTACACGGCCACCACATATGATAATATGATCCCGGCAAGTGTTCATTTGCTTTGAGACACCTGCAAGCTAAGGTGGTAATTTTGTTTGGCTGCTGATGCAAAATTTGGTTCCCATTGGCTTTGGAGGGAACTCTAAGCTCAAACAAGTCTCCGGGCCTCATTTTTGCAGCCTTGTTTTCAAGAGTTCAAGAATGCATTTAACAATGAAATAAAGTAGCCCATTGTGGCTTAGGCAGCCAGGGAAACATGGCTTGGAGTGAACGATACAACAGGGCCCGTCTTGGCTCTTTATTTTGTCGCTTAGGTATTAACTGCTGTTCCCAAAAAAGCCAAATTAATATAAGCATTTAATCTTTATTAAAATCTTTATGTGGGCTACACCAATCCAGCAGGACTCGGAGACTCCTGGCAGACCTCAAGAGAGAAAAATGGAGGGTCTCCACCAGTGCTGCCCTCTCCCTCCCCACCACCACCCCCCATGCTCAGCATTGGATATAAGAAAGGACCACGTCTCCATCGATCAGCAGGGTGTTGATCTGTGGGAAATTGCAGTAACGATGGGCGTAGTTGAAGAAAGGCTGGCTGTTGACATAAACCTTGAATCGGTGGTTGCCACAACGGATTGAGAGCTAGCAAGAGAAAAAAGCTGTTAGTGTGGTCGAAACAGCACATCTGGATGAACTTCGGTCCTGAGGCCTGTATCAAAATCAGAAGACACCCACAATACTATAAGGAGTGGAGCTTTATTAATGGGGGGGTTTGCGACCACCACCCTTTTTTCTCCTCCCCCCTAATGCACCAAGAGCAACACAAGGACAATTTTCCAGGAGAGAAGTAAAAACGGGATTCTGAATGGAGAGGCAGTTCCACTCTTATCCACAATTGCAGATTAACAGAGTTGAAAGGGATCTTGTAGGTTATCTAGTCCAACCCTCCACCCAAGCAGGAGACCCTACACCATTTCTGACAGGTGGCTGTCCAGTCTCTTCTTGAAAGCCTCCAGTGATGAAGCTTCCACAACTTCTAAAGGCAAACTATTCCATTGGTTGATTGTTCTTACTGTCAGAAAATTCCTCCTTATTTCTAGGTTGAATCTCTCGAGTTTCCATCCATTATTCCTTATCTGGCCTTCGGGTGCTTTGGAAAATAGCTTGACCCCCTTCCTCCTCTCTGTGGCAACCCCTCAAATATTGGAAGACTGCTAACATGTCTGGAATCAAAGCCAACTCACCTCAAAGTACTGTCCAGGTTGGAAAGGGTTAAAGGGCAGCTCCCGTTCCTCAGGACCCCAGCTGCCATTCAGAAAACTGTTGCGCACTACCGTTCGTTCTTGCATGCGTGGATTGATGTGCAGAGCGATATCCTGGCCAGCCTTAAGATCGATGTGGAACCTTGGAAAGAGAAAAAAAGCAAGCATAAAGACTATTGAATGAAATAAAGGGAAATCTGATTATCCCCTCCCCCATCCTCCAATAAGATGCTTAAAGGAAAAAAACAGCTCTTGTTCTCCTTTACAAATATTATTTATCGGTAAATAATGTTGCTGAATGTGTAAGTTCACTTAGCATTTTAGGTATTTGTTCATTATATTTAGCTCCTGCCCCAACCAAATCAACTCTTGGTGGGCTATTAATGAAGCACACAAATATAGGGGGGGGGGGGATCCCACATATTCAGCAGCAGTCTAGCAGTGAACAGCATTCTTCTGATGAACGAGAGCCGAGCACTGCTTAATGACCTAATCATTCTTTAAAGGGGCCCCTAAACTTTTTATCTTGTCCATCTCTTCGTGAAGTTCGAGATTCTCCATGTAGGGAACCCTGCCCTAAACTAGCAGCCCTTGCTTCTCCATGTCGCAGTGTGTGTGAAATTGTGGCTTTGTGTGAAATTGTGGCTTTTACTGCCCTTAGTCTCCTTGCCCTTTGGGCTGTCCCTCGCAGATGTGCAGATGGGAAAAAATCAGAGAAAGGAGCTGAACCGGGAAAAGTCTACGAGGGGCCCTAACACTGGTGTTTTGCTGTGCCAAAGCAGAATCCTGGTGTCTAATTTGCAGGCAGAGGGTGAGTCGATGCTGGCAAGGTGAGGCCGGGAGCCCTGACTGCAGTAGGGCAGTGATGCCCAATTGTGAGAACTGTTCCATTCCTCTGCCTGAATCCCCAAATGCAGGCTGAAAAAAGAGAGCCAAGACCTGTTAGAGTTCATCGGAATAGAGCCTCGCACTATGATGGTCCTCTTGGCTCCCAGACCGCCAGAGATGTTGCCTATGTAGGGCACCGTCTGAAATAGACACAAATCCAGGTTACACTCCACGCCCTCCACGCCCCCAAACCGAGCGAGTGGCTCTTGGCCCTGCTACCAGGGGATCAAGATAGCTGCGATCCAGTCGATCTTGGGTTGCCAAGCAGGGGATCCAGCATATCGCGCAGAAGGCAGCTTGCAGGATCTGGTCTTGGATGGATTTTTCCTCCATTCCTCGGTGGTTTCAAGCATATCTTCCTTTAAACCAGACCAGTAATTTTTGGCCTCATGTTCAAATCAGAGGTGTGTTCTACTTACCTTTACTACCGGTTTGCAACGGGGGTGCCCACGCACGCTTCTGCGCATGCAGAGATCATCAATTATGACGTCCGGGCCAGTGGTGAAATGTAAAATTTGTTACTACCGGTTCTGTGGGCATGGCTTGGGGGGTGGTAATGTGACTGGGTGGGTGTGGCCAACTTTTTTTGTTTTTTTAAACTTTTAAAACCATTTTTCCTACAACCTCTTCGGCTGAAGAGATTGTAAAAAAAGAATGGTTTTAAAAGCCTCTGATGATCCCAGGTGAGTTGCCTGATCGGCAGAGGCTTTTTTTTTACTTTTAAAAGTAAAGTACTTTTTACTTTGAAAGTACTTTAAAGTACTTTTTACTTTTAAAAGCATTTTTTCTACAAATTTTTTCAGCCGAAGAGGTTGTAAAAAAAATGCTTTTAAAAGCCTCTGATGATCCCAGCTGCGCCGTGCGATCATCAGAGGCTTTTTTTTTTAACTTTTAAAAGCATTTTTTCAACTGAAGAGGTTGTAGAAAAAGAACCGGACAGAACCGGGAGCAACCCACTACTGGTTCAAATGGTTTGTTTGCTCAGCAGGGTGAGGTCAAAATAAGCAAGATGGCGGCCATCAAAGCCAAACCTGTTGGGCAATAATACTTACAGCCACCAGAATAGCCTTGTTGGGCATACTACTTAGTGTAGTACGATAGCTTTGAAATTAGACAATTATATGTACAAATATAAAGGAACTCATTAAGCTTAGTTGCACACTTGCTTTGCTTTTTGTCCAGATAACACAGAAACTCTGGAAAACTCTATTCTGAGTGGCTTGAACTCAATTTTATGACATGGTTCCAAGCCGAAGAGCAGAAAATACAAGCTTCCTTCAATTCCACCTGAACACAGGTAGTCCTCAACTTACGACCACAGCTGAGCCCAAAATTTCTATTGCTAAACAAGACATTTGTGAAGCCAGTTTTGCCCCATCCTAGAACCTTTCTTGCCACAGTTGTTGAGGGAATCACTGCCGTTGTGAAGCTAGTATAACCCAATGGTTAAGTGAATCTGGCTTCCCTGTTGACTTTGCTTGTCAGAAGGTCGCAAAAGTCAATCACATGACCCCGGGACACTGCAACCGTCATAACTACGAGTCAATTGCCAAGGGTCTGAATTTTGATCACGAGGTCACAGGGATGCTACAACGGTCGTAAGTGTGAAAAATGGTCATAGGTCCCCTTTTTCAGTGCCACTGAACTTCGAATGGTCACTAAATGAACTGTTGGAAGTCAAGGACTACCTGTACACACACACACACACACACAAATTCCCCACCTCCTGGTTTCTGTCCCATCCTGCAAATCCAGGTTAACCTAAGGAGAAATAGGCTGGGTTAGAAAGTCTTTTGGTACCTACTGGATGGTAGACTGCAGGGCACTGCATCATC
Source organism: Ptyas mucosa (assembly GCA_012654045.1). NCBI lineage: Eukaryota > Metazoa > Chordata > Lepidosauria > Squamata > Colubridae > Ptyas > Ptyas mucosa. The sequence goes on from WNWU01000074.1 coordinate 69,586, forward strand.
TGGAGGGAGAGAAATCCAAAGAAACTTGTGTTAACTCCACGTTATTTCTCCTAAGATCCCTAGCCTTGTATTTCCTTGCGCGCTGCCCCCCTTTTCCCCCTTCTGAGTACTTACGGGAAGATTTTGCGGTGGCCCATATCCAGGGTTTGGCATCATATCCTAAAGGATAGGAAGGCAACAGTGTCTGAGTGTCAGCCCTGGAGGCCATCCTTTTCTTCGGATCTTCAGGGCGGCCACACTTGTGGGGAAACTGGGAGTGGGGATTGTATGGAGTACAGAGATAAATAGCCATAATAACATTCCTTTCTTGAGAGTCAAGGACATTCAGCCTGCACCTGGAGTGGCGTGCCTGGGAGGCATCTCCACTTGGGACGGTGCATTGATTGGACCATGTGATGGACATGTGGGTGCAGGGGAAGGGACTTGGGACTTTCTTTTGGGAGTGGGGAAAACCCAGAAGCTTTCAGATTCGGGTTTTCTCAGATGTGCCAATATGACATCTCTAATAAAAGGAAATTCTAACCTCAGAGTCTTCTTTTGTTGGGGGTGTTACTTGGAACCCTGACACTGAGTTAGTGTGGCACATTCACCCAAGGTCAGTTGAAGCCTCTATTAGTGCCTTTCTACCATTTGCTCAACTCGGTTACTTTCAACTTGGATGGGTTCTGGAGAGATGCACGGGCATCTTCTAATCTAAGCCCTTCTTGGAGTTGAGACCACACGACGTAAAGTTGCCAAGTTTGAGAAATTCTGTTTTATGGACCTCTGTAAGGGGGAAGTGCAGGACCTTGGCCCGGGAGAAATTTGCTCCATATGTGCAGTTGCTGGTCCCAGTATCACCCTTGGATGATTATCTTTGCTAGCATACAGGGATGTAAGCCACTCCAGGTCCCAGAGGAGCAGCCATTCTTAGGGGTCACAAAGAGTGATCGTGTTGTGGCCCACCAGTGGCTAGCAGATCTGGCGGCAGACTTGGACAGTGAGGAGGTTGGGGAGGAACAGGGGCCAGTCCTGGAGTCTGGGGAAGGCTCTGAGGAGGGCTCTGCGTCGGAGGCAGAGAGGGGGCCAGGGCCGTCTGACAGTTATCAGCTGCCTTCGGAGTCGGACATCAGTGAGGCAGACGAACAGCTGGAGCCTGTTCCCAGTGGGCGCATGCGCAGAGTTGTCAGACGAAGGGAACAGCTAAAGAACAAGGGTCGACTTGGGAGTAAGGCCACAGGTGGACGATAAATGGCCTCTCCCACAGGGAATAAAAGAGGAGCAAAAGGGGAGGGGAGTTGGCAGGAGACAATTAGTTCATTCCTGCATTCTTGCCAAGTATTGTGGGGTCTGAAAGATACCAGCCTGGCCGCTCTCCGAGCCTGATCAAGGTCGGTCATTGTGAACTGTCTTGAAAGACTGTGGGAGAGGAAAGACTTTGCTGGAGAGGAATTCACTGTCAATTCAATAAAAGGGGTTTATCGGGACGAGGACTCGGCTTCGTGCTGCTGGGGAAGCCGAGGTCAGAACAGATTGGAGGGGAGGAAGAGAATCTGAGATTGAACCAACCCAGAATCAATTCCCAAAGAGAAACCAAGGATCTGACGGTGCTGATTTGTCCATACCAAACTCTTACCATGTTCCCCATCATTTGTCCTCCCATCACGGTCAGAGACTGAAGCTCCAGGTCTCCCTCAGCGCTCACGACCTGCACGCTTGAGGGGGGCATTCTGTGCCCATAGCTACAGAAGGGGTTTCTGTTCACCAGGATCTATTAAGAGGGCAAAGCCAAACGGATCAGGTCTCAATTGGGATCCTTCATTTTCTTGGCAAGAAAAACCTGTTTGCTCTTGCCAGGAACACATCCCACCCCATAGCTAAGCAGAATGGCCACAAAGGGGTTTAAAACCCAAAAGGTGTACGTGTAAAAAGGGGCAAGACTTTATTTCACAAATAAACTTTTCTCCCCCTAGACCAAAATGTTTTCCTTCAGCTACAGGCTGTCTTCATTTAGTGACTGTTTGCAGTTACAACAGGCATGAAATAGTAACTCTGCCACCAATTCTGTATTTACAACCTTCATAGGTCTGTCAAGATGAAGTCTGATCACAAACAGTCACGTTTATACTTAGCAACCACTTCACTTAATGACTAAGTTTGCTGGCTCCAGTTATTGCTGAATGGGGATTACCCAGTGGTGAAATTCAATTTTTTTTACTACCGGTTCTGTGGGCGTGGCTTGGTGGGTGTGGTGTGGCTTGGTGGGCGTGGCTTGGTGGGTGTGGCAAGGGAAGGATACTTCAAAATCCCCATTCCCTCCCCACTCCTGAGGGAAGGATATTGCAAAATCTCCATTCCTACCCCACTTTGGGGCCAGCCAGAGGTGGTATTTGCCAGTTCTCCGAACTACTCAAAATTTCCACCACGGGTTCTGCAGAACCTGTCAGAACCTGTCAGAACCTGCTGGATTTCATCCCTGGGACTACCTGAACATCCCTTAATCCCTATCTGGAAGTTGGAAATACATTCGTGGTTCATTCCAGACAAAGGGTGAATTCTGGAGGGGGGGAGGAAGAAAGAGGCCCCCGCAGTCCCAAAGGAGCCCTCCGTCAGGTGTACCAACCTGGTATCCGACGTCATTGACGATGAAGATGATCTCGAAATGCTCGCCCTTCCGGAAGGGCATCTTGTGAATCTCTTCGTGTCCCCACTTGCCGGACTGAAGCGTGTTGAGCACAGTTTTGTCCCTCCCATCAAAGCGAGGGTTGAAGTGGAAGGGAATGTCAGTCCCCTCATGCTGGCCACAGGAGAAGTTCACCCGGAATCTGGTAGAGAGAAGAAGGAGAAGAAGAAGAAGAAGAAGAAGAAGAAGAAGAAGAAGAAGAAGAAGAAGAAGA
>WNWU01000074.1:72471-119033 GCA_012654045.1 Ptyas mucosa
GAAGAAGAAGAAGAAGAAGAAGAAGAAGAAGAAGAAGAAGAAGAAGAGAGAAGGAAAATTAAGAGAGGTGAGAAACCTCAGAGTAGAGTTCTCCCTCCCCCCTTCTCCTTTGCCATGAAGCTAGATGCCACAGAAAGCCAGTTTTTGCCTGAAGAATCAAGTTCCTAGTCCTCAGGGCTTAGGAACTTCCCTAGGAGTTGGAAGAACCAGGAAGTGGAACTATCTGAAGAATTAAAAAAGGCTTTTTGAGGTCAGAGTGAAAACTTTACCCAAGACCCAGAGTCACATGAGCAGAAAATGTCCATTTGTTTGTGTACAAAATGCATCCATGCCACAGTTTTGGGACAATCTTGGTATCGAATTTGGATTATATAAAGTACCCATAACAAAATAATATTTTCTTATATATATATTATATATTTTTAACAAATATTTTGAGTAAAGTAACTTCTTACCCTTCCCGTGAGACCCCAAAACACAATTACCTCTTGGTATGTTTGGGCACCGTGCCTTGCACATATACCGACATGCCAGGACGGAGCCCGCCAGGGACAGGTTGATGGTAAGGGAGAGTCTGGAAGACAGAAAATGATGAGCCAAACCAGGGACTTTATTGCAAAACACAACTTAAAAAAAAATTCTATTATTTACATATAAGTATATCGAACACAGTGTGACTGTCCTGGCATTTCAAAAGCCATAGAAGCCAAAGTGAACGACAAATAACCAGGGGTGAAATGCTACCAGTTCGGACTAGTTCGGAGAACCGGTAGCGATGGCAGCGCAAGGCTCCACCCAGTGGTGGGATTCAAATAATTTAACAACCGGTTTTCTGCCTTAATGATTTCTTCCAACAACCAGTTCACCAAACTGCTCAGAAAGTTAACAACTGGTTCTCCCGAAGTGGTGCGAACTGGTTGAATCCCACCACTGGCTCCGCCCACCCGCCCAGTCGTCGTTACTTCCTGGTTTTAACCAGGAAGTAACCTGTTTTTTACTCTCTGCGCATGCGCAGAAGGGTTTGCGCCAGAGGGTCCGGCGCAGAGGGTCCAGCACGCACACTTCCCAACTGGTAGGGAAGGTAAGTAGGTTTCACCCCTGCAAATAACATATATACAACTTACGCAGTGCTAGTCTTATACAATTATTTTTGACCAACGTATTCATTCTAATACATATATAATATCTCATTTCAGGTTTACTAAGCCTAATTTTTCCATGTTCTGACTCCCACCTCGTGTTTCCGGCCATTGATAAAATCTATTCCATGTGTCTCTCCTTTGTTTTTTAATTCTAACGTTACTCTATCCATTTCTGCGCATATTAATATCTTCCTTATTATCTCCTTTTCTGAAGGGGTGTTTTCACTTTTCCACTGCTGTGCATACACCGTTCTCACTGCTATTAGGATGTGAAGTATTAAGCTGTAGCCTTCTGTAATAATACCTAATAGAAAGAGTTCTGGCTTGAATTCTATACGTTGTCCGACCATTTTTTCTAGCCACATCTGAATTTGTAACCAAAATCTCCTTGCTTTTTTACAGGTCCACCACATGTGGTAGTATGTGCCTGGTAATAGTTTACATTTCCAACTTTTTGGGGATGTGTTGCTAAACATTTTAGCCAATCTTGCCGGGGGAAGATGCAACCTGTAAAACATTTTATCAACAAAACACAACTTTCGAATCGGACAACCACAACTTGTGCCTTGTATCAGCCTTTCCATGAGGTTCTGAGTCAAATAAAGACCTCCTGGGAAGGTCTCTGCTAAGGATTAATGTCCCCCAATGTGGCAGGGGAAGGAAGGCGTGGAGGAAGCACCAGATCTGCAGCCATAGACCGGTGCTGCTTTATGGGTGCTCAGTGGATTGAGCCAGACTGGCTGGATGCCAGCTTCTTATCAGATCTCTCCATGCACCGGAAGAACCCCTAAGGAAAGGAGAAACATTGCAGGTGCCAAGTGGGTCAGGTTGGTGGGAGCAAGAGTGAGTTTGTTTTTTCCTCTGAAATTCTGGAGCTTTTTGTAGGAGAACGGTGTTTAATCTGCAGGTGGGTGAGAGGAATTGGATTGAAAAGTGGGGAAGAGATTTGAACCCCATTTAGGGCATTTGGCCAATTTATTTTGTGAAATAACGGACAAATATTTTCATTTCTTCCGATAGAAGAGAATCTCTGAAGCTCAGGATTAAACCATGGAGTACTTGGTGGTGTCTGAGCATGGGTGTGTGCTTGCCGACAGCAGAAAGATTGTGTCCCTATAAAAGGGAGTATTAACCTGTGGGAGTTTGGTTTCCTAGTCTGGTCTACTTCGAAGAGCTGACCTCCGTCTTGCAAGTCTGAATGCGCTTCCCCCTCCCTTCCTTAATTTACTAGAGAAGGAGGCAGGGTCTTGTCTCAGGCGGTTTCTCACATTACATTCCTACCCCAAACTCAAATTTCCTTTATCTCACTGTCCCTTTATTTTTCCAAGATAAACCTAAAAAAATACAGAAAAGTGAGAAAAAGACAAAAATATAAAAGGAAGAAAAGCGAACAGTAGAAATAGAAAGACCAAAAGGAAAAAAAAAAGGAAAATAGATGAGAATTCTGGGAGTTGAAGTCCACAAGTCTTAAAGCTGCCAAGTTTGAAGACTTCTGCATTAGAATATCCCACATCCAAGCCATTTTTCAATCAGCAAACCCAGACATCCATCATTTCGTCCATTTTCAGGAAAAAGTCCAAAACGGGATGTCAATTCCGCCATCTTTCTTATCCATCGCTCCAATTTTCAGTATTTCTCCATCCGGGGGTGTATAAACAATTTTGTCGCAAAGATAATAGTGAGGTTAATAAGACCAGGTGGGAGAGACACACTTACCGGGTTATAAACAGGCATGTAGCCAGGTGCTGGGAAGTAAGTCATGCTGATCCTGTTTCGAGGTGCCGGTCCCGATTCAGTGTCCAAATCAGAAGCGAAGCAACCGTATCTATTGCTTTTATAAAACAAGGAAGGAAGGGTGGAGCACAGAGGAGGTGGCACCAGCCCACCTGTCCTGACGAATGAGAGGCCACTGCTCTGGTAGCTCAGCATGTCCCGGACGAGGTAGGCAAGGCTCATGGGCCTTTCCTGTAAAGCCCCCACCCACCCGGTCCCACCTCCCTCAGGGGAGAAGTCTGCAAATTCAGACTTCTCAGGCCAGGACCACGCAGGACAGGACAGTGATGGCTAACCTTTTCCAGACTGAGCGTCACGAATGCGCGCACACGCGTCTGAACCCCCAAAATGCAATGTGCATGCAGCCCCCACGCATGTGCCCTGCCCCCGTGCATGCACGCATGGCCCCCTGCATTCACCCCGTCCCCACGCATGCACGGCAGACCCCAAGACCAGCTGGCCGGCGGGAGGCGTGCACACATGCGCAGCAGAGCTGAAACTGGGGCAACGGCTAGCATGCCATCAGACAGGGCGCTCCGGGCCACCTCTGGCACGCATGCCATAGGTTCACCATCACGGGGATAGGACGATGGGAGTTCTAGTAACAGAAGAGAACCTATGCTGCACGTAACCGAAAGCAGGCCAGAAAGTTGAATGTCGTCTGGATTTGTAAGATTTTATAACTTCCCCGCCCCATCCAGCAGATCGTACAAGGGAAAGGATTCACTGTGTGCTTTCAACTTCAAACCAACTCTGGTTTTATCAGTTGTGCGAACGGCCACAGAGGGTTAAAGGGGGGGGAATCTCTGCTTAGATATAGAGGTTATTGTTCTTCCACTTTTCTTTTCCCAACAACTGTGTCCCACGGACAGAGGGACTGGGGTGTAGCAAGAGGAAGATGTCAGCTCTGCAAGGAAGTCCATTCAAGAAGCACTAATTCTAGCTTTAATTTTGCTACAGTTACGTGGAAGTGTGCCTCCTCCCTTTGCAGGCCAAGAAACTAGGGAGAGTTTCTAATGAGACATCTGCCACCTCACCCCACTCCCCAATGCTTCTGCAGGCTCAATTCCTCTATCTGAGTATTGCCTAACCCTGGGGTCTCCAACCTTGGCAACGTTAAGCCTGGAGGACAAAGCTGGATGGGGAATTCTGAGAGTTGAAGTCCTCCAGGCTCAAAGTTGCCAAGGTTGGAGACCCCTGGATTAGTCTGCAGCCCTTCCTCCTGTCTCCCAGGGGCCAGGTCCACCTTCTTACAGAAGAGCCATGCCAAGGCAATGGTCAGTGAAGAGGGGGCTTGAGCCCCACCGCAGGAAGTCACGTGGAAAGCATCTCAGAGAAACCCCACCTAGTTCACCAAAGGGAGGGCGAAGCTAATTCAGACGCGCAAGATTCCACTTGCGCCTTTTGTTAAAGATATAATTTTATTAAATATGAGGAGCATTGTGATTTCTTCCTTCGATCTAGACTTCCTTCTTGGATTCCATCCCAGCTTTCCCACCAACTGTAAGGCAACCGAGGGCTTTTAGTCTAGGCTCAACGAGAGGTCATGGTTGTCCCCAAAGGTTTACTGGGAGTCGTGGGTTTTCTGGAACGCTGATAGGTGCTTTTTCCAGGAGGCAACTGGACTTTCATGTTTTTTTTTTCTTTTGAAGGGACACAGGGCAGAGAACATCCTGCAGCCACTCAGGTGGCCCTAAGGACACCGATCAACCTCCAAGTGGCCTCAACGACTCTCTAAAAAGGGATGCAAAGGACCAGCTGTCTGCAAGGAGTAGAAATCCTTCCGTTCCCCACCATCCAGTCAGAGCCGAAGAAGCTTCTGGGATGAGAAGCGAAACATCTTCAAAATCAAAAGCCAAGACAGTCCAGTTGCCTCCTGAAAAAGCACCTCTGGGACAACCGTGACCTGGATGACTTTGAGAATCTCTACACACTTTCTGGAGATTTCTTCCTGAGCTTTACCAAGTGCCATTTGGTAGGCACTGAAAAGGGAGGCGTGCGTTGCAAACACCTGAGCTCTACCGGCTTGGTTCGATCAGCAGGAAGTCAGCCCCATAAAAACCTCTTTTAACTGGGGCATCGGTTAGGGTTAACGGGTGTCTTGGGCGGTCTGCAGAGGCCGAGGCAGGGCGCGGCACTGGAAGGCGCGGTCAGCAAATAACTTTGTAGGGTTTAAGAGAGTGGGTGGGGATGGGTGGGATATTCCTGACTTAACAAGCTGAGAGTTTTATGGAACGTAACTTGGGAGACAAGAGGGCTGGGCAGCTCGGTGAATTGGAAGAGAGGGCAGGATGCTGCTGGGGCAGAGAAGCGAAGCCATAAAAAGATACTACGGAGACTGTAACTACGCCCTGCCAGTTAGACACAGAGATGGGACTCTGGCCCATCTCTGTGTCCAGATGGCAGGAGGAGGATGGGGCAAGATGGAAGAGGATATAGCAGGCAGTAGCCTCTGAAAGTTGGACCCTAAGGAAGGCTGAGAAGGCCAAAGAATGGAGGCCTTTGAACTCTGGTGCTGGAGAAGATTCCTGCGAGTCCCTTGGACTGCAAGGCCATCCAACCGGTCAGTCCTAGAGGAGATCAACCCTGACTGCTCTTTAGAAGGCCAGATCCTGAAGAGGAAACTCAAATACTTTGGCCACCTCATGAGAAGGAAGGACTCCCTGGAGAAGAGCCTCATGCTGGGAAAGATTGAGAGCAAAGGAAGAAGGGGACGGCAGAGAAGGCGGTGGCTGGATGGAGTCCCTGAAGCAGTCGGCGTGAACTTCAATGCACTCCAGAGGATGGTAGAGGACAGGAAGGCCTGGAGGAACGTTGTCCATGGGGTCGCAATGGGTCAGACACAACTTCGCAACTAACAAAAAGCCTCTGTCCACATCCAGCTACAAAGCACTTAATTTCTCAAATGCACCCAGATTTCTCTTAAACTAAACAACACGATCATTAAACTCCTGCCGGCTTTTACTCTATTCTTACAATCACAATTGTGCCCCCATAGGCCTGGGCTCCATTCCTAAAGTTAGCCCCAAGCCCAAAAACCCCGTATTTTCCTCCTGCTCTCTAATAAAGCTGCAGCAGCGGATAAATGATGATAAATTAGAATCGCTTTATTTGTAGGAGGAAATATGTATTAGCCTACAGCAATAAAGAAATAAATTCAGAAGTTGTGGGAGCTTCATCCCTGGAAGCTTTCAAGAAGAGACCGGACTGCCATCCGTCAGAAATGGTGTAGGGTCTCCTGCTTGGGCAGGGGGTTGGATTGGATGACCTACAAGGTCCCTTCTATCTGTTCAAATAAAATAGCCCGACAAAAAAAACCTGCCGTGGAATAAAATATGCGAGTCGGAAAAGGTACTGCTGGTCTCCTGATTTTTGAGAATCAACTCTGCAAAAACTCCTGCTTGTAAATAAAATTTATAGTTTACAATTTAAAATAAACATTTACATGCTTTCTAATAAAAAAACATGCTAACCACGTTCCTCTGGAGTTGTTTTTTTTTTTAACTGCCTGCAATAAAATACAAGAAAGTTTCCCATTACTTTCCTCTTTTCCGGCTGACTTTCCATCCCCTTGTAAAATTCATAACCAAATCCTTAAAAGGAAAAAATAAGGTTTGCCTTTTTTTTTTTTTTTTTGGAAACGGCTGCTGATATAAGAACAATAACAAAATAAAAAGCCAAAACAGGCCACGCCGTACAATGAAAACAGGATTTAATCCTTTTTTTAAAAAATCAGCTTTTTCGGCATCTACATTCATATATGCTCCTCTGCTGCTAACCTGCATGCTTGGGAAAATGCCTCCCCTCCCCGTTTCAGGGGGGGGGGGGGGCTTTCGCTTCACAGCACCCCCAAAAGAAATCGGCAGGTGAGCCAGAAGGGAAGAGGCAGGTGGTGCGTGATTCAAAGGCACTGTTGTCTTGCTTGTGTCTGGGCTCGGCCTCTGCAAAGCCACCGTTTGTGACCCCCTTCCTTCAGGACAGGTTGTCACCTAGAGTTTGGAATAGACCACCTCCTTGGGGGACTTCTTCTCCATCACAGCTTGGGCGGACTTGATGATGTCCTCCGTTTGAAGCATGCTCATATTCCAGGCGGCCTGGAGGAGAAGACGGGCAGGAGTTGGGAGAAAGTTAGAGAAAGTGAGTTAGAGCAGGGGATCTCCAACCTTGGCCACTTTAAGACTTGTGGACTTCAACTCCCAGAATTCCTCAGCCAGCAAAGCTCCACACCTTGAAAGGAACGAGAGGCAGAGTCTGTTTTCCACCTTCCTATCCCATCTTTCTCCCACCACAGCTACATAAAGCGAAGGAGGGGCCAGGCTCCTGTCTCAGGGCCCACCCAGCCCGGCTTCAAGGAAGGTCCTGCATCACCTGTCCTCTGGCCACTCCCAGCGACTCAGGTGTGGCGACAGTCCGGAAGAAGGCTCAATAGTCCATAATGCTGCAGCATCAAAAGGGCCTGAGATGCAGGGCATTCGCCTTTTTGAAAAGCCGAGATCCATGACTAGGTAGGGAGGGTATCTAAGACAGGGGTTCTCCAACCTTGGCCACTTTAAGACGTGTGGACTTCAACTCCCAGAATTCCTCAGCCAGCAAAGCTTCGCTGGCTGAGGAATTCTGGGAGTTGAAGTCCACACGTCTTAAAGCTGCAAGTTTGAAGACCTCTGGTCTAAATTATATATTAGGCCGAAACCTAATCACTTATCACGAGTTGGGACCGTTTCTAAAGCAGGGGTCTCCAATCTTGGCCATAGGAATAGGAACAGGAATGGAAAATAGAATACTCCAACACTGAAAGTTTTTAAGAAGAGTCTAGACAGCCATTTGTCCAAAATGGTAATAAGGCTTCCTACCTGAGCAGGGGGTTGGACTAGAAGACCTCCGAGGTCCCTTCCAACTCTGTTCTTCTGTTCACCACTATCTGGCCCAAACATCCAACAAGACCTTCCAATATGCAGACCCAGAAGTTGCACGTATAAAGAAGAGTCACCAACTCACCATGTATTTCAGGCTATCGGGCACCGAATGGTCTCGGGCGTAAATGAGGTTCATTTTTGTCCCTTGCACCGCGATGGGGCTCTTGCTGGCAATTTCAGTGGCCAAATCAAAGGCGCTCTGCAGCATTGTCTCGTGATCTCGGAAGACACGGCTGGGAAAAGAAGCCAGAGAAATTTCGGAGATTTTTGGTAGATTCCTCCAGCCCAAGCCTTGGATTCGAGGGAATGTGCTAATAAACTATAAAGGCTGCATTAGGCGCCGGCCAAATCCTCCTTTTCTTTTTTCAGTCCAAGGGAAGATGGGAGAAAAACCTTACAATCTTGCTCAACAATCTACTTTAGCTCATGGTTTCTCAAACTTAGCAACTTTTAAAAGGGGTGGACTTCAACTCCCAGAATTTCCCAGCCAGCAAAGCTCATAGAATTAATATACTTCCCCCTGGTTGCAGATGTTTCAGAAGAAGATGGCCTTCAATCAACCTTGCCTGGTCTTGAAAGCTAAGCCTGCTTAGTTCCTGGATGAAAAAAAACTCAGCCAGGAAATCTTCTACAGAAAAGATGGGAAATACCAGACAATCGTGGGAGAATGAAAAGCGCAGAGTTCTGAGGATGCCTCCATGAAAACATCTGGATTGAGCTCAATGGGAGGGGGTGGGGATCTGTTTTGGCCTGCCAGTGGCCAGCAGAGCTGGCTGCAGACTTGGACAGTGAGGAGGCTGGGGAGGAACAGGGGCCAGTCCTGGAGTCTGGGGAAGGCTCTGTGGAGGGCTCTGTGTCGGAGGCAGAGAGGGGGCCAGGGCCGTCTAACAGTTAACAGCTGCCTTTGGAGTCAGATATCAGTGAGGTAGACAAACAGCTGGAGCCTGTTCCCAGTGGGCGTATGCACAGAGTTGCCAGATGAAGGGAACAGCTAAAGAACAAGGGTCAACTTGGGAGTAAGGCCACAGGTGGACGATAAATGGCCTCTCCCACAGGGAATAAAAGGGGAGGGAAAGGAGAGTGGAGTTGGCAGGAGACAATTAGTTCATTTCATTAGTGTGAAGATCTGTTCGTGACTCTCAAGAGACTCCTTGCCAAGTATTTTCTTCTACAGCATTGCCTTTGGAAGATATCGGCCTGGCAGCTCTCTGTCAGAATATTCATGACTGGGAAGACATGGTAACAAGATCAGCCAATGAATAGGCATAGCAACTAAGGCAGCCAATTGGGAGCTGAGACAGACTGGAGACAGGGCGTGTCTTAGTCTGCAGCTTCTGAATCTGTAAAGAGAAACTGAAACCAGTGTGTGTGAACTTGTCTGCTGATGTGAGCTGAAATGAAACTGTGAATCTGCTGTTGGTATTGTACATTTACTTCATGTATTATTGTGAATATAAAGAGGTTAGTGAATCCTGCCGCATCAGTCTGCCCGTGTGTGCTTTCTGGATTTGATTTTGCAAGAAACTCTGACATTCTCCAAGCCTGATAAGGTCTGTGGTTGTAAATTCACCCTCAAAAGACTGTTTGCCGGGACTTTGCTGGATGTGAATGAGAGGAATTCACATTCGCTTAATAAAAAGGGGGTTTTGTCGGGACAAGGAGCCTGCTTCGTGCTTTTGAGATGCCAAGGTCACAACAGGATCTTTTGCAATTGGGCAAGGAAGACTCAGATAATATTTAGGGTTTCAGGTTTTTTAAAGATGGGGGCTAACCCATTTCATTCTATCTGAGAAGATACTTTCCAGTTTCCTGCCTCAACGAGATGGGAAATCAGGGAGCCAATTTTGACAAGGGGGCTCTGGATGGAAATCACAAGACTAAGAAACGGACTCGGCTTCAAGGCAGACCCACCTGACAAGACCGCAGCTCTCCGCTTCCGGAGCCATCAGCTTTCTGGCAGTGAAAGCCAGCTCATTCACTAGGCTGGAAAGAGAACATCAACAGGGGGTTAAGAGAGACCTCAGCCACGCCTAACACAGAAAGAACCGGAGAACAAAAACGGAACACGGTTACTATCTATGTTGACAGCAGCAAGACTATTGAATGCACAAAAAATGGAAGGACACTTCGATTCCTAACATGGACAAATGATTGCAGAAGTTGATGAGAGTTGGCTGAAATGGCAAAATTGACTACCGTACTTTTTGGAGTATAAGACACGCTTTTTTCTCCCCTAAAAGAGGGTGGAAATGTTGGTGCATCTTATATACCGAATACAGCCATTTTTTGCCTCCCGAAACCCCACCCCATGCGTCCTGTTTTCACCAAAAACAGACCCGTTTTTCTGACAAACAGGATATGCAGAGGGTTTGAGACGCCTGCAGAGTGCTCCTGGGGGCTGGGGAGGGCAGAAACACAACACGTAGGGGGTCCGGGAGGCCAAAAACGGGACACGGAGAGGGTTTGGGAGGCCTGCAGAGTGCTCCTGGGAGCCGGGGAGGGCAAAACCTTTTTTTTTTTTCTTGTTTCAAAATCTTGGTGCATCTTATATTCCGGTGCGTCTTAATAGTTGGAAAAATATGGTACTTTGCTTAAAGAAAAGAATGTAAGTACTTTTGTTTCCACATGGAGACCGTTTCTGAACTTCGTGTTTGATGTGGGAAAGAACGAAACTTTTGATTTTGGGTTTTACCGATTAGACTGAAAGATCTTTATAGAAATGGCTTGTTCCAAGGGTGAAATGCTCCTGGTTTGGACCGGATCACCTGATCCGGTAGCGATGGAGGCGGGTGGTAGCAAAAATCCCTGCCACCGCCCCCACCCCCATGTCCAGCTGAGCTTAATCTCTCCCCTCTTTGTAAGAAAATTTTAAATTTTAATTTCATAATCCAAATTTTTAGATTCGGGATTTATACATTTTAAAAAACGGATTTTGAATTGTTGGGGCAATTATTTAATTCAGTTTTAATTGGTTTTTTAAATTTTGTATCTATGTCTTTTATCTTTGCCTGTTCACCACCCTGAGTCCCCTCGGGGAGAAGGGTGGTATATAAATCTAATAAAAAGTAAAAAAGTAAAAAGTAAAGCTGCACAATCATCAGAAGCTTTTTTTTTTACTTTTAAATGCATTTTTTCGGCCGAAAAGGTTGTAGAAAAAATGCTTTTAAAAGTAAAAAAAAAGCCTCTGATGATCTTGCGGCTCAGCTGGGCATTGGGGGGGGGAGCAGGGATTTTTGCTATCGGTTCTCTGAACCACCCGCCTCCATCGCTACCGGATTGGGCGATCCGGTCCAAACCGGGAGCATTTCATCCCTGGGCTGGATATTCCTGACTCCTTTAAACCAGAGAAAAATTCCAATGGTCACTTTCCAAAGTAGGGGAAGCCGCGGTTCCTGTCGTGCAAAACCCGGAAGAGAGCCGAGATGACAGGAAGCGAAGGCCTCACCTCCGATTTCCAATGATCCGTGGCAAACGCTGCAATGTGCCAACGTCGGCGGCCAGCCCGATATCCACTTCCTGAAGAAAGGAGACACAAGGAGAAGGTCGTTCATCCACTGAGGTTTTACTCCAAAGGGGTGATATGGGCACGGAGATATCCTGACACCCACCCCAGGCCTTATAATACTCGGGTGGCCCCTTGCAATGCCGGCCCACTGAAGGAGAAATTTTTTCCACTGGTATAAATCTGTATCTGGCAAGCCTATGGCCTGGAATAAACATACGTGTATTTATGCATGTGTTTGTGTGCTAAGAGACCGAGGAAGGGCACTGAAAAAAGGGACTTATGACACATTGAGCTGCAGTGGCGCAGTGGTTAGAGTGCAGTACTGCAGGCTACTTCTGCTGACTGCCTGCAATCTGGCAGTTCAAATCTCACCAGGCTCCAGGTTGACTCAGCTTTCCGTCCTTCCAAGGTGGGTCAAATGAGGACCCAGATTGTTGGGGGCAAGAGGCTGACTCGGTAAATCGCTTAGAGAGGGCTGCAAAGCCCTGTGGAGTGGTATATAAGTCTAAGGGCTACAGCTATTACTCCTCCTTTTCCCCTTCCTTCCTTCCTTCCTTCCATCCATCCATCGATCCATGGTGCAAAGTGGTTAGAATGCAGTATTGCAGGCACTCTACCCACTGCCAGCAGTTCAATCTTGACCAGCTCAACGTTGGACTCAGCCTTCCATCCTTCCAAAGTGGGTCAAATGAGGACCCAAATTGTTGGGGGCAAGAGGCTGACTCTGTAAACCACTTAGAGAGGGCTGTAAAGCACTGTGAAGCGGTATAGAAGTGCTATTGCTATTTTTCACACTTGCAACCTTGGCCACATCCCCACGGTCATCAGAGTTCAGATGCTTGGCAACTGGTTCATACTTACGACCGTCGCTGTGTCCCCAAGGTCACGTAACCCCCTTTTGCGACCTTCTGATGAGCAAAGTCCACGGGGAATCCAGATTCCCTTAACCCCCCAGGTGACTAACTTATCGACCGCAGTGATGATTCACTTAACAACTGCAGCAAGGAAAGTCGTAAAATGGAACAAAACTCGCTTAAACAAATATCTCACTTTAACAATGGAAATTTTGGGCTCAATCGTGGTCCTAAGTTGAGGACTGCCTGCGTAGCTGTGCCTTTGTTAGCATCATTGGTGTTTATCAAGTAGACATTTTGACCCACCTTCACCTGGAACCAAGCGTCTTGCGTGCAGTAGCGAATATCGCAGGCCGAAACGAGATCCACACCTTGAAAGGAACGAGAGCCACAGTCTGTTTTCCACCTTCCTATCCCATCTTTCTCCCACCACAGCTACATAAAGCGAAGGAGGGGCCAGGCTCCTGTCTCAGGGCCCATCCAGCCCGGCTTCAAGGAAGGTCCTGCATCACCTGTCCTCTGGCCACTCCCAGCGACTCAGGTGTGGCAACAGCCCGGAAGAAGACTCAATAGCCCATAATGCTACAGCATCAAAAGGGCCTGAGATGCAGGGCATTCGCCTTTTTGAAAAGCCGAGATCCATGACTAGGTAGGGGGGGTATCTAAGACAGGGGTCTCCAACCTTGGCCATTTTAAGACTTGTGGACTTCAACTCCCAGAATTCCTCAGCCAGCTTTGCTGATATTATTATTAAGATATTAATTAATATTAAGATATTAATATTATGGTATTAATGCTACAGATGAGAATTCACGTATATTACTGCTAATGAATTTTGGATATTGGTTGATGTGATAGATTGATAACTTTGAATTGTGGATTGATATAAGTACTCAAAAATTACAAGTTATTGGTCCCAGTGTGTTAAGACAGTGTATAATAGATATAGAAATAAGAAGATAGATCTGGTGATAAATAGGAAAGGAATAAATTAAGAAATAGTTAGGGAGTACTGGAGGGAAGCAAGAGGATTATAAATAAGTGGGGAGGTTGGTTTAAGTTGGCTGTAGAGATGACAAGTATACCGAACTTAAACGAGGATCAGCACTGGAAGAAGACAGGTAGCCCAAACTACGACAATAAAGTCCACAAGTCTTAAAGTTGCCAAGGTTGGAGACCCCTGATCTAAGAGACGACGTTTCTTTCTTCCATGAGCAGGGGGGGAAAATGCATCTCAAAAACCAACATCATTGGTTGCGTCAGCCAGGAGACCAAAAAAAACCAAACCCCCTTTTCCTTCCAGAATTCCATTTTCACTCATAGATTAAATGAGAGCAGAATTCCAGCCAGGCTGACACCAAAAACCACACAAGCACTCCTAGTGTTGGCCAGGCCAAGTCTTTAAAAATTTCCAAGGTTAAGAAACACCGAGTTATGCCAGCCAGTTTAATCGAAACGACTTGTACCCTTATGCAAAGCAAGATCCTACTGTTTAGCTCCTGTCGTTCAAATGGTGCGGAATCTGGAGTTCGGCCGTTTCCGCGGCCCACCCATGCCACCAATTCCAGGAACCGAAGCCACAGGCTCAGATACGCGCGACTTATGGGGCTCACCTCCTCCGATGCAGGCCCCGTGAACGGCTGCAATGATGGGTTTGGGACACTGAAAAGCAGAGACGTCATTAAGTGCGGGTGGGAGCAGTTTTCTGGCACACCTGCCCAACCCCAGTCCCTCAACCCGGGCACCTTCTCCAGGACCGTGAAGGACTCTTGGTAATCTCGGATCTTCTTGCGGACATTCCAAGCCTTCCGAGCCACGTCATCGCCTTCTGCCATCAGAAAAACACTGCCCATCTCCATGAGGTCGATGCCTGCGGAAGGGAGAACATGGATGGAGAACAATAGGGATGGCTCTGGCCCTTTAGCTCAGTCACTGAACACCTGCCCATTCACTCTAAGCCAGGGGTCTCCAACCTTGGCAACTTTAAGCCTGGTGGACTTCAACTCCCAGAATTCCCCAGCCAGCTTTGCTGCTGGCTGGCCCCTCCCACCCCGCCCCTCTGAGAAGTCTCCATGCAGCCCGTTTTGGATGCAGGTAAATGCAAGGCGCACACGGAGGCTCAGGGAGGGCGAAAAACGGGCCTACCGGAAGTTTGGGAAAGCTGGAAATGAGCCCGTTCCCAGCCTCTAGAGGACCTCCAGAGCCTGGGGAGGTTGTTTCACTTCCCGGAGGCTCGAGGAAAGCCTCTAGGCTAGATTTTCCTGACCTAAGGAGGAGAAGGAACCTCTCGGCCGTAATGCCCCCGTTCTCCTTACCTGAAGTGAACATTTTCCCAGCGCCCGAGATCACCACTGCGCGGCATTCAGAGTCCTGGCCAATCGTGTTGAAGCATTCGACCATCTCTCTATGACAAGAGAAGACCACATGGGACGGAGAACTTTGGAGACCTGATCTGCCAGGCGGCTGGCTTTAGATTTTTCCCCAATTCAGGCAGTCCTTGACTTACGGCCACAAGCGAGCCCAACATTTCTGTTGCTGAGCGAAGAAATCTGTTGCGTTTTGTCCCGTTGTACGACTTTTGTTAAGGGAATCGGCACACTTGTAAAATTAGTAGCCCTGTTGTTAAGTGAATCTGGCTTCTTCATTGATTTTAAAGGTCACAAAAAGGGGATCACGAGAGGTTTCAGGTTTATTTAATTTGTATACCGCCCTATCTCCCGAGGGACTCAGGGCGGTGAACAGCCATATAGTAAAACAATGTGCATACCAAATTTAAAACAAATTAAAATCCGATTAAATAATTTGGCCTTAATATTTAAAACCCTAATAATTTAAAACAAATTTAAAATTTAAAATTAACATGATTATTAAAAGAGGAGAATTAGGCCAGGGGGTCTTTTCACACTGATGACCGTTGCAGTCCCCGCATGATCACGTGATTTACACTTGGATGCTTGACTAATTCGTACGACGGATTCATATTTATGACAGTTGCAGCGTCCCGGGGTCACGTGACCAATTTTTGCAACCTTCTGATAAGCAAAGTCGATGGGGAAGCCAGATTCCCTTTTTATAAGAAAATTTTAAATTGTATAATCCAAATTTTTAGATCTGGGATCTATATATTTTTTTAAAAAATGGGTTTGAATTGTTGGGCAATTGTTTAATTTGGTTT
The DNA here is from genome assembly GCA_012654045.1 of Ptyas mucosa. Lineage (NCBI taxonomy): Eukaryota > Metazoa > Chordata > Lepidosauria > Squamata > Colubridae > Ptyas > Ptyas mucosa. Next base: position 87,834 of record WNWU01000074.1, read on the forward strand.
TAATTCGTTTTTAAATTTTGTATTTATGTTTTTTATCTCTGCCTGTTCACCGCCCTGAGTCCCCTCGGGGAGAAGGGCGGTATATAAATCAGATAAACGATAAACGATAAACGACCACCTGTACCTCGTTTTCAGTTTGGCTACTTAGAGGACGATAAGGATTTCAGGTTAAAAGTCAGGGCGGATGTCTCCCAGGCTTCTCCCGCCGTGCTTCCTGGACCTCCCCCGGTCCTACGACTTCCATCAGTGGCGCAAAAAAAAATCTGATTTCCCGTTACCTCCAAAAGGCGGTATTCATGGCGTTCCTTTTCTCGGGGCGGTTGAGCTCCACGTGCAGCACTTTCTCGCGGACTCGTTCCAACTTCAAGGTCTCGTAGGTGGGCAAGGAATTGGACTGTGGCTGCGACGATTGCTGCTGCTGCTGTGGCTTTGAGGCCATGATCCTGAAGCCGCGGCAGGAAGCAGGATGAATGGAGAGATCTGGGAGGAGGGAAAAAAATGGACGGTGAGCAGCAGAGGGCCAAGCTTCCTCCTGAAAGGAAGGTCCTCGGAGGAAAGTCACCTGCACTCAGGTGTAAACTCCACGCGTGCAGGTAGAACAGTGGGTTTTGGCTGCCCAATTAACTAGTGTCATCTAGCGCAGAGGTCTCCAACCTTGGCAACTTTAAGACTTGTGGACTTCAACTCACAGAATTCCTCAGCCAGCTTTGAGAGTTGAAGTCCACAAGTCTTAAAGTTGCCAAGGTTGGAGACCCCTGTCCTAAAACAAAAGCATTGGAAGGGACAGCACACAAAAGTCCATAGACAAAGCACAACTTGGTGGCTGGCTCAGGAATTCTGGGAGGTGAAGTCCACAGGTCACAAAAGGGCCGTGGTTCCCCCAACCCCTGATTTAGTGGGACCTCTGAAAAGGCCTTGCCCCAGAGATCCAGAGGGCTCAAACCCTCAGGTCCTTCAGGAAGAGACTTGGCTCTCCTCACAGGCTCTGGGTCAGGATGATGGTTGAGCTTCGAATGGATGGATGGATGTTTCGTTGATATATTTTTCCTTGGGAGGCTCCTGGCTTCTTTTCTATTACTGGATTATTCACCACCTGGAATAATTAAAACTTAGGCAACCTCTAAAATCTCTGTTTCTCAACCTTGGCAACTTTGAAGATCGCCAAAGTTGAGAAACACCGATTTAGAGGTTTGGCATCATCTAGCTGCCAAAGATGAAAAGCAGGGCTCTCTAACTGTATAACAAACCAACAAACTAACTCCCCGATGAGTCCAGTGGGGCTGAAACTCTGAAGTGTGGGAGGCCTGACTTACGTCGTGGTCATATGAAGACCCCTCCCTGCCCCCAAGCCTTGGTTCTACCCAGGCCCTTCTCTCCCCCCACCCCACCCCACCCCACCCCTGCTCAGCCAAAAAAGCTCCCTGGGAGATTTCAAGAATCCCAAAGCCATGGCTCCTCTCAACAGGAGCACAAGGGACCTACACACAGGGAGTCCTCGACTTATGACCACAACTGAGCCCAACATTTCTGTTAAGTGAATTTTGCTAAGTGAAACACTCGTGAAGTGAATTTTTGCCCCATTTTGTGACTTTTTTTGCCACCGCTGTTCAGTGAATCCCTGCAGCTGTTAAATGAGTCACACGATTGTTAAACGAATCTGGTTCCCCCCGCCCCCCACCCCGGTTGACTTTGCTTATCAGAAGGTCGCAAAAGGGGGGGGGGTCATGGGACCCCAGGACACTGCGACCATCATAAATACGAGCCAGTTGCCAAGCCTCTGAATTTGGACCGCGTGACCACAGGGATGCTACAATTTTTCAATTTCAATTTCAAATCTTTATGTACAACATATGTAGAATGAGATTGGTTGAGCTCCCTCAGTGCACCCCCCCAACACAGTGAAGACAGAAAATCCCTAACCCAATAAATCATATTAACAAGACACCCACTCCTATTGCACCAGTGTGAACATGTTACACATTGCGCCAGCCCTGCAGTCCATCATACTACATAGTTATGTTGTTATTTCTCATTCAGGATTATGGGCGTCAGTGGGAAAAATGGCCATAAGTCATTTATTCAGCGATGTTGTAACTTTGAACGGACACCAAATGAACTGTTGTAAGTCGAGGATTACCTGTACCTTCCTGCTCCTTAAGACACCCCTCCTTTTCCTTCTAGTGGCTAGATTCTACCTCCAATGAGGGAAAACTGAATTGCTGTGGCCGGGACACCCCAAAGGAGAGAAGGTCCAACTTGTAGAGCCTTAGAAACCAAAGAACTCTCCAGCCCAACTCCAAAGTTCCTGCACAAGAGATCAGTTTGCAACCTCGCTGAAAAGGGGGTGGGGGGCTTTTCTTTGCAGAATAACCGGAGTTTCTGGCAAAGGAGGAGATCCCAGGGAAGGGAGGTCCCTGACCGCTCTTAAGTCCACCCACTCGCCTTCCCCGCCTCCCTCCCTTCGCAGGTCCAAAGGTGGCACTTTTTCCTGGGAAAATATCTTGCCTGTCCTGTCCTGTTTTTGCAATTCCACTACAGTCAGGTGACGGTTTATCTTTTTGCCTGTGGTGGAATTGCAAACTGCTCAGCCTGATCCTAAAAGGAAAAGAGTTGCAGGTTGCATGCACCGTAGGCAAAAAAAAAAAGATGGAGGTGGGAAGAGCAGGACAGGGCAGGAGTGAAAGGAGCAAGCAGAGAAAACAGGACGGGGCAGAAAGGGGCATGGGGGGGGGGGGTTGTCAGCTCCAAAAAGGCTGCAAATCCAGAGGAGTTAAAACCGCAAGGTCAAGTGGTCCTCAATTTACGACCACAACTGAGCCCAACATTTTTTTTAAAAAATGATTTATATGCCGCCCTTCTCCGGAGACTCAGGGCGGCTTCCAATGCGTTAAGCAATAAGCAATTTCCATTGCTAAGCGAGGCATTTGTTAAGAGTGAGTTTTGCCCCATTTTACAAGGCACCGTCGTTAAGCCGAATCCATGAAGTTATTCAATTAGTCCCACGGTCGTTGGAAGTGAATCCGGCTTCCTTCCTTCGACTTGGCTTGTCCGAAAGTCGCAAAAAGGGGAGAATCACATCTCACACACACACACACACACACACACACACACACACACAGGGACGCTGCAACCGTTGTAAATAGGAATCGGTGGCCAAGTGTCTGAATGTTGACCCTGGGGATGCCGCAACGGTCATAAGTGCCTTATAAGAGCCTTGGTGGCGCAGCAGATTAAAGTGCTGTTAAGTAACACCAGCTGCCTGCAATTACTGCGAGTTCAAATCTCACCAGGCTCAAGGTTGACTCAGCCTTCCATCCTTCCGAGGTAGGTAAAATGAGGACCTGGATTGTGGGGGGCCATAAGCTGACTTTGTATAAAAAAGAACACCGCTTGGGGGGGTGGGCCAAAAGCCCTACTAAGCAGGTATATACAAAAGTATGAAGGCTATTGCTTAACGCATTGCAAGCCACCCTGAGTCTCCGGAGAAGAGCGGCATATAAATCGAACCAATAAATAAATAAGTCTTTAAAATGGCCATGTCCCTTTTTTCCTCAGTGCCATGGTGCTGGAAAACGGTCACTAAACGAAGTGCTGTAAATCGAGGACTACCTGGAGATGAGTTTGTGGGTGATTCAAAGACACCTGCTGGGGATTTGGGGGGAGGGGGAAGAGAATGAGCAAGCCAACATGGCTTGCAAAGAAGGCAAGGAATCGTGTGGACGCCCCCCCCTCTTCCCACTGCCCCCCTCCAGAAACTGAAGGGCTGCGAGGCGGGGGGGGCATCTGCATCCCCCCCCAATTCCTGGGAAGCTGTGCAGGGGCCCCTCCAGGGCAAGCTCGCTTCTCCCCAGCCGGCTGAGGATGATGGGCACTGAGGTCCAAGGCCTTGGAAGGCTGAGCTGGGGTTGGGGGGGGGGAGGGGGGGAGGGAGGGGGGGGGGGGTCAGCAAGAGAAGCAGGGGGGCAATGGGACCCCGGGGGAGGAGCAGGGGCTGGAAGCGGAGGGAGGGACCGGGGAGAGGAAAGAGACAGCCCACTCACGCCTCCGAAGCAGCCCCCCGAGGACCCCCGACGCCGCCACCGCCATGGCTCTCCGCTCTCCTACAGCAGGCAAGGGCGAAGGGGCGGACGTACCAGTGAGTGGCTGAGCTAGACGGGCTCCGTTTTTCTCTCCGCCGCCTCTCCGGAAGGAGGCGCCGCTTCCTCACTCCGCCTCTGTAGCCGGACAGCTAAAGCACCGCCCTCCCTCGGCCGCCCTCTTGTGGCCGAAATGGGAAAACAAGAATTGACGTGCGGGCCACCGCAGACTTGTCAAGCGTGATTAGCAGAGAGGCTGCTGGGAGTTGTAGTCCCATCTCCAAAAAGAGACCTCACCTATCCCATGAACGGCAAGCAATTTTAAGGCGTGTGGTCTTCAACTCCCAGAATTCCCTAGCCCAGAATTATTTTATCTAAAAATGGCTTAAATCTAACCCAACACTGGAAGCTCCATGGAGGCAAAAGAGGGAGAACCCCTGGTCTTCCCTTGTAGAAAAGGCCTTTCGGTAAAACCTCCGTCCGGAAAAAATGTTGACAAAAAGTCAAGAGCACAATCACATCCCTTCCTATTTGGAAGCATTTCTACCTTCTCTCCCCCCCACCTTTGGCATGAGTACTGGCAGCTCTCAGCCATTCAGGAGTTTGCAATTTCCAAAATGTTTTAAATTCTGGTGTTGCAGGAAGCCAACGTTGGATATATATTTTTTAAAATTAAAGGTAGCAAAGATGTCTTAAATTCTGTAGAGATTCTCTGTCATCTGGATCACGGTTTGTCTCAAAGGTGCTTTTTTCAGGAGGCAACTGGACTTCTTCTTTTTTTCTTTTGAAGACCTTTCACTTCTCATCCAAGAAGCTTCTTCCGTCTGACAGGATAGACCTGACCTTAATCCTTTCCTGTCAGAGCGGGAGAAGCTTCTTGGATGAGAAGCGAAACGTCTTCAAAAAAGAAAAAACAAGTAAGTCCAATTGCCTCCTGAAAAAAGCACTTTTGGGACTTGGCCTTTAATGTTCTTAGAAACCTAGGAAAGCTAAAACTAAGCATGAAGGCTGTTGAACACTGTATTGCATAGTGTGGCACAGATTTAGTAATATCTCCCTGCTCCATTCTTTAAATTATAAAGCCTCCCAAGCAGACAATAAAGCAAGGAAAAAGAATAAAAGGTTTGCATAAAACAACAGTTAAATGGTACCCCCCCTCCTTTTTTAAATTTAGCCTGGCCTTTCCATGGAAACAAGGTAAAGAGACACCCAGACCAACTGAATTCCCTTCACAAAAAAATAAAAATAAAAAAAGACCTTCGACGTACCTCTTCGACAAAAACTTCTCCAGGCGTTATCAGGTTCAGTTTGTACAACAATTTATTTTCCAAACAGCTTTATTAAATGTGCCAACTAGCACAGGCAGCACACATTGTATGAATGGGGTGGGGGTGGGGAAACATATCACAGGTACCATCGTTTTAAAATTCGATGTCATCAGAACGCCACGGGGGCTTCTCTTCCCAGCTGACCTAGCTGCAGGCAGCCTCTAATTGAGCTCTTTTGTTTTCATTGTTTTTTACAAAAAACAAAGGGACACTGGAGCTTTGCCAAACAAAAACAAAAACAAAATCACACACAAGTAAGTTAACGGAGCAGCCTTCTCGGTCAGGAACCGAAGAGCCATTAGGAAGCGTGTTGGGCGGTTGAGAAGCAGAGTTTCAGGGTGTAGGGATACGGCCCATCTAGGAGAAAGCCAGACATGCTTGTTGAGTCCCCTCAACTGGATTTACGTGAAAATAAAAACAACGGTCGTCATCCACAGAAAAGAAACATTTCTCCAGCTTTCCCCAACATCTCCCACTGTGATCCATTTGGGGCTGAATAGTCAAGAAAACGTGTCTAAACAAATAAACCCCTCATATTCAAGATTTAAACTAAAAGCTAAACTAAATACTTAAGTGCAAGTACTTAAGTATTACTTGTACTTAAGTGATTATAAGTAATGCTCAGCTTACGAGCACAATTGAGCCTCAAATTTCTGTGGCTACGCAAAGACAATTGAGTTTTGCTCCATTTTATAACCATTTTTGCCACAGTTGTTAAGTGAACTCCCTGCCGTTGTGAGTTAGTAACATGGCTATTCTGTAAATCTGGGAGATGAACTCCACAGGCCTTAAAGTTACGAAGGCCGGACACTTCTGGTCTAAACACTGAGGCTCAGTAGCTGCTTTTTCCTGACCGATCCCAAACCGATTAATTTGGCCAGGTCTCCAAGACGGTCAAAATCAGTTGAGTGTTTTAAAGATCTACTAGCTTCCCTTCCCTTCCCTTCCCTACCATTAAAATTAAACAGAGGAAGGGGAAAGAGGAGGGAGATTCCCAAATCCTAGTGTTATCAAGGCCTCCCCTTCCTCAGCATCTACAAACGCGACAGGGGCTTACTTGGGTTTTTCATCTGATAATGGTTGAGGAAAGCCAGAGTCTCCAGCGCATCCCCTTTGGTTTCCCACTCCAGCAGTCCCGACGAGCTCCTTTCACCTGCGGGCGTTTCAAGCAAGATACGGGTTAAGCTGGAGCAGGCCCACCTCCTTGGAACACGAACCCCTCTGTCGTCCTAGAGCAGCGAGGCCCCGGGTCCCTGCTTCCCAAACAGCAGCGTTCCCAAGAGCAATCTCTGCAGAGGGATACTTACTCTTCCCTGAAAACACCTTGACGGAAGCCGGTCTCTTCACCCCTAGCTCATCGCAAATCTGATGGGAGGGGGGGAACAATGCCACATGTATTAACACAGGAGCGTTAAGCCACTACCCTGATCACACCAATGTATATTTTAGGATTTTCCTCTTCGGTCAAGTCCTATTCCCAGGGGCTCTTACAGAGACGCCACTGCCTTCCCGTACGGTTTTCAGCCATCGTGGAACTGCGTTTTACGTATATTTCTGTGCTGTGTTGAATATTGTGTTTCTCCTAAAACACGACCCACCCAAAAAGAAGGCCCAGAACTGTTTTGTGCGCATGCGTTAAAATTACACCCTACCCCCCAAAATTTGGCCGTATTTAAGCGCATGCCCGGCCAGGCTTGCTGGAGTGGACGACGGCAGGCTTTTTCGGGTGGATAGCTACCGGTAGCTGGAGTGACCGTTACAAGTAGGCAAGGGTGTGTGAGGCCGCGAAAAAGGAGCCCAGTGGCCAGGCCAGGCACACGGGGGGGGGGGGGGGGGAATTAAGACACCCCTCAAAAAGAAGGCCTAGCTGTTTTTTCAGGGGTCAAAAGAAAATAAGACCTGGTCATATTTTCGAAGAAAAATGGTATATATTGGCAGGAGCCCTAAAGAGAGAGGCTTTTAAGCATCATCTGACAGCAAAATAGCTCATTTGAATGGTTGGGTCAGTGGAAAAATAGTGAACAAAACCACTATTGTTTTTGGTCAAATGTTTGTTAGAACCACGTCACAGCCTCTTCTTGTTATCACTTCTGTCAAAAAGGAGCATTAATAAAGAGCAGCTCAGGACCCGAGAGACTTGGTACCGAGAGGAACCAGCAAAGGGGCCCAACTGGATCCAATCCAGTTGCTACTTCTAGGCACCCCAGAGCCTCTGCTAGTATCATATCCAGACATGGATATGATACTAGCAGAGTTTTTTTTATTTAGCTTTACTGCTTCCTGTTTTTTGGAATGTAAGCTACATTTGGGAGGGAGATGCTGTCTGAATCCATTAAAATCATCATCATGTCATATATTAAAGACAGCAAGTTTTGCTTATTCTTCCTAAACCCTCTAAGGGAAATGGATGGTTAAGAAACACAAAACAAATAAATTAACTGCTGAATTATCCCCCCCCCCCCCCCACACACACACACCCCATTAGGGCCAAGCAGGCTGAGGCTGCCCCAGGTCACAATCCTTACCTCGTAGAAGTTGTCTTCCGTCACTTCTAGAGGCGCGTTGAAGAAATGGAGCACGTTGCTGGGATGCTGGATTCGGTTCTTGGCGGCTTGTTCCGGGGTGGAGAAGCGATTGTTCCGGGAGCCGCTGAAATCTTTGTAGCTGCAGGAACCGTCCTCGAGACCGTAAGACTGACCAGGCATGATGGCCTGTTGCTTGGACACGCTGCAGACAAAGCGAGACAGGCTTGCTCAGTCGCGCCCTCCTGGCTTTGACCCAGGTTCCTCAAGAAGGCCTGGGAAAAATGCAGGTGGAACTCACCAGACATTCAACTTCTGATCAAACATGAAGTTATTGTTGAGGTGGGTGATGGCTCGGTCCACCGCGTAGCCGTCTGCCATCTCCACCATGGCTGCCCCAGGCTTGCTTTTCATGAACTTCACCTTTAAAAAAAAAAAAAAGGATTTCTTGATTCAACTACAAGAGGGCAAACGCGGAGGGTAAAGGTAGACTGTCAGGCCTGGAAGCCATCTTTTTCATTCGGCCTTCAGGCCGGCCACATTTACTACTGTGGGGAACAGGGAGGGGGGGATTGTATGGAGCAGGGGTGATATAGAGTCATAACAACATTCCTTTCTCAGAAAGTCAAGGTCATATTGCCCTGCACCTGGAACTGGGAGGTATCTCCAGTTGGGACAGTGTTTGGAACGGACCATGTGATGGACATGTGGGTGCTGGGCAGGGACCTGGACTTTCTTTTGGATGGGGAAAACCTGGAAGCTTTCAGATTCGGGTTTTCCCAGATGTGCCAATATGATCTCTCTAAGAAAATGGAACTTTGAGGAACTTCTAGCCTCGGAGTCTTCTTTCATTGGGGGTGTTACTCGGAACCCTGACATAAGACGCCCTCCCACCTACCCAGCATGGGTACAAACTTTGTCTCCATTTTAATAGGGATTGTTTCAGAAACAGTAGATCAAAACCACCACCGGCCTCTGCATCCAAAATGACTTGGTTGGGTATACCCTGCGAATCATACAGGCAATCCTCAACTTATAAACCATTCATTGGTTTGAAGTTACAACAGCACGGCAAAAAATGACTTAGGAGCGTTTTTCATCTGACCTTTGCAGCATCCGTGCAGTCGTGTGATCAAAATTTGGCCGCTTGGCAACTGACCACACCTCAACCAACGCAAGAGCAAAGCCTTTCCAATGTAGCCCCAGCTGCCCTTTGAACTCAAACCTGTTTCCGAAGAAGTGAAGGCTCCAGGCTCTCGAGAGCCCAAGTGCTTCAACTTCTCCCACAGTGGGATTTGGGATTTCCAGAGGCTGAAAGATTCTCAGCCTTTCCAGGAATTTTACCTGGGGAGCCTCTTGTGACCAGGGGGAAGGAAGTCTCTCCACCTCCAATTTCACCAGGTCCAAATCTTACACCTAGTTTGGGGAACTGGCCAATCTCAAGACAAAGCAAGCAGGTAGGTAGGCATCCAGAGATGGTACTTTGGCTTTCCGAGCATAAGGAAGCATCACAACAGCATCCTGCCCAAAGATCTCCAAAGCAAGAAAAAACTGTCTGTGTGCGATATGTATGAAGGCCAAACTCAGCACCAACCAGGCCATTCCAGAAGCTCTGCCAACATCAGGCCTCCCCTCTCCCTCAGCCACTCACCTTCTCCACGTTTCCATAGAGGCAGAAGACGTTGAAAACACGGTCGCAGTTCATCTTAGACTGGTCCAGGCCGTAGACCATCAAAACGGGGCTGTCGGCATGGGGGCCGTACTCCGGAGGGGGTGGCGGAGGCGGGGGGTGCCCGTACTGAGGCCCGTAGCGGCTGGGTCCTCTATGGCGGCCCCCCACAGGCGGCCCCATCCGCCTCCCTTCATAATGAGGAGGAGGAGGGCCATAGCCTTCGTCGTGGTAGTGGCCATGGTAGCCCCCGTGAGGTCCTCCTGGAGGAGGAAGCAAAAGTCAGCCAATGCCAAGGCAAAACTGGATGAGAGCCAGAGACGACGCTGCCCCAGCCACCAACCGGGCCTCACCGTATTCCGCAGGATGATCCCCGAGGAGAGGAGGCTGCCTCTGGCGCTTGTTCGGATTCCCGCCTGGCTCCCCTGTCAAAAGCAGACCAATGTTAGAAACTTCTGGAAACAGCTCAGTTGCCTTGATTCCTAGGGCTGACCTCTGTGTTGGGAGACTTTGGTTAGGCTCCAAAGCCAGCCTAAAGCATTCTCCGTATTAAAAACTCCAGATTCCTCAGAATATGTCTCTTTTCTTTCCACCATGGGAGAAGGGGGGGGGGGGGCAGTTTTAAAAAGAACACTTCCTTTTCAGGGGCAACCCCCTGTACAACCCTCTCCTCCCAGTCCACCCAGTTAGACGAGTGCCCAAAGAGGCCATTTGGGACAGATCCTGATACTACCTCGAACTGATGTGTCTTCCGGACGTTTATTTAAGCAGCAAACCTGATGAACTAGAACTCTCTTGGGCACCAAGCGTTGTTCTCAACCATCTATCTGGCCTAACAAAGGTTCTCCATCTTATCTTAAAGCTTGCCACCCTTTCCTCCCGAAAATGTAACCTTGGGGCAGGGAAGGCTTTTAAAAATATATAAAAGGATCGAAATAAGTCAATTTCACCACACCAATTCGAACATTAGAGCAGCAGGAAAAAAAAAAAGAGGAAACGGAAGTCTTTGCCAGCCCACTCCCCACCTCTAGCAGAGCTAAAAGGATTAAAACAAGACCAAGAAGAAGATGGCAAAGCAAAGCAAAAATTGTCCAGTTTAAACACAAATCGATATACAAAGACAGAAGAATTTAAAGCAAGTCATACAATTCTCGTTCTTTTTTTAAAAAAACAAAAAAAGTAAAAAAGAGTTTCGCAGTTTATTTCAATAGGCATTTACAAAGATTGAAAAAGGCTACTTACAGCAGGAGTTTACAGTACAATGTCCCTTGTCACAAATATATTCTGCATTTCTCTTACCATTGGACGCTTCAACAGTGTAAGCACAGTTCTGAAAGATGGCGTCCCATCAAACATACACTGCGACCCTGCGTTACATGGTTCCAGAGTCAAAGTCACGTCAAAAGGCACCAAACTGACACAATCAAATTTTTTTAAAAAAAATTAAATGAAAAAGGGCTCACAGATTTTTGTTTGTTTTTGTTTTTGTCTTCAGATGGTATCAAGGAAAAAAAAGGACATGACAAAAGGTGTAAATGAGTGTCCCTTCCGTGTTGCGTCTCCTGATGTTTTTTTTTGTCATGTGCTGTTAACAGGTTTTTTTGGTGCTTCTGGCTGTGTAGGTCTCCCGTGTGCGTGTCTCTCTCCTCTGTTAATGGAGTGTGCCTTGGATCTCAAGTGCCCCTGAAGCGGAAAAGACCCCCAGTCTCTAGGGAACTGGGGACTGTCGGGGACTTGGGTGTTTTTGTCTGGGGTTTGTCTGTCTCCGCTTGGCGCTGATAAAAATGTCGGCAGCCGAGGACTGCAAGAAAAGAGTAATAAAAGGCCCTCCCAAACCAAACCAAGTTGATATGGAGAGCATCTTATGTCTTGAAGGGTCTCGGGGATCTACTCCGTTCTCCGTAAGACCGTTGGCGCACTTTGTCTGAGACCCCTCTGGTGTTTTTCCTAGTTTCTGTGTTACCTTCTTGGGTTCAAGGTTTTTTTTTTTGGCTTTTGTCTGTTTTTGTTTTGTAAGCATGTCGTGGCCTGGTGAGTCTCTCTCTGTCTCTCTCTGTCTCTCTCTCTTTTTCTCTGTCTCCCTCTGTGCTTGTAGATGTCTCTCGGATCACGGTGTTGTGTTCTTGATGTGAGGACATGAACTCAATCTGTTGCCTTTCGGGTAACACTTAAGATGCTGCATGTTTTCTCCAGGAAGAGCTAATGCAAGGTTGAGGTTTTTTTTTTCCTACACTGTGTAGTGTTGTTAAAGAGAGTGTCTAGCAGAAGGCAGATCCCAGGCAATTCAGAACTTCCACGGCAGCTGCGCGCGGGTCCCCCAGGGTCATGTGGGAAATCGATTCAGAGCTGGGGAAAGGCCAGATATATCGCCCCTTCCTCGGTGCCCAGCCTGAGGGAGAGGGCAGAGAGCCGGGAGGCAGCTTCTGAACTGCCCAGCCCTGCCAACTTAAGCCACTGCCAATCTGCACAGCGCCTAAGTATGTACCTTGGAGGAGAAAGTGAGTCATGTTCATGTCAAGTCATGTAATGCCATTGCTTGCTTCGCCGTGAGGGTGGGGTCAAAAGTGACCTCTGCCGGAGCCTCACCCACCTGCCCGCAATCCAACAGCCACCCCAGACTGGTTTGCTCCATGGAGCCAACCAACCCAACTGCCAAGCCTGAAGGCAACACCTCCTGTAAAAGCCCCGCTGTGCCCGTGCTTGGAGGGACAATGCTGCCCACCTCATAGAGGGAACGTGCTTTTCTTTCTGCACGTGTGCAGTAAGAAGGCAGGCCAAGGCAAGGCTTCCAACTAGCTTTAGACTGACCTGTCACAGATGGCGACCTCCCCTCCCCCTCCTCACAGTCCCCCTCAAGGAAATGGCACTGGAGACTCCTTTAGCCGAGACGCATGCCACCCTCCCAAGTCCCAGAGTCTGCACGCAGAAAACGTTTCCCTTGAACATGCGAGAAGTGCTTTCCCCTCAGCCCACCACCCTCCAGCCACGGAATAACAGAAATGCAATATGCCCCCAGACCCACAAAGGAGGTGGCTCAATTAGCACCAGGGCCAAAGGTCTGTGTAAGGCCTGAGGCTGATGGGAATAGCCATCTCTGGACCTTCCAGGAGTTAAAGCTCCCCAGCATCCATTCTGGGATGCCCCAGAACATAAAAGGAAAACTGAGCACAGCCTGCTTTTCGACTCCCCCCTCCGCTACTACATCCCCAACCTTCCTAGTAGCTGCAATCCACACACACAGCCCAGAGACGCAATACCAAGGAGGGGGGGAGGATACCTGACCGGATGCAATCAGGGAGACGGAGCTGCCCCGATTCCCTTGCGGCTATTCTCGACCCACCCACCCCCACTGCGCCTCCAGTCTTAGAAGGCTCGGGAAGCCTCCTGCCCTGAAGCCAGGACGCTGCCCTCCAAGCTTCCCCCAAACCGGGCCCCATGTTGGACAGCAGGCAAATGGCATTACATCACACAATTCAGCTGGAGGAAGTGTGCTCTTCTTCAACAGGAAAAAGGGTCTGTGTGTAGCTTGAGAGCAGGCTATCAAGGTTACCTTGCCCGCTGAGGTTGGGGTTGGTGTAGTCCCAGGTATCCTGGTCATTCTTGAAGACGTTCAGGCGAGTGGGCTAAAACCAAGCACAAATGGGTCAAAAAACAATACAGGGAGATCAAGAGAGGGAGCAGCAAAGCCACACTGTGCAATTGTACGGGCTGCGGACAGGTCACAAAACAGGGACCTAACTGGCTTATAACCATAGGCATCTAACTATCTGTTCCAGCTTAGCCCATAGTATATAACAGTTAGCACAACTGTTAGTAAAGCTGATGTAATTTTAGCAACAGGCCGAGTCTTAACCTGCTTCCTATTAAGGATGCTGGACTTACAATTTTTCCTAGTTTGGGGGGTGGGGAAAGAGGGGCCCCCCTGAAGTTTAACATCCAATAGCCAGTGGGAGCATGTTAAGAGTTCTTTGTTGCAGCCACTGCAACAGTGTTGCTGTAACCCACAGGTAGTCCTCGACTTATGACTGGTTGCTTAGGGACCAAAGTTCCAACAGCCACCAAAACGGTTCCATGTGCCATGTTGGACAACAGGCTGGCATTTACACCTGTCTGTAGCATCCCATGACTACAATGTACATTTTTACTGGAAACCAGAAGTCCTGGAGTTTGCTTAATGACTGCCGCACAAAGGATTGTAAAATCAGGTTGGTCACGTAATGACCCAACTGTGAAGACTTACAACCGTTAACTGGCCGGGCTCAATTATCCCCGTTAAGTGAGGACTAGCTATATTTTATATATTAGCTGCCCTACTGGTAGGAATTCCTACCATTCTGTAACAGAGCAGAAATGCTAGATCAGTTTCCCCAGTTTTTCAACCCATAACCAAATGCCTTTTTTCTGCTCACAAGGTTATCTTATGCAAAGAGGTAACGTCAAAGAAGCCACAATTGTGCCATTTCACAAGGTTCTTCGGTATCAGCACAACCATTGGGAAGAGCCAGTAACCTTCAGGACAAGGGTACAGAGCTAATTAGGGGGAATCTGGGTGAAGCAATTTTGTTGGGTCCGTTTGCCAATCCCTTCAGAAAAGAAGCATTTGCGGATTTGGGGTGGGAGGCCGCAGACCCTCCTGTGCAACACAGGGGCCCCTCCTCTCTTCTGCAACCCCCACTCACCTTGGCGTATTCAATCTTCAGCGTGCAGCAGCCAGAGTAAATGTCGGCCCCGTTCAAAGAAGCTTTGGCTCTCTGAGCACTTTGCACAGAGTCAAATGTGTGCAGAATTAAGGAAATCTTAACTGGGTGCTTCCTAGTCAATCTCTTCAAGCTACTAGCCTCCCACAGCCCACGCTGAAGTGGACAGTTCTGCTTTGCTCTTCTCAGCTATCAAAAGAAAAAAGGATATTCCACCATAGCTTGGACCCCATTTTTTCTAAAGATAACAATGCGCTGGACTGGACCACATGGGTTGCAGATGGTATACAGGACATCCTATAAGACAAAGACCGTAAAAGTCAACATGATCTCACAAGGACAGCCCCGCCTGTCACAGACCTCAATGCCCAGTTTATTGAGACAAGGAGACAGACCCACAAGCCATTCAGACAGTATCCTAACCCTCAGTCTGCTCTTCCTGCTTGGGTCCAAAGCAAACTTGGAGGCCCAACAAAAGCCAGGACCGCCACATCCTAGATTTGGGTTCCCACCACAATGAAGCAGCCTCGTAACGCACCGTCGTAATGGAGTAGATGGGATTCAGAATGGTGAAGAGCAAGACGTTGTTTACTCCTCGCGAATCATCTGAGTCCCCGGGCCGTGAAATCTTCTGGCTGGTAGAATAGTTGACGAAGGCCGGATGCCCAGCAATGTAGATCTGATTGTCCGCTGCATAATTCACAGCATTGCATGCTCCGAGAATGTCCTCAAACTCTACTAGAGCCTGCCTCTTTTTGGGCATCACCACCACATAGCTGGGGGGGCGGGGGGGGGGGGGAGCGAGAGAAAAAAGAACTAAGTCACTGAACCTCCATGATCTGTCATGGTATTCCCCCCCCCAAATGGATGTTCTGGCTGCCCCTTCCTCACCTGATAGGGCCAAATTCTTGCAAGGCCTCCACCAGATCAGCTTCCACCACACCATCAATCAGACCCCTGATATGGACCACAGGAGAAGCAGCTGGCTTGTGCGGATCATCATAGTTCTCCTGTGAGAGAAGAGGTGGTCATTTGATGCTTCCCTGGTAAAATTTTAGTGCAAAAAAACAAGAGGAGACTCTTTCACAAAAACGTGTTTCTGGGACACTGCAAACTGGAACAGCTAAAGCAACGCTAAGCAGCCCAAAAGGATTTTGTCCGGCAGAGGATAACTTAGCAAGATGCATTTCAAATGGAATTCCCCATCATCAGAGGTAAAGTTACTGCCTCATTTTTTTAGTGGGAAAATTAACCAGAAAATATCACCCTTGGCTATTGTGGCCTATTGTATACGTTGATGGGAAGCAACAGAAGCAGCTGGATCCAGCACAGCTCTTCTGCTCCCAGCTTATGTTAAAAGAGCACCAGTTACATTTCTTTGGACAATTCAGAATTTGCCAATTCTTTGGCAAATGCTTCTTGTTCAAGAAAGAAATATCTTCCACATATCCTTTGACAGTTCCAGTAAATTTGAACCCACAATCTAGATGTTCTGGGACCAACTGTTCAATCGAATAAAGTATTACATTTATATGTGGCCCATCTCAATATGCAAAGCGACTCTTGCTTTACAGTTAAACCAGGAAACCACTACCAAAAACCCTGCAAGATGCACACACCCAAACTGGAAAAAAAAGGCAGTTAACCAATGACTTTCTCCACAAAAGGAAAAAGCCCTCAGACACCCAACCCAACCCTTAAACAAGATTAAATGACTCTCCCTGCAGATGGAATTGAACGCTGCAGAATGAGCTGCCTTGATCCTGATCACCACATTCCTTCCACTGGCCCTTAATTGGGGCACCAGAACCAGAGTGCAATAAATCACAGGTAAGCACACAAACAAGCCACTCCTCCCAAATCTAACCAGCTTTGTGCACAAGGTAAATACACCCGCCTTGTCATGCACATTTGCAGCAGGTAAAAGCGATGGCTTGCCTGGGGTCTGAGCCTCAGAGGCGACTTTGTGGATCCATAAGGCTCTGCTAGTCAAGGCCAACCCTTCTTTCCAGGCCTGACTCGAATCTGGGGTGAACCCAAGTCTTTCAAAGGGCCACGGAACGCGGTCATGTTAAGGCAGGGATGGGCACCTATGGCCCCTTTACAATCTGGGGACTTCAACTCCCAGAATTCCTGGCTCAGAATCCCTTCCTGGAATTCTGGGAGCTGAAGTCCCCAAGGTCATAAAGGGGCTATAGGTGCCCACCCATGTTAAAGCATCGCAGGAAGGAAGGCGAAGCAGGCAGCTGTCCTTCCTCACAGCAGCCCCAACAGACTGCTCCTGTCTGCAGGAAGTCCTCAACTTACAACAGTTCATTTAGTGACAGCACTAAAAAACAAAAAAATTGACTCAGGACCCTTTTTTCCACACTAAACGACCACTGCAGCAGTCTGGGGGGGGGGGGAAGTGGGGTGTTCATGTGGTTCAAAATCCAGACCCTTGGCAAGTGGTTCCTCTTTATGACGGTCGCAGTGCCCCAAGGTCATGCGATTCCCTTTTGCGACCTTCTGACCGGCAAAGCCAATGGGGGAGGCTGATTCACTGAGCTACTCAACCGCAGGGATCCCCTTAACAACCGTGGCAAGGAACCGTGGAAGGTCTTAAAACGGGACAACTATGACAGGAACCAACCTTTCCACTCAGTAACAGAACTCTTGGGCTCCCTGGCGGTCATAACTGGAGGACCACCTTGTACTTACCCGGTAGGGCGACCCCCGCCCTGGGCCCCCTCCCACCTTTCCCCCTTCAAGGTCCATAAGCGCTGAAGAGCTGCGGGGGGGGGGGAGGGAGGGAGGGGACGTCCCCTCTTTGGCCCCTCCCATCCAGGCGGTCGCAGGTTCAAAGGACGGGGAGGAGAAAAAGAGGCAGGAGTTTAACGGTAGACTGCGCCTACCCGTGGAGGCTCTACGCCGGCCCTTCGGCTCCCGTCTACAACTCCCATCTTTCCAAGCCACTACGCAACCCGCGGAACAGCAAACGCCCCCCCCCATGAGGGACGATGGGAGTTGTAGTCCAGCGCCTGGCGCGCTTTAAAAGGCCTTTCGGCCCCGCGGGACGTTTCGGCCCCGAAACGCCGCTCTTCTTCCCCGGCCCGGCTGCTTTTCTTCTCCCCCCCCCCCCCCCCCCCCCCCGCCCCCGCTCTCTCCCCCCGCCTCCGCCGGCCGCTCCCCCCGGCCCGTGATCCGCGTTCTCCGTTTTCTGGCGCTTCGGGGCGCGCCCGCCTTCAGGGCCGCCCCCGTAATAACGGCCGGATCCACCGCCGCCGCCGCCGCCACCGCCGCCGGCCATCTTCACCATGTCCCCTCCGCGTCCCGAGCCGCCGCCGCCGCCTTCGCCGCTCTGCGAACCTCGCCACCTCCGCCGCGACATGGCGCCCACACTACACCAGCCCACCCTCGCTCCCACCTCAGACACGCCTCTATTGGGCTGGCCCGCCGTCGCTCAAGGTCTTCCGAGCTCCCATTGGGTCGAGGTGGTGTCTTACCTACCCTTGTCCCGCCCTCCGCCGCCATAGGGTCGACTGTCTCCCGCCTGCCGATGTGATTCGCTCTCGCATCCGTTTATCAAAGGTCTTGGCCTTTTCCGTTGGCCAGCAGGAACATCCGTCCCCTCTTCCTTCAAACTCATTGGATCAAGGCGACGTCTCTCCTCGCGGCATCCCGCCCCACCACATTGCTCCTCATGAACTTCCCTCCTTCTTCTTCATTAAAACCGTCGGGACCCCTGAAAAGCTACGGTTTGACCCTGAAATCCCATTGGCTCAAGGAAGGGTCAATCTCAGCCGTTCGAAACCGGATTGCGCCAAATCTGAAAGGGACACCCTGATTGGGTCCCATAAAGGAGACGCGTTCGCTCCAAGGTGTTAAACGATATTGGCCGATTTTTATGCCCGTCACTCTTCTTTCTGGAAACCCATTGGACCGGCAACGCTCGAGCTTTATTTTAATTGGTAGACGTGACTTCGGTCCCAACCCTGCCCCTCTTCATCATACGAACCAATAAGAATCTCAGTTCCAGAATAGAGAAGGGGGTGGGGGCAGATTCTCCAACGGTCGTCTTGAACGTTCAACCAAGAGAAGCCCCGCCCTCCTTTAACGTCGAGACGGTGGAGAAGCAAAGGCTCATGGGAAAGGCCTGGTGCTCAGCCAACCCTGCCCGGCGATTGGTTCAAAGTACCTCTGGGCCGCAAAGGATCATGGGAGCTTGTCTTGAACTTTGGCCAAGGAGTTGCATGCAAGGCAATGCTGGCTAAAAGATGGCTTATGGAGTTCATGCAACGCACTAACCCTAATCAAGCCACCTGAACTGGGTCAATGCAACACTAGAACCACCCTATTAACCCCATGCTGGCCCAGGCGTTGTATGAAGCCAGCCTGCCTCTCTTATTGCTTCACACCCACCTGCAGGGGCTTGGGAGCGTCTCCCACAGAGCCTAGCCAAGTAGGGGGAGACGTTCCCCCCAGACCTGTTTCCGCTCCCCCACAGCTTCCCCTGGCTTGTCTAGAGCAGGGGTCTCCAACCTTGGCAACCTTAAGACTTGTGGACTTCAACTCCCAGAATTCCGCAGCCAGCAAACAAGCCAGCTGGCTGAGGAATTCTGGGAGTTGAAGTCCACAAGTCTTAAAGTTGACACAGTTGGAGACCCCTGCTCTAGAGAGATTCTGTCCTCCAGGTCACGGTTGTCCCAAAGGTGCTTTTCTTCCATGAGGCAACTGGACTTTCTTGGTTTTTCTTTTGAAAACGTTTCACTTCTCATCCAAAAAGCTTCTTCAGCTCTTAACAGGATGGTGGAGAATGGAAGGATTTATATTTCCATTCCCCACTATCCTGTCAGAGCTGGAGAAACTTCTAGGATGAGAAGCGAAACGTCTTCAAAAGAAAAAAAAAACAAGGAAGTCCAGTTGCCTCCTGAAAAAGCAGCTTTGGGATCATCATGACCTGGATGACCGAGAAACTCTACAGGCTTTGAAACACACGGAAGGCCATGAAAAAGGACCTTGTTCCTTAATGGGGCAGGAAAGGGAAAAGAGGACAAAGTGATCATTTGCACCCACAAGCTGTCAGCAACATTCCTGTGTCTCAGATCAGAATTTATGGTCGCTCAGCAATTAATAATCCTGAGATGCTTGCCCAGACAACCGTTTGCTCAGCAAAAAAAAGGCAAGCTAGCCTGCTCTTCAGCTGAGTTTATGACTTTGATCCCTCCCTTCTTCCTTCCTGGGAAGAAAAAAAAATCGCTTACCTCTTTTTAAATTCTAAATCTAAAGCATCACCCAGTCAGAATCAAAGCTGGATGGGAAAAACACGTCGTGATTCGAAATTTAAGTCCAAATTCTGCTTTCGGCTTTTCTCAATGATCTGGGGAGATTGTATTTTGCGCAACTGGTTTTGGAGAAGCAACGGTGGGAAGGGGTGTAGACTTTAAGCAAGGTGGGGATTTGGGCCTGAAATGCAGAAACCGTAAAACTGGAGTAGGAATTAAGTAAACCGCCCCAAGCGCTGAATTGTAAACCATGCAGAGCCTTTGGCTGAGCTGGGTAGCCACAGAAATGGAACAAATAAATAAACAAAACTTTATAGCCAAGTGGCTATTTTGTCAAGCTCTTGATATGCATTGTGTCAGGAGTTGGTCAGCTCAACTGCAATCCTTTTTGTAGATGGGAAAATGAACAAAAGTCACACTGGTACTGATTTGCCTGTAGAGAATTGCCTGAAGCTCAGCCTTGAAATGAGCGCTGCTGGCTGGGGGAGTTGAAGTCCACCCATCTTCAAGCTACCAAGGTTGAGAAACACTGTTCTAACACCAGATTGCACATTTTCTTTAGAGACGCCCAGACATTAGGAGGTCAAAAGAAACTGGTTTTCCTCCATTTCAATCCCCTTTTTCACTCTCCTTTTTCGAGGGGACAGCAAGTTCAGACTCTGCAATTTTATTTTTTAAAAAATTCAAAATATTATCCGGGGCAGGGAAACCCTCTGATTCCGGAAGGGAGCTGTGTGTGTGGGGCAGGGGAACAGCTGCAGACAGCTTGGGCTGGCTGGCTGTTAAAACCCGGCTCCTGCCGTCCTCGCGGTTGAAGGGGGAGGGAATACAGAAACTGGAAGCTTCCCGCTTACTATTATTTGACTTTTTTTGCGTCAAATTTTCCACTTGCTGGGATTCTGCCTTTTTTCCCTCTAGCACAAGATTTAGGATGGGCCAAAGTGGGGGAGGGAGCTGCTTCCTACGCCTTGAGTTGAGACAGAAAATTTTGCAGTTGTCAGAATTTTCTTTAGCATCCTAGGCTGGTTAAGGAATAAATAAATTTGGTAAAGCAAACTGGGTCGGTATTTGTGAATGAAGGCAAATATGGATAATATTGCAGGATCTCCATCTGAGTCGGTCACCAGGACGAGAGATTTATTCTTCTAGGTTTTCAGGCTCGTTCTCATTCTCTCTCTCCAGAATTCTCTTTCTCACACAAGTTCCAGAGAGAGAGAGAGAGACATTCTGTGAAGATGGGCTCCGGTACCAGCCCCAAAAACTTGGAGGAGTAAATTTTTCGACCTCATAGCTCAGATCAGGTCCTGGGTCTCTATTTCTCTCCCTTCCTCCTCTTTTTGGAAGGATAATGAGAGCCACTGCCCATTTTTAGATCCCAAAGTGTTTCCTGGGCATTCTCCCCCATCTACCGAGACCGACAAGCAAAGCTTTAACGTTTTCAGCCCAGGTCACACTGATCTGCGTAGGCTTCCAAGCAGGTAGAAAATACATGATTGAAATTTCTGATATGCCGAATGCCACGTTGGCTGGGGAATTTTGGGACTTGAAGTCTTATACGTCCTAAAATTCACTGGCATGCCGGCTGGGGAATTCTGGGAGTTGAAGTCCGCACATTTTTTGAAAGGGGCCCAGGTTGAGAAACGCTGACCTACAGTAAATGTTGGACTGGCAAACCCAGAACATCAGAGAAGCCGGCAAGATAAATAGAAAAAAACTGAGGGGTCAGTCCAGCGTCACTCTTTGCAAGTCACTTGTTGTTTGCAAAAAATGTCCCACGCAGTACAATCACTGCAAAACTCTTGAAGAGCTCCTGGGGTGGAGCGTTTCGTTTTGCCCAGCTGACCATTCCACCATGGGTCAATCTCTCCCTCCCCCCCACCCCCCCACCCCTTGGCAGTCCCGTCTGCAAGTTGCAAGTAGTCGACAAAGCAAACTCAATGGCAGGACAGGCTTTGAACAAAGGTGGAATATTAACCATACAGTAATTAACCTGCTTGGCTGTTTTTAAAAGCCGGTCAGGCTTGACAAGGGAACAAGCTTTCAACCTGTCACATGTCAACAGGTGGGGGACAAACATCCAGCCCGCCTGCCCTCTGCCCCACTTTCTCAAAAGCACCAGGGATTAATCCAGCAAGGTGCTCTGTTTTCTTTTAAATAATGCCATGAAGTATTATAATTGCAATAGTAAAAATTAGAGAAGGAAGGAAGGAGGGAGGGAGGGAGGGAGGGAGAAGGGAGGGAAAGAAAGAAAAAGGAAGGAAGGAAAGAAGAAAAAAAGAAAAATGCAAAGGAGGAAGGAAGGATTTAGTAAAGAAAAATAAATAAATAAGTAACTCCTGACTCTCATCAAAATAAGTGTAAGCAATTTTAGTAATTTTCACCTCTTAAATTGCAACAAATGATGTCTTTCCCCCATATCTTATCTCTTATCTTTAAACAAATCCATAAAGTATTATCATTTCAGTCCTGGTGTTAGCAAAAGTCCAGTAAGGAGTGTCAGAAATAACTACATCTATTTTAACCTTGATCATGTAAACCAACCTTACATTCCTTCCTTATACTTCTAACATTTGATATTGTCCATTCAAGTAACATAGAATTGGATTTTTTTGGGTGAAACGAGAATGGCTAGATTCAGATAGAAGGCTAAGTTATAAACTTTGGGTGACAGTTCACAATGGCCCGGGCTAAGCCCGTTTTAAACCAACCACAGTTATAGCACTAACCCAGCATTTCCCCAGCGTGTGGACTTAAACTCACCGCTGTTGAGGAATTCTGGGAGCTGCCTAATTGCGAAAGAACACACTGATTCATTTTCCGAAGCTAGGTTCATGTAACATGTTAGTCTTACTGTAACACTGCAATGATGAGCATTGCACCATGCCGCAACTGTACATCGCCTGCTTCGCATCATTCAGTCCCAATCCAGCCAGGGAGCAACCAGGAGCATTGGCAGTGTGACTCATTGCCTCATCGCTTCCTGTGACCAGCAGCAAACATTCCTCCGAGGTTTGGCAAGGCCGCAATCCAGCTTCATGCATTCTTCTCGATGCCCACTTCCTGCCCATCGTTCACTTGTGCTTCCGGCTTGCAAGCGTTGCCATAACCTGTTCACACTGCCTCCGAGAAGCAGGGGATCTCCAGATGGGCCCGGGGTCAGTGGTCAAGCTTGTCAACCCTCCCCAGGTGGTATTCTACTGGTTGGGTACGATAAATTGCAGGAAGGCTTCGTAGCACACTGGAGCTCAGTGTGCACCAATGTGCAGATCAGTGAAAAGTAGAGTCTTTTAATAGATTAACAGAGTTGGAAGGGACCTTGTAGGTCATCTAGTCCAACCTACCCACCCAAGCAGGAGACCCTACACCAGTGATGGCTAACCTTTTTGCGTCATGTACAAAAAGTGGGGTGGGGGGGTGGGGGGATCACACGCGTATGTGCCCACACCCATAATTCAATGCCCCCCACATCTCACACATGTGCACGTGACCCCCCCCCCTCTGCACTCCCCCCGCTTTTGGCACACGACGGCAAAAAGGTTACCGGTGCGCCCAGTAGGCCCGTTTTTCACCCTCCCCATGCTCCAGAGGCTTCCTTGGAGCCTGGGGAGGGCAAAAACGGCCTCCCCCACCCCTCCGGATGCCTCGCGGAGGCCAGAAACGACCCATTTCCCAACTTCCGGTGGGCCCAGAAGGCCCGAAAATCAGCTGGCCGGCACATGCATGCGCACTGGAGCTGAGCTAGGGCAACACTCACGTGCCCAGATATGGCTCTGCACGCCACCTGTGGTACACATGCCATAGATTCACCATCACGGCCCTACACCATTTCTGACAGACAGCAGTCCAGCCTTGAAAGCCTCCAGTGATGAAGCTCCCACAACTTCTGAAGGCCACTTCTGTTCCATGGGTTGATTGCTCTGTCAGAAAATTTCTCCTTATTTCCAAGTTGAATCTCTCCTCGGTCAGTTTCCATCCATTATTCCTTGTTTGGCCTTCAGGGGCTTTGGGAAATAGCTTGACCCCCTTCCTCCTCTCTGGGGCAGCCCCTCAAATATTGGAAAGCTGCTCTCCTGTCTCCCCTGGTCCTTCTCTTCACTAGACTAGCCAGGCCCAGTTCCTGCAACCGTTCATTGAATGTTTTAGCCTCCAGTCCCCTCATCATCCTGGTTGCTCTTCTCTGCACCTTTTCTAGAGTCTCAACATCTTTTTTTATAGTGTGGTGACCAAATTTTAAAAAAACCTCAAATGCCTTTTTTAAGGAAAAAAAACAACAACTGGTAATCACCTTGGTCTTGCTTTAAGGAACATGATGTTCCAGATTAATCTGAAGGGAAGTATGTGTGTGCACCCAACAAGAGACAGTTGGGTGTTTCACTTCTACCGCAAAGCACGTCCCTGAGCCCACACAATCGGAAGAATCAAAACGATGGGGGGGAACATCTCAGGACATACGCATGCCAAGGATGGGCTTCAGGCAAGGATGGAAAATGACGTTTCCCCGGTGGGCCTGAGCCACAACTACGTTCGGTTTACTGCAATACCAAATACAATAAATGTGATTTCCCCCCCCCCCTTCCTGGTTCCCTAAAACTGAGAAGTTCTCAGGACCACACCGAAGGATGTGTGAGCTGCCGTTCTTAGTAATAGCAGGCAGAACAAAAGGAAATGAAACTTTTTAATGCCAGCAGGCCTTGTGATCTCTACTGACATTAATCACAGCTGTGCTTTAAGCCAAAATTAAGAGGAACAAAAATGGCAAAAAAATAAAAAAAATCACAAATGCAACTTTCTTCTCTTTTCCCTGGCAGTCGAAAGGTGTCCAGAACTGCAATCAAACTCGCCTCCATTTTTGAGGCACTACAACAGAAGCTGTTCCATGCCCTGCAGAGATAACACCTCTGAAATTCCGTCGCAAAACTGGCAAAATTGGGGGCCATATGATTCTTTGTGGTCCAGAGAGGGGTGGGGGTGATAGTGGTGTAAGAGAATTAAGTCATGGGTCTAAATCAGAGGTCTTCAAACTTGCCAGCTTTAAGACTTGTGGACTTCAAATCCCAGCTATGCTGGCTGGAGAATTCTGGGAGTTGAAGTCCACAAGTCTTAAAGCCGCCAGTTTGAAGATCTCTAGTCTAAATTATATATCAGGCCGAAACCTAATCACCTATCATGAGTTGGGACCGTTTCTAAGGCAGGGTTCTCCAACCTTGGCAACTTTAAGGCTTGTGGACTTCAACTCCCAGAATTCCTGGGAAATCCCAGAATTCCTGGCAAAGCGAAGAATTCTGGGAATTAAAGTCCACAGCAAACTGGTGACTGACAGATCACAGAGAGATGTTGGGTTTTTACACAAACAGACACATGTCGTTTTTCATGAAGATTTGAAAATCGGTTTATTTTTTAAAAAACAAAACAGTTGAGCCCTTGTTTGTAATAGGGGGTTCCCACCCCAGGCACTCATATAGCCACGAGGAACGTGTGAACACCGCCCTTCCCGCACCCTAGCCCCCCCCCACAAAAAACCCCCCAGATTCTAAAGAAATTCCAGCAATAAATGTACAGTACATTTGTATGTGCAGCTGAGCATCCAATAAACACGCCCTTCATTTTTAATTCAGGGGAACGAAAAACAAAAATACCCTCAATTTTAATTTTAAACCCTCGAAACAGATCAGCGTATTCCCCAGCTGCAGTTTTAAGTTACAGAAAAAGTACCTTGTTTTTCCTTTATACGTGACGGCCTTTATGGAAGGCATGGGGGGGGGGAAGGAAAAAAATGAGTTATTTTCACACAGATCATTCTCTGACCATCACCAGGTTTTTTTTGGGGGGGGGGAAAAAAACCAAGACCCCCAGTCTGGGGTTTGTGGAGGGTTTTTTTTGGGGGGGGGGGAATGATTCTACCACAAGACAGGAAAAAATGACAAGCAATGAAGGAAAAAAGGCCACTAAAGATTTCAGGGCAGGGTTGAGGATTTAAGTGCCTTCAGAATAGTATACCCCACCACTCCCAACCTGTCAGACAGATTAGGACTACAAGACCCAGCATTCCCAACCAAGGAAGGACACTAGTGGGAGGAAGCCCCGTATTCAGACCAAGACGGTTCCCACGCGCCAGCTATGGCAGTACATGCGGAGTTTGGGAGCCACACATTAAAGCATGTCGTAGCCCCCTTCTCTTAAATTTGGATGCCTCTCCCCCCCACAGCCTCGCCTTTCTGGGCACCCTAGAGAGATGGAGGGGGGGACTATGAATCCCATCTGTTCCACTGCTAGATGAGGACTGATGGGGAAGGTAGTCCTGAAGCCTTAAGGCAACGTACTTGATGCACGTCCAGAGGCCCAAATAAGATTTTCTTTCCAAAATGTTGAGATGCACCATGGCATCACGGCATGAAAGTTTATTTTGGAAGAAAGCTGGAGAGAGGCGGGGAGGGACACCCCCCCCCCCCAAATCAGAAGGAAGGGGACGGAGGAGCAGAACCCGGGGACTCCCCTGCCCCAATAAATCTCTCCAGGCTGAATATCCTGCCCTACCAATTCTCCGGATGGCATAAATCAGCTTGAAGATCTAGGTGGAACTTCAACTCCCAGAATTCCCGTCGGCCATGTTGGTGAGGGTATTCTGGGAGTCGGAAGCCCAACCCTATCTTCAAGTCGCCAAGGAAAAGAAAC
This sequence comes from Ptyas mucosa, assembly GCA_012654045.1. Taxonomy (NCBI): domain Eukaryota; kingdom Metazoa; phylum Chordata; class Lepidosauria; order Squamata; family Colubridae; genus Ptyas; species Ptyas mucosa. The sequence goes on from WNWU01000074.1 coordinate 114,062, forward strand.
ACTGAAAAGACATTTTGGAGGGCTTTCCATTGCGTGCACACAACTTTTAACACAACTCTGCTACAGGTTCTCCAGATCAAAATATATTTCTGAATACTCTCACCTGACAAATGAAACTGTGAGCTTGGAAGGAAACAGTCGGAAAAGAAGTAAAGATCAAAGAACTCCTTCATGCACTCTCCCTCCAAATGTTGGAGAAAGAAGAGGGGGAGAGGAGAATTCCAGCTTTCAGGAGCCTCTGCAGGTCAAAAAAGTCAAAATGGCCTCCCGAACCACACAATCAACCCTTTCTGCCTGACTTTTTAAAACATTGTAATTTTTATTTTATTTTTAATTTAATATATTTAATTTAAATATATTAAAAAAAAACAGGTGGAGCTTAGATTACACAATTTTGGCCTCCATCTAAGTTTTTTTTTAATCATAAACTACAAGACATCCTTGTGAGGATTATTCCTGCGCTTTTTGAAATCCAGAAAGAGCTCAGCTGAGAAGGGAGGGACAGGGAGACGGCTGAAGAGAACATTTTATGCTGGCTCAGCACAACTGAGAGGCTCTTCCCGTTGAGTCACATCTGATCCAGATCACACCCAGAGTGCAAGCCGCAGTGGAAACTGCAGACAGAAAGTGCAATCTGATTTCCCCCCCCCCCCCTCCTAGCATAACCACGGTTCTCTAGCAGAAGGGAAAATCAATTCTTCCTTCTCCTTTCTCATTCCAGGGTTTTCTCTTCCCCCCAAAGCCTTCCCAAGCTGGTCTATTCTGACCAGTTTCAAGGTTTCGGATGAGAATCGTGCATCTTACAATTTCCATGGCCGGGGATGAGAAGATCTGAATTAAATGGAGGGGTGGGATTAAAAAGAGACTTCCCAAGCCCCCTTCTGTGCGTCAAGACATGCTTGAAAATTGGAGGATGAGGAGGGGGCAACCGAATCTCTCCGCGTTGCAGCCAACTTGTGATGTTCCCCCAATTCCTCGGTGGGCTCATTTGAGGGGTCCATAAAGCCCTCATATTAAAATAGAGAGTTTTGTGGGGGGGGTTTTAAAGGGAGAGAGAAATTTAAAAGCTGCTTAAGGAGAGGCAAGGAGGATTCAGCCTGATGTTCCAGCACTTCAAATTGGCCATTGCTTAAATAGGATTTAAAAAGCGAGTGAGTAAGCAGGAGGAATTGGGGGGGGGGGGGTTTAGCAACTGGAAAGGGCAGAAACAGGGGGGGGGGGACTTATACCCCCTCTCCCGGCCCCACCATCCTTAGAGCCTCCTGGCAAAATCCTCCTCTTTGGTCTATGCCAGTGTTTCTCAACCGTGGCCCCTTTAAACTGGGTGGACTGCAACTCCCAGGATTCCCAGAACCTCCTGGAATTCTGGGAGTTGAAGTCTACTTATCTTAAAGGGGCCACAGTTAAAAAAAAAAACACAACCCACTGATCTGTGCTGAAGGCCACACAATCTAAGGTGCTGGAAACGAGTTCTAGGCCCCTCCCCCCAATAATAGATCGTATCAGTACAGGTTTTTTTTTTTTTAAAAAAAGAGGATTTATACCCACCGCTTGGAACTGAACCAGAAAAGCACATTTTGTTCTCAAGAAACAATGTCCCGCACACATCTGTGTGTGTGTGTGAGAACACGTAGGCCCCCCCGATCCCCCTCGAGCAAAAACAGGTAAACATTTCCAAGGATGGGCCTTTGCTCCGATGCACCAGGTTGAGCCCCATCGTGCTGCCAGCTGTGGAAACAGGGTGGCATCCTAAGGATCTTGGGCCAGAGACGGCCATCTCAGGAAAGCTGGGAAAACAGGGGAAGTTTTCTCTCGGAGAGGGGGCAATACCGAGTTTGAATTCGTGAAAGAGCCAGTCAAGGAATGTGACGGACATCCCCGTTGTGGTCCCAACTTGAGTTGCGAATGTCCCTTGTTTACAGGAGGGAAGGGACCCTCCACAGATCCGTAGGCAGGAATTTGGGGACAAGACAGCCGCCAAAGCACAGAGCCTTCCATTCCACTCCCTCCTGGCAGTGGGCAAACGGGTTCGGTCGGGCGCTAGGCATGCCTGCCCTTGTCTCTTCCCAAGCAGGTGGAACAGGTCAGGAGAGAGGCGAGGCGAGACAAGGCAAGGGCAGGGCGTTCCCGGCAGAGACACTGGAAGAGGCAACCTGAGGAAGCAAACCGTCCCACCGAGACTTCCCATCCCCACCAAAAGCTTAGCCTGCCAACGCAGCACCTTTGGAAGCTTGGCGGGGTCTACTCTGCCAACCTGGTGTGCCCAAGCGGGAGGATGGCTTCCAAGAGGCCACGGCAGAGCAAACTCAAGTTCCTTGGAAGTGCCAAGCTTCCCCACCTTTAAAAGGTGGGTGGGGGAGGACGGGACCACCCCCAAGTCAACACAGAGCTCCTGGAATTGGTCCCAGCCAACGCTCTTCACGAGGGTCTTCAGCTTTGGCTTAGACTCGACTCATTCGGAAGACACCCGAGTTCGGAGGGCTTGGGGGGGGGGAATGTTCCAAAGGGGTGCAGGCAGGTAGCTATGGATCAATGGGGTGGAGGCCCAAAGGACCCCCCTCCCCTCCACTTTTCCATCCGCAGAAATCAAGGCATCTTCCGAGAGAGAGAGAGAGAAGCAACCAGATCTTCCAGCCTCGACCTTTGATGGTGAGGCTTCTGCTGGAGTTGGAGAAGAGTTGAAGGGGGGGAGGAGGGGACAGATGGAAGAGAAGGAAGGTTTGAAGAACTCGTTGGTTAGGGAGGTTGCGTGCACCTGTTATCGAGTTAGCTCTCCGGCTTCCAGAATTACGATTTGTAGTTAGAAGTAAGCCACATTAAGCCTTCATAGAGTCCTTCTCCCGATGTCGCGCACGACGGCTGGACGTACCAATTCCTGTCCCTAATGCGAGTGAGCCCCAGTTTCTCCTGGATCTCGTGAGGTTTCATGGCGTCCGGGAGGTCCTGCTTGTTGGCAAAGACCAGGATGATGGCGTCCCTCATCTCCCGGTCGTTGATGATGCGGTGAAGCTCTTGCCGGCCTTCATCGATCCGATCCCGATCGGCGCAGTCCACCACAAAGATCAACCCTTGGGTGCCGGTATAGTAGTGTCTCCAGAGAGGCCGGATCTTATCCTGACCTCCCACGTCCCAAACGTTGAACTTGACGTTCTTGTAGGTCACCGTCTCCACATTGAAACCTACGGTGGGGATGGTGGTGACGGGCTGGCCCAACTTCAGCTTGTAGAGGATGGTGGTCTTGCCGGCAGCATCTAAGCCCAACATCAAAATCCTCATCTCCTTGTTACCAAAGATCTTGGATAGCATCTTCCCCATGGCTGCAGGCAAGGACCACACAGTCCATACAAGACTGGAGGGGAAGGGAAGGGAAGGGGAAGAGGGCAAAGGAAGAGGAGAGAGAAGGTTGATTGAAAACAGTGAGAACAGCAGAAGCACACTAAATTTACATTTCTCCTGGTCTTCTTGCCAATGCCTTGATGTAACTCCAGGGTCCTCCTTAGCCAAGGTAGAACCATTAGCCAGTGGAACGACTTGCCACCAGATGCTGTGGGTGTTCCAACAGTGTAGGTTTTTAAGAAACTGGACAGCTATTTGTCTGAAATGGTCTAGGGCTGGGGTCTCTAACCTTGGCAACTTTAAGAGTTGTGGACTTCAACGCCCAGAATTCCTCAGCCAACTTTGGCAACTTTATGACTTGTGGACTTCAACTCCCAGGATTCTGGGAGTTGAAGTCCACAACTCTTAAAGTTGCCAAGTTTGGAGATCCTAGGTAGGGTTTCCTGTTTGAGCAGGGGGTTGGGCTAAAAGACCTCTAAGATCCCTCCCAACTCTGTTAAGTCTAACAAAATCCTCTCTTCCCACCCTTGGCCAAATCTCCTCTGCCCCTTACCTGCACATTTCCCTGTTCTCACCTGAGCAGAGCCACAGCAGGTGGCAGTTGCCAAGCAAAACTGAGCAAAGCATGGTCACAGGCAGAATATTTATTTAATTTTCCCAGGCAACAAGGGAGGTTCCCTTCTCGTCGACTGGAAAAGTCTGTTCTTCCTTCCAACCTCAAGCCCCATTCGGCCAGCATAATTTAAGAAGAAATTGGACAACCCATTGGTTCAGACAGTGACAGTTTTGCTTGAGCAGGGGGTTGGACTAGAAGATCTTTAAGGTGCCTTCCAACTCTTGTTATTCTTGTTAGTGGTGCCAAAGTGAAGGCAGCATACCAGGAATGAATGAATGCATGAATGAATGAATGAATGAATATTAACATTCAGGGAGATGCCAAGGCCCCATACAGCTGGTATGGCTTATTATATTATATTATTATATTATTATCCTTAGATTCTTTTTATATTCCTGCTCCACAATTCGGAACTCCATCATTCCCAAACTCAAAAGAGAGGGGATTTGAGGACCTAAAACACCTTCTACAAAGAATACAGGTAGCTCTCAACTTATGGCCTCAATGGAGCCCCAAATTTCCATCGCTAAGCAAGACATTGAGTTTTGCCCCATTTTACGACCTTTCTCGCCACAGCCGCTAAGCGGATCGCCGTTTCAGCTAGTAAGACCAGCTGTGAAGTGAACCTGATTTCCCCATGGAGTGTGCTTGTTTAAGGGGTCACAAAAAGCAGATCACGTGACCCAGGGACTCTGCCAACGGTCATAAACACGCACCAGCCAAGTGTCTGAATTTTGATCCCCTGACCACGGGTGGTGCTGAAACGGTCGTTAAGTAGGAAAAACGGTCATAAGTTACTTTTTTCAGGGGCGCTGCAACTTCAGTCACTAAACGAACAGTTGTAAGTCAAGCACTAGCTGTATCTCCCACTTTTCATCCATCAAACAATCAACCAGCAAAGCAGAGACATAATAAATACATACAACCCTCCCGAGAAAGCAACCTGAAAAAAGAAATAGCAGCTAGATCAGTGTTCCTCAACCTTGGAAGCTTGAAGATGGGTGGACTTCAACTCCCAGA